>CM046813.1:29605171-30205171 GCA_025617385.1 Murraya koenigii
TGGGTCAGCAGGCCCGAGCAGTGAGTTACAGCAGAAGTCGGGTCAATCGCAGGCCCGAAAGCGGAGTTACAGGAAGAGGCTGTGGTCAATTAAAAGGCCCGAGCGTAAGATCAAGAAGAACTCCTTGGCCGAAGTCCTGTAGGGACTGCGCATGCTCGGGTCAACTGCAGTCCCGAGCCAGAGTTACAGCAGGTAAGTTTCAGTCAATTAAAAGGCCGCAGCATAAGATCAAGAAGAACTCTGGCCGTAAGTCCCACGGATCGCGCTACGCTTCGGTCAATTGCAGCCCGAGCAAGAGTTACAGCAGAAGCTTGGTCAACTGCGCAGCCCGAGCGTAAGGTCGAAGAACTCTTGGCCGTAAGTCCCAGCGGACGGCCATGCGTCAGTCAATTGCAGCCCCGAACTGGAGTTACAGCCAGGTTAAGCTCAGTCAATTAAAAGGCCGGAGCAGTAAGATCAAGAAGAACCTCGGCCGAAAGTCCCAGATCGGACTGCGCCATGCTCGGGTCAACTGCAGCCCGAGCAGGAGTATCACAAGCTAAGCTCGGTCAATTAAAAGGCCCGAGCAGAAGATCAATAAGAACCTCGGCCAAGTCCCGCCGGACCGTGCCATGCTCGGTCAATCGCAGCCCGAGCAGTGAGTTACAGCAGGAAGTTGGGTCAATCGCAGCCCGAGCGTAAGATCGAAGAACTCTTGGCCGTAAGTCCCAATGGACGGCTACGCTTGGTCAATCATAGCCCCGCAGGTTCGAGAAGAACCCTCGCCGAAGTCCCACGGACTGCGCCATGTTCGGTCAATCGCAGCCCGAGCAGGGGTTACAGCAGTAAGAGGCTAGTTCAATTAAAAGACCCGAGCAGTAAGATCGCTAAGAACCTCGGCCGTAAGTCCCACGGACGATGCCACGCTCGGGTCAACTGCAGCCCTAGCAGGAGTTACAGCGTAAGCAGGCTCGGTCAATTAAAAGACCCGAGCAGTAAGATCAAGAAGAACTCTTCGCCGTAAGTCCCACTGACGTGCCATGCTCGGTCAATCGCAGCCCGAGCAGTGAGTTACAGCAGATAAGCTCGGGTCAATTAAAGCGCCCGAGCAGAAGATCACGAAGAACTCGCCAAAAGTCCCGCTGGACCGCGCTATGCTGGGTCAACTGCAGCCCGAGCAGTGAGTTACAGCAGGTTAAGGTTAGGCCGCTGCAGCCCGAGCAAAAGATCAAGAACTCTCGGCCGAAGTCCCAGCGGATCGGCTACGCTGGGTCAATTCCTGTGCCCGGCAGAGTTCGGAAGAACTCTGGCCGAAGTCCCAACTGGATCGCGCTACGCTGGTCAATCGCAGCCCGAGCAGGAGTTACAAGAAAGAAGCTCGGGTCAATTAAAAGGCCCGAGCGTAAGATCAAGAAGAACTATTTCGCGTAAGTCCCACGGATCGCGCCATGCTCGGTCAACTGCAAGCCCGAGCAGTGAGTTACAGCAGTAAGCAGGCTCGGGTCAATTAAAAGGCCCGAGCAGTAAGATCAAGAAGAACTCTTGGCCGAAGTCCCACTCGACGGCGCCATGCTTGGGTCAACTGCAGCCCGAGCAGTGAGTTACAAAGCAAAAGTTGCTGGGTCAATTAAAAGTGCCCGAGCAGAAGATCACGAAGCAACTCGCCAAAAGTCCCAGCTGGACCGTGCTATGCCTGGGTCAATTGCAGCCCGAGCAGTGAGTTACAGCAGGTTAAGGTTAGGCCACGCAGTGCCCGAGCAAAAGATCGAAGAACTCTGGCCGAAGTCCCAATGGATCGGCCATGCTTGGTCAATTCCGTGCCCGCAGAAGTTCGAGAAGAACTCCTTGGCCGTAAGTCCCAATGGATCAGGCCATGCTCGGTCAATTGCAGCCCGAGCAGTGAGTTACAGCAAAAGAAGCCTCGGGTCAATTAAAAGGCCCGAGTGTAAGATCAAGAAGAACTATTTGGCCGTAAGTCCCACGGATCGCGCTATGCTCAGTCAATTGCAAGCCCGAGCAAGAGTTACAGCAGTAAGAGGCTCAGTCAATTAAAAGGCCTCGAGCAGTAAGATCAGCAGAACTCCTCGGCTCAAGCCCCAGCTGGACTGCGCCATGCTCGGGTCAGCCAGCAGCCCGAGCAGCGAGTTACAAAGCAGGTTGTCGGGTCAACTGCAGCCCCGAGCGTAAGATTAAGAATAACTCATTGGCTGAAGCCCAGCGGATCGGCTACGCTCGGGTCAATTGCAGCCCGGCAGTGAGTTACAAGAAAAGAGGCTCGATCAATTAAAAGGCCCCGAGCGTAAGATCAAGAATTCCTCGCCAAGTCCCAACAGACGTGCGATGCTCGGTCAATCGCAGTCCGGCAGTGAGTATCACGCGTAAGCTCGGGTCAACTAAAGGCCCGAGCGTAAGATCGAAGAAATCTCGGCCTCAAGACCCAGCGGACTGCGCCATGTTCGGGTCAATCGCAGCCCGAGCAGGAGTTACAAGCAGGTAAGCTCGAGTCAATTAAAAGTGCCCGAGCAGAAGATCGCTAGAACCTCGGCCAAAGTCCCAGCTGGACTGTGCCATGCTCGAGTCAATCTGCAGCCCGAGCAGTGAGTTACGACCAAGAAGCTCAGGTCAATTAAAGGCCCGAGCGTAAGATCGAAGAACACCTCGCCAAAAGTCCCAACGAGACTAGGCCATGCCGGGTCAATCGCAGCCCGAAGCAGGAGTATCACAAGAAGGTCTGGGTCAATTAAAAGCGCCCGAAAGTAAGATCAAGAAGAACTCTTGGCCGAAGTCCCAGCTGGACGGCGCATGCTTAGGTCAACTGCAGCCCGAGCAGGAGTTATAAGCAGAAGAGGCTCGGGTCATTTAAAAGTGCCCGACGAGAAGATCAGAAGAACTCCTGCCGGATGTCCCAGATGGATTGCGGCCATTCTCGGGTCAATTGCAGCCCGAGCAGGAGTTACAAAGAAGATGCTCGGGTCAATCAGCACTCCAAGCAAAAGAACCTCGCCGTAAGTCCCAACGGACTGCAGCCATGCTCGGTCAACTGCAGCCCGAGCAGAGTGACAATGTAAGCTTCGGTCAACTGCAGCCCGAGCCAAGATCTCCTCGCCAAGTCCCAGCTGGACGATGCCATACTGGGTCAATTGCAGCCCGAGCAGGAGTGAGACAAGCTAAAGTCTCAAGCTAATTGCAGTCCTGCGTAAGTTCAAGGTTAACTCCGGCCAAGTCCCAAAGCCTTAGTCCTAGTCGATGCAAGGCTCGGCAAAGCTAATTACAGTGAAGGAAATTCATGAATAATGCTAGACCAAAAGTCCCTAAGCCTAAGCTCTCAAAGTGACGTAGGCTCAACGAAGAGCCAAATGCAGCTCGAGCAAGTCAAATGAGCTCAGAAAATAAACATAATGCTTTTAGCCCAATTCAAAGCTTAAGCTCTACCATGCATAAGTTAAATAACATTATACTGGGTAGAAAATGAAAGTAAGAGCCCAACTTACACATATTATCGTTATTCAAACGAATATTTTTATTTATTTATCGAATGATTACAAGTACAAGGACTCGAAAAAAAAAAAAAAAAAAAAAAAGAGAGTCCAAATCATTCACAGAGCGACGCCGCCGCCAGCAGCAGGAGGAAGCGCCAAGATCGCCAGGCGGACGCCGACAACATCAGCAGGAGGAGTAAGAGGAGGGACATCGCACAGGGCGCCAAGACGAGGGGCATTGGTCGGAGAAGGAGCGAGCTCTCCGACGACAATTGGGGCTCTGACTGAGTAGCTTCGTGATTGCTCATGTATTCACCACATACCCTTCAACCTCGACATGTCTCACTCGGTATGCCTTGCCAAAAGCATACATGAGGTAGTCAAAACCGAATCCGCCTCATCGTTGTACTCAGTGGCAAGTCGAACCTTTAAAGTGTCAATTTGCCCTCAAGACGAAAGCGCTCTCAACGAACCGTCAAGTAAGACTTCAATGTCCGCATCCTTTCGAGCATGCTCCAATTCATCGCGGGTGCCGCTAGCTCCTCTCAAGCTCGTGGCCTCGAGCTCGGCCACTGCCTTCTCTCGCAAGATCAAGTTCTCGCCCGTAAGCTTTTGATTTTCCTCCTTCACCGCTCATAACCCGCTCCAAGCTCGAACCTTTATTCAAGTTCTTCCCGGAACCTCGAGCCATCTTATTAAGCCTAGTCGCGACCGCCAAAGCTCTGGAAGGAGAGTCACCGGAAGGCACCGAATGACCTTCGTAATTAAAGGATTCTATCTCATCCGTGAATCCGCTCAACTCCTCATCAGTAGTCCTCGGCAAGTGCTCTGAACGACCGGGCCGACCTTGCTCCTCGCACATCACCGGCCCGAGGGCGAGCCGGAGCAACGGTCCTTCGCTGCTCAGCGTGAGGACCCTCCTCCGCCGCTCGACCGCCGAAAGCGTAAGAAGCTTCGAGTGGATGGAGGCGAGAACCTCGCTTATGCTCGTGGCCTCTTCGAGGTGCTCGCACCTTCGGTGTCCCCACGCACCGATGCAACATCTCACGCATCCCGCCGCTCATATCTTCACTTGGCACAAAACCGGACTCCAAAAATTTTGGGTGTCGCAGCCTCCGCACGAGCTCGCGCTAGTAAGAGCTGGCTCGCACGCTTGCTCAAGTCAGCCCCCAATCGAGTAAGAGGCACCCTGCGAGACCGCAAAACAACCAAAGCAGTAATAATCGTAATAGACGCGAGCAGGTAAAACTAAAAGTAAAATCCACAAGATGATAAACGACCTGAGTGCAAAAGTGCCATGGACCGGAGGGACCCTCGCTACGAAGTGCATTGCCTCACTCTCCCCAACGGCAAGAATTTGCTCTTCCAGCTGCCACCGAGTCGGAGATCGGTGATGGGCTTTTACCCTTCAGCTGAGGTAGGTAATACCAACCAAGATCCTTCGGCCGCACTTCAACCGGTAAAGGTGTCTCGATTTCCTCACCGAGGGCTCACCCGGATCACAACGCTCCATAACACAAAGAGTTCTGAAGCGACCCTCCACCCATTCGAGTTCAATCGCCTCGGGCCGACTTGAACCCCGACAAAACCCGGCAAAGTAGGTCGAGAGGCGCCTAACCCCCATTCAAAGCACTCCAAGTAAGGTCGTGTATCCTCGGGACTACCGGATTTCACCGCCTCAAGCAACCTTAAACCCACATTTTCGTATACGGTAAGTCCGCCTAAGCCTATCTAAGTCCGGCGGGTGGTTTCACATCTCGGATGGTCAACGGGTATTCCCCACGCCGCACCTTCGACCGGCCCTCGCCCTTCGACGCTACTGGTCTCTGCCATGGTAATTCCTCTCCGACTAGAATCCCTCACGGGATTATACTAATGGGTCAGGCCTCACTGAAGAGGACGTAATCCTCCCAAGAACATCCTACGGCCTGCTGGGATTTGACATTTTCTCTTTTCTAAGGAAATAAACTAACTGGAGTTCAACAGGGAAGAAATGCAGTGGCGGCAGGAAATGGAAGAGTGGTTTAGTACCGAACGCGAAAGGAAGTGTGGTTGGTCGAAGTCACCTCGATGTAGAAGAAGACATGTAAACCATGGAGAGCAGATTAATTTTGAGTTTGAACGAAAAGTGAGCAAATAGAAGGAACAATGAAGAATTTGAGGTTTTTAAAGAGGAAGACGCGTCCCTTCAACTGGCGGCGTGCGTTTCGAGGGCACGACCTTTCGTGTAACGTCCCTTCGAATTTTAAACGCACTGCTGGATCGACCCACGTGTCCCGCCTTAAATGCGAAATGATTGAAATGGAGACAACCGGGAAACGTGGGAAGCGTAAAGGCCGCGAATTCGCCCAACATCAATGAAGTTTCAGCCTTATCTCGCTTCACTCAATAGACTAGAAACCGAGGGACCGGTGTTTGGGTAATATCGGCAGGTCTCCTCGAGACCCTTCCAACTCGAATAAAATACCCCGAGGACTGCCTAGCTCGAGCGTAAGTCCCGATCGCTTGCACGAAGACGACTCACTAGACGACGTGAGATGGTCGGGTCGAAGAATTATCGACCGCGAGACCCGAGCTCCTCGTATGCTCGAGGTCGCCTCTCCGTGTCAAAACCGGTCAAGGTCGGAGATCGAGCTCCTTTCGCTCGCCGAGGTCGTGCACCCTGCATCTAAACCGGGTCGAGGTCATCGGTTCGGCCAAAGCAGGTCAAGGTCGAGGGATTCAGCTGCACTGAGCACCGAGCACTCCTTTGCTCGCCGAGGTCGCCCACCCGGCCGAAGCCGCTATGGTCGAGCTCGAGCACTCTTCGCTTGCTCGTGGTCGCCCACCCTGACCAAAGCCGGTCCAGGTTGGGAACCGACCACACTTTTCCTCGCTCGCAGAGGTTAAGTCCACGAGCACAATCGACAAGACCCGCCTGAGGCAACCCGACCCGCTTTCTCGTAATCCCGGCACACCTTTTAATGTCTCAACTGTGGCCCCACATGGTATGGTGGTGTTACTCATTGCTGATGGCCTCGCACATGCCCCAAGGTGTCATCATTCCTAGCACACATGCCCGACATGGTGATCTGGCCACGTGAATCGGATTAAGGGACAGCACGCATCCCTGTGGAATATTACACCAATCCCGGCTGTCAGAGGGACCCAGACACCACAAATATGGGAGTGGACAGCCTGGAAATGAAAAGAGCGGGAAAAATGGAGTATAAAAGGAAACGAAGGGGTACGTTACAAGGGTTGGAAAATCCGATTCGCAAAGGGGTTGGAAAAATTCATTCACAAGTTCTTCCTATTCTGACTTCTCTTACTTTGATTTTCTGAAAAATCATATCTATTCAAGAAGGGAGGCGAAAAAATATTCTCTTTCATCTTTCCGGTCTCCTTCACTAAAGGAGATACCAAAAAGAACAACCCGATTACTGACTTGAGAGTCGGAGAGTTTTCGCCGGAACACGTCCGGGACCCCTGACCCTGTTTTCTGTGAGTACAGGACCGAAAGATCTCTGTTGTGAAAAAGACAGTGGAATAGGACGAAGGAGGCAATCCTGCTCGAGATCGAGCTTATCGCGAGCAGAAGGATCGAGGCACTGTTTGAAGTCGCGAGCAGAAGGTTCAGAACATTGTTTGAAGACACGCGGAAAAACTGCATCAACAGTGACGACTATGGAATTTATTGATCTACAATCAATTTTTTTGTCTTAAATTACTTGCTATTTTGATTTGTTCAATGGATTATTCCTTATATCAACAAATTCACTACACTTAAATATTATCTTCTTTTTTTTTTTGGTCATTTTTATTGGACCAAAAATATTAGAGTCCTACTGGAGCTCAGATAAATATAATTCCGATAAAGCCCAATAAAATATCGATAAAAATTCTTAAGAAAAACCTCTTAGGTTCTAAGGTTTATAATCTTCAAAATTTCTAAAATAAAACTCATAAAAAAAACCTTATCAATTTATATTCTCAAAATTTCCAATGTTTCAAAATTCCAAAGATCATAAGACCTATCATCTAGGATAAAACATCCTAGACTCCCAAATTTTTTGAACATCTAAGGTTCTTAGTTCCTAATACTCATAAGATAAACATCTTAAGAAAATCCTACTAGATTCGAAGATTCATAATACAAATCTTAATAGAAAAACCTCTTAGGTTCTAAGGTTTCTAACCTCCAAGAATTCTAAAATAAAGCTCATATAAAAACCTCATCAATTTCTATCCACAAAATTTCCAAAGTTTCAAAATTCCAAAGATCATAAGACATATCATCTAGGATAAAATCTCCTAGACTCCTAATTTTTTTAACATCCAAGATTCATAAGATAAACATCTTAGGAAAAACCTACTAGATTTTAAGATTCCTAATACAAATCCTAATAGAAGTCACCTAAAATAAAACCTCCTATATTCCAAGATTCTTAGGATTCAAGATTTTAGTACAAGCCTACAACTAGCAGGTTTTAAGGTTCATAAAACAACCCACTTAAGATAAAATTTCATAAGTTACAAGGTTTCTATAACAAATTGCATGTGATAAAATCTCATAGGTTATGAGGTTCTTAGGAAAAACCTCATAGGTTATTCATAGGACAACCCACTTAGGATAAAACCTTCAAAACTCTAAGGTTTATAAAATTTTAAGATTTTATGATAAGCCCATAAGTTATAAGGTTCTAAGGTTCCTATAATTCGAAGATCTTAGGACAAATAATCTAAGATAATTTTTTTTTGCTACTTGGACCTATAGAATAAAGATGTATATTCAAGTGTTACTCCGCATGGGAACAAGAAGATAAGTGTCACCACATTCCAAAAGAATAACAACACTTATCATTAAAGTAACTATGACTCAAGCCAAATCAATTTGACTTATAAATATACGATCTATTATCATTTGAAGATACGCAAGAAAACCATTCAAGATGGAAAATACTGACTTTCTCTATATGGACTTTCTCCCTCTAAATTCATATTTACAAAAATTCAGTGACTAATTTCACCATTAGAAATTTACGCTGGTAAAGATGGCCCTCTAATTATTTTATTGTGTTCGAAGAGCATCATCTGAAAAAGTCATCCTCATTCTTTGAAGAAGTGAAAACAAACGAAAAAATTTAGAAACTTATTAAAATCAATCTAAATGAGAAATTCATCATCGTCTAATCCAATAAAGAAGAAGTCCAATTCTAAAAGGGTCATCATTGGTTGAAATTGTTATGTAATAAGTTAGAGATAAAATTTATACCAATAATTTTAAATAGGAAAATTAGAATTAACAAAGAAAAAAGAAGAAGAGAGAAATGAAAAGACTATCTTTATTAACTAGTTGAAACAAAAGTTCAGGCTACCATAGATTTGAACGACGATGAAAGTGATGCATAAGTATGGAAGAAGAATTTTGTCTTTTCTTGTTACTAAAATAAAGTAAAAGTAATATTTTTCAACTGAGGTTAAAACAGCAAATTCACATGGAGGTTTTGTTGATCTATTAATGGTTTTAGTCCTTTTAAGAACCAGATCTAGCCTGAGCCTGACTTATTCCAAAATGTAAATTCTTTTGAACACGAGAAAGCTACTAAAGTGAAAATATATAGGAAAATCAAGTGGTTTCACATGTCATGTACATAATGATACTAAAAATCGAGTTATATATGAAGAGTCGTAATTTGGTGTATGTTGTCGCACATGTTATTGTGCCATACAAGCAATGTGTCACAATTTTATTGGTTAATTTCAACTAACTAAATCATAACATGTGACAGGTCATGCTTAATAATATGTGCGGTGGTGTCTACTTAGTTAAATTTTTATATTAAAAAATAGAAGTATATTAAAATTTGATTCAAAATTTGCAATTTTTAAGGAATACATTATTAGTTATTTTAAAAAATGTGTTGCCAAAAGTAAGATTATAATCAAGTAATTAATCATCTAGGAAAGCTAAGCCAGCATATATATGCTTGAAATGTTTAACAAGAAAAATAGAGATTTTGAATCCTCCGTTTTTATCCGCGCCTAGCATGGTGTCCGCGCGCTTATTAAGAAGTGAGTTTCCTAGAACAAGTAAACTTACAACTTTCCCATCCAGTATTTCGGCAATAGTGCTGTTTACTGGTTATTTTAGTAATTCCATAAAAACTAATGCCACCGAGTCTTTTAATTTAAAAGGTACATTCATCGTTGAACACGCTTAACAATTAAGTTTTCGATACTAACAACCTTCTCTTTCTCTCTCCTGTCCTCTTTACCCAAACTGCCTTTACGTTTCTGTCGGATTCGAATTCCCAAAAAAACATTAAAAAATTAAATAAATAAAAACCGAGAGACAAACTTGAAGCTAATCTAAATAACTAATCAATCAAATAAAATCCAATCACAGAGCTTTGATGAATCATGATCTGTTCTGATCTGATCTGAATAAACGTAAAACCCTACACAATCTCATTAAACGTTCTTTTTTATTTTCCCTCTCAAAACACTAGCCCGAACCGAAAAGACGGCACCCTACACAAAATCACATCACATACAAATCCCGCTCTCTAATCTCCACCGTACGATCAACTATCCCTCTGTTTCCAGATCCAGGATATGGTTGTGAACGGCAGGCCTTTGAAGCGGATGAAGAGAAGAGTCACCGCGGATCTCAACGACTTCCTTACTTTTCCTTCCACCGACGGTTCTGGATCTGCTCCAACGGCGCCGTTTAGGACTAGTATTAGATCTTTTTTGTCTAATCACGCGTTGATGCCGCCACCCTCGTCCCTGTTACCCCACCTTTTAACGTGGCAGATACTGTTCCGAGTCGTCGACGCGACGGACGGTTCTGATTCCACGACTCCGCTCACTGTGTGTTTGGACGTGGTGGAGGAAGACGTCGCCAGATCCAGATCCGTATACTGCGATCAGTGCCGAGTTGTTGGTGAGTTGACACGTTCCGAGTCGATATCTCATTGACCGATTCTCTCTCTATTTTTTATTTCTTTTTTATTTTTTATGTTGCTCTACGCAATTCTAGGAAAGTCTTCACCTTTTTCTTTCCCGGTAGCCGGTCTCTAAGGCGGGAAATCATAGAGTTTTGTTTTTGTAAAGTTTAGCGATAACTCATGCGGTTATATCGTGAGATGGCATTTTATTAATGAACGGTGGATATGAAAATCTTAACGGATAAGAACAAAGAGGAAAATTTAAGTCAAGTCTGTGGACGCTTTAGTTTATACATGGCAATTTCTCACGAGATGTACGGAGCATTTTAAGTATTAAGTTTGTGGGCAATGCGGGGCCCTTGTGCGTACAGAGATATGATATTTTTTTTTAGTTCACTTTATATTTTCTTGTGCATTTGTAAAGGACGCGTGGCAGTTTTAATTCATATTTGGCCTCGTTATTGATGTGACTGGACGGCACCCTAGCTGTTGCGTGACAACTATTATTTGGTGGTCCCACGAATTTAGTTCTTACCCAGAATAGCCTTCATCATTTAAAGTATTGACTGCTAGTTATCCAAGTGTGTTTATAGGATGGCATGCTTGTAAATACTGCGATAGGCGTGGTTGATATTTGAGAAAGTGAACATCGATGACTGATACTAATGCTTACTTCACGATTGCTGTCGTAAAATTTCTTGCACTTGTCATCAAATGGATTAATGGTCAATTAATTTTTTATTATATTTAAGCTGATCATAATATATTGGTAATATACTAAAATACAAATTTTCTTTTGCTTATCCTCAAGACATTCAAGGTTTTTTTTTTTTTGGGAAAAAGAAAAGCTTCTTTATTTATTTATCTTTGGTCTTTCAGTCTTTCTAATGTACTCATGTTTTGATATATATTTTTTGAAACTGAGAATCTTATGTTTTGATTGATATGGGGTGTGTTTCAACCTGTTGTCTGACGTTGCTGTTGAGGTTTCGTTATAATATGTTTATGGTATAATAACCTTTGGAGCTGTTCTTTTGTTTGTGAATGAACTGAGAACATATGTTTCGTGAGTTCCATCTTCTAAAATTTGATTCTGGACTTGTTCAAATGAATTATTTTTATTTTTAACATTATGACTTTTTTTTGGCTTGAATCAACTGTGGTAATTGCATTGAACCGGCTTGTGGTTTTCGAAGAACTTTTAAGGATAGGACAGGAAATATCATTTTACTGATGGACTGTAACATTTCTCATCATGCAGTGTAGCTTTCTTGTAGATATTTAAATATATTTTACACATAACTGCAAATTGCAGTCATTGGGTTTCTCATTGTGCATTTTTAATCATGATTTTTAGGTTGGAGTGGCAATCCTGTAAGCAGTAAACGCTACCATTTCATTGTTAAGGCTGATGGTAATTCAATTGGTGGGTATAACAAACCATGTACATGCTGTGGAGATGTCCTGCATATGTCAGAATCCAGGTGAGTGATTTTGTTCTTTTTTCTGGTTAGCCATTGTGTCTGCCCTTTTGCATTATAATTTATCTCAATAATATAACGACTGATTTGGATGATATGAACCAGAATTCGTGCAAAAGAAGAATCAGTTCTTATTTGTTATATTTTTGGTACTCCAACCAATTCGAATTTGCTTACATTATTTTTTGGTTTTTCATTGTAAGGTGCAAGTCATGCAACCATGTGATGACGACAGATGATGTTGAGGATTGGGTGTACCACCAGTTAGAGGATACCACTCATCTTTTACATGGAGTTGTTCATGCGAATGGTTATGGCCATCTTCTTAGGGTCAATGGCAGAGAAGGTGGATCTAGGTTCCTTTCAGGTTGTCATATCATGGACTTTTGGGATCGGTTATGTAAAGCTCTTGGAGTCAGGTTAGGGTTTCAGATAACTATATTGTGGTTAGATTTTGTTTTGTGTGTTAAATTCAGTAACTCAGGAATCATCAATTATATAACAATAGCAGCGAGTTAGAATCTGGCTAATTTGTCTATTTCTTTTATTAAATAGAAAGGTTAGTGTGATGGATGTATCAAAAAAGTACGGATTGGAGTATCGGCTGCTTCATGCCATAATCAAAGGGCATCCATGGTATGGTGACTGGGGTTATGAATTTGGTGCTGGCAGTTTTGCTCTTACTCACGATGCCTATAAATCAGCCGTGGAAACCCTTTCTACCATACGGTTGTCTGTTTGTTTTTCTCAAGGACGGAAACCTCGCACTCATCTGCAAGACAGAATCTCATTTTACCAGTCATTATCTGAGTGTGAGCTTGTAAATATAAGAGATCTATTTTCTTTCTTGATGAAGTTAATTCACGATAAGCACAAGTCTTCCTCTAGCTCTCACATTGATGATGCAACTTGCAAGAAGCTTAGTCCTTGTACCTCAGGGATCTTGCACTCTTGGACAAAGGGGAAATTGAGCGTGTGGATGAAGCCATGTTTAGAGTACTTGGGCTGTATCTGGATCCAACTGGGTTAGTTGGCGAACTCTCAGGGGTGCAGTTTGCAAAGTGGCTCAACCAGAGCTACTTGATCATTGTCTCAAGGAACTTGGAGGAAAATTAGCAGCTGATGGGATGGTGGTTGTAGCCAGGTGCAATCCAGATTCTGGTGTATTTGAGTACAGGTCAGCATTCACTTCCTAATGAAATTATTTTATGTCAGCTATTTTTTTTATTATGATCTAAGCTTTATTTTTGTTATATTTCAAAGTTATTTCAGATACCAGTCTTTACTAAATTATGTTTATTTTGATACCATAGGTTGGAACTGTGTTTTTCCATTTACATTGAAGCCTTTTTAAATATTATATTTCGAACAAATTGTTTTGTGGTTGATCCTTGGGGAGTTTCCTGTCATTTGTCTCTCTGTTTAGTTCTTTATGATCTGTATATTTTCAATGAGCAAGATGATTTAATTTATTGTTGTCTGTCACAGACTTGAGGTAGCTAATGAATCCTTCAATGGTGTTACATCTTGCAATGATTCTCCTGTTGTTAAGCGTCCATCTCAAGAAATTCTCATGCGGGACCTGAAACTCTTTTTTGAGAGTCTGCTTCATCCACAGACCATGGTAAACTATGGACCTGAGGCAATAAGGGATCTTGCTATCAGTGCAGCTGCAAAGCTCATTGACTGCAAGCAGTTCATGAAAGAGTACAAGCCTGAAAAGACTTCCTCAATTAATGACCCATACACAATCTGCCTCTCATGTCAGTTAGAACTCATGGATCCATCCGAGGACAATGTCTCAGATCCACCCTCCGAGATAATTATCTTGCCTAGAAATGCTACTGTTTCTGACCTCAAAACTGAAGCATCAAGGGCTTTCCAAGATGTATATTTAGTATTTAGAAGATTTCAGGCCGAAGAGCTTGTTGGCTATAGTGGTGTAGATGATTCCACCCAGGTTAAACTCTTACTAGGGGCCGTAGAATCAGTTAGAGTTCGAGGAGATGCCTTGGGAAAAATGGGCTTAGTAAATACAGAATGGAGAGAGGCATTGAGAGATGGACAGTGGATTGCATCTGTGGAGCTAAGGACGATGATGGGGAAAGAATGTTTGCTTGCGATGTGTGTGGCGTGTGGCAGCACACAAGATGTTCTGGCATTCATGATTGTGATGCGGTTCCGGCTAGGTTTGTTTGCTGCAGATGTAGATGCACTGAACAAATGTCTAAACCCAGTGGGTTCTGCAAAGATGAGAAGGCTTCTGCTGACGATAATGGCTGCTTGGGGAAGAGCGTGGCAACACCTTTTAAAGTTCGCTGAGAATTTTAACTGCTGTAAATGTGTTCCCTCGTTGTCTAGGAGAGGATTCCTAGGGCCTAAATGGAAATGTGTACATAAGAAGAAACAGGCACAAATTTGTCCGTTCTCTCCTATCTTTCCAAAATAGTAGATGCTTTTGCATTTTGCTTCCACTGTATATAGCTTTAACTGGTGTCTGATTTCTGTTATTTTGCAAGCGCAACTACGAAACAGATTTAACACATAAATTGAAAGGGAAAAAATTAACTGATGGATTTAAGAATTCGCAGTTGCTCTTGTTTCGCTCTACTTGTTTGTTCTTCTAATTATTAGTATTAATCTTTCATCTGTAATCATAAAAAATAATAATAATAATAATTGTAGTCCTAGATGAAAGGAAAAATGCAAATTTAAAATCTGGGCCATTTTTTGAATTTTATAAAGTTGTTTGCCTTGCTCAAAATATGAGTGGATTGTCAAAATGCGTTTCTTAATTATTTCTTCGGGGATGGCAATTGTTTGATTGCATAATTCACTAAAACGTGGCACATTTTTATTGGTCTATTCTATGGCACTTGTTTGTTTATTTGAGTTCTCAATATCAGTTTCCTCAACGTATACATAGCCCGTCAAACAATATATATACTGAAACGATACACACACACACACATGGCCAGGGCGGAACAGGCTAACTGACAAGCCAACTGTGGTCACAGGGGCAAAGGCATTTATGCCAAAAAAAAAAGAAAAAAGCGCTCAATACATTTTTTTTAATGTAAATAAGAAATTATTAAAATAATGGTAAATAAAATAATTCAAAAAAAAATTTTTGTAATATATTAATATTTTAATAGAAGTTCACATTCTATTTCAAAACATATAAGCAAGTGAATAACTGAAATTATAAAATCCCTTAAATTTGAGCTTTGCGTTCTTTCATGAAACAAAAATTAAGTACAACTGATTATGTACTAAAGTCTATAACTATAAATTAATATTGGTTTATTTTACTATAAATATTGAAAATTAATTTTTAAAATTTTTTTACAGGGTGTGGCCATGTTGGTTTTTAAAAAAATTGATCTGCACGTAATAAGAAATACAACAAACAACGCTATAAACTTTTGCTTAAATACACGTTAGGCAATAAGTTCTATTTTAATTATATATGACTATAAGTAAGTGGGGGTAGATACATATCCTATAAATGTGAATATAATTATTTTTTAATATTAATGAGAATATATATATATATATATATATATATATATATATATATATATATAAATGAAAAAATAATTGTGATATAATAGAATGAATCAGAATTAATTCTCATAAATCTTTCATTATAAATATTAATAGACTTCTAATCGTATCATTGTATAAATATTATAGTTAAAATGCTATGACCTATTGATATCAGAGAATGAAATATATATGCGTGTGTATATATATAATAAATTCATCCAAGGATTTTGATATGACATATTTAAATCTCTGTAGAAATTTATAAAAACTCTAAATGCAGAACATAATTAACTTAAAAAACTCTAATAAATTTCTCCACGAACTAAGTTACGCTTATATATGTTGTACTTTTTATATAGCAAATCAAGGCAACACTTTAGTAGCAAATATATGCTTAATTTAAAATATTTTTATTTGATTGGTATGTCCTTAGTTACTTTCCTTCTTGAATTTTAGAAAAGACCGCACAAAGAGCAGATTCTCCACAATTTTAATTATAGCGGTTGGTTGTGCTAATAAAAGTTCATTCAACAAATTTCTAAGTTTGTAGTAATGTTAATACTTTTACAAAAATAAAAAATAAAAAACATATTGTTAATCCCTTTCAAGTTTAACGTGTACACAGCACTCATGTAATGATGATACGCTCCACAGAAGCATGTGGTGCAGCCCATACACTATGCATAAATACGCGTTCAAAGCACTCATCATATAAAGAAATGGAATTTCAGGCGAAAAAATAAAACTTTATTTGGGACTTAAGTTAGCCCCCCACTTTCATAAAAGACGAAAATCAAAGTAGGTTTGAAAAATTTCTAATGGAAACCAGCTGCATTGCATTGCGTTTACCTTCTTTTTTTTTAATGGGAAATAATAGTCGTAGCTGTCCAAATATTTTGTGTTACCGTAGATAAATAAACTCACCATCTGTCGAAAAAAAAAAGGAGAAAAAGTTATAGTTGATCAATTTATTTATAGTTAAATCTTCGTCAAAGCATTAATCATTTCATTGTGTAAGCAACTGCTTACAATTTTGGAGTGGCGATTGTTGTTTCCAGAACAATGGGTGGGTCTTAGGCTCTTAGCCACAAGCCTCCAACTACGTTTTAGACTTTGTAACTTGTAACAGTATAGTCTGGCTGAAGTTTCAATTAATGGCTACAATTTTTTTTTTTTTTTACTATAGTTGCAAGATTTGAAATGAAGTATTATAATTTGCATGTATGTTTCATTCATTCTGATACCCGAAGCCTAAATACCATCCAAAATTACTCAAAATAATTAACGTTATAATCATATCAAAATTTTCTTAAGCATAAAGAATATTATCAATGCACCCAATTTTTTTGTCATATGTATATTTAACCACTATAAATTTTTGACTTTTCTTTTTACTATTTTTATTTCTAAACTTATATCAATCAACTACTTTTACAATAATTATAACTATTTTACCTCTAAATAAATTAAAATGCTATTTTATTTTACTAAATTTTAAAAATAAAAATTATAATTGCAAGGATACACTTAAATTAATAAAATAAAAAAATATAAGATGTTAATTTCTTTTATAATTATAATTTATTTTAAAATTATCATGTTAATTTTTTATTTTTTGCAATGATAATTTTATTTAATTATTGTAATTAAATTAAGTATATGGAAGTTTACAAGAATTAACATGAAGAGAAAAATTCTCTATAATTATTATAAACTTTCTTATAATTAAAATTAAGAAACTCCCTATACAAATTAACTAAAATTATAATTACAAAAATTAAAATGATAATTTTCAAATGAAATTATAATTATAAAAATTAATATCTTTATATTTTGAGATTTATTTGTTTTATTAAATTTAGAGTAGTCTTATAATTATAGTTTTTTATTTTTTAAAATTTTATAAAATAAACAGTCTTTTAATTTATTTAAGGGTAAAATAATCATTTTATAATATAAAAATAATTGATTGATACAAATTTAAAAATAAATGTGATATAAAGAACATGTAAAAATTCTATAATAGTTAGATGTATATATAATAAAAAAAATATGGTATAATGATAATTTCCTTAAACATAATTACCTGTTAAATGAAATGCGTACACACCCATCAACTTAAAAATCTAAAATTTAAATTTCCTCGCTTTTGCTTTTTCTATCATCACCCACATAGATAATTAAGATTTTGCTTTTATTTTCTAGTGTCGTTCACACAGATTATCATCAAGATTTAACTTTTAAGGATGAGTTGAGAGTAGAATCTGAGGTCAAACTATATAATTTTTTTTTTTACCCTCACCACTACTACTCGATTGAAGTGCGGGAAGTTTGACAATTCTAGCTAGTTTCATTTTATCATTATTATTATTACTGTTGTTTGGTATCGCCATCCCCAAGTGTTTTAATTTATCTCCACTAAACATTTAAGGGGACCAATAAGGTCTCTAATTAGTGGAATTTTCTAGATAAATCATTTTATGAATCACTAAATGATCAGTCAATTAATTAACGTTTAATTTTAATATTGGCTTCTAGTTTTGAAATTACGTGTTTATAAATACAAGATTTTGCTTTGCTTAGATTTAACAGTCAACAATTTTAAAAATGGTGAAATTGTTACGTGTCTTCCAACATGCAATTGACATGCATAAAATCAATAATTTAATATAATTATCATAATATTAACTATTACAGATTAGGTGGAGCAAACTATAGTCCCACTATCTCAATAATTCTTCCTTTCCATTATCTTCTCCCAACAATCATTAGCATTTATAAATATACATAGCCTTCTGCACACTCTTATTCATTACACAATCTCCGAATTAACTTATAGCCCCCCACATATCATCAAACCGATCATTTCACACACACACAAATATATATCCGTTCAATCAATTCCAGCTTATTGATATATTTATAGTATTTGTCCATATGGTGTTGAAATCTCGCATGAGTTTAGCAAACTTAGTAATGGCCAAGTTGCTTGGTGTATTGTTGTTAATGGAAGTGACAGTAAGTGGTTTTAGGTTCGGAGTTGATGGACTTCGCACGGATTACTACATCATGACTTGCCCATTTGCAGAACAAGTTGTGAAAAATATTGTCAACAGAGCTCTCGGCGATGACCCTACTCTTGCTGCCGCCCTTATTAGAATGCATTTCCATGATTGTTTCATTGAGGTCCACTCATATTTGTTCAGTTTAATTTGGTCGTTTCTTAATTTCTCTGTCTCTATTAATTTATTCGATATCATATGATTGAAACTAACGTTTTCTTTCTTCTTTTAAGGGATGTGATGGGTCAATTCTGATTGACTCAACCCAGGATAACAAAGCGGAAAAGGACTCCCTGGCAACTTGAGCCTGCGGGGCTACGAAGTTATTGATGATGCTAAAGACGAGCTTGAAGAACAATGTCCAGGCGTTGTTTCATGTGCCGATATCATTGCTATGGCTGCTAGAGATGCAATTTTCTGGGTAAGAAATTGGTTAAGCCACTAATGTCGCAACAATATTAGGTCATAACTGTATGCCTTAACAATATCACACGTATACAATACTGTTACATTAATTACCAGTGCTACGTCAATATTGTAAATATTGTAGAATATAATTCTAATTAAGTATAGGTTATAAATGGTGTGTTAACAGGCTGGGGGTCCGATATATGACATACCAAAAGGAAGAAAGGATGGAAGGAGATCGAAAATAGAAGACACAATCAATCTACCATTTCCCACCTTCAATGCATCAGAGCTCATTAGAGCCTTTGGCCAGCGTGGCTTCACTGCTCAAGAAATGGTTGCTTTATCAGGTAATTATCATTAACATTTTAATTAATAAAAAATAGTTTGAACGAATAATTTAGCTAGCTGTATTGCACCATACATAATATGTTTCGTGTTATTCGATTGACAATGAATCTTAATCGGTTCTGCCTATAATGGTTATATTAAAATATATTAATAATAAAGTATTACTAATAATGTCAAACAAGTAATTGATACATCTTGGAAAAAGAATTTGTGGGGTGTCCGAAATAGAAATGGCAACCAAATTAATGAAATAATAATACGACCTAACGAAACATTCAATTTGAGCTAGCAATGAGTTGTGTAGCCAGTGTGTGTAACACTAGTAAACTTGATGGTGGTCGGTGTTGCAGGGGCACATACACTGGGGGTGGCGAGATGTTCATCCTTCAAAAGTCGGTTGACCGGCGTTGACCCAACCTTGGGCTCCGACTTCGCGAAGACGTTATCGAAAACCTGCAGAGCCGGTGACAACGCGGAGCAGCCCTTCGACGCTACCAGAAACGATTTCGACAATCTTTACTTCAATGCATTGATCAGAAAATCGGGGTTCTATTTTCGGACCAAACGTTGTTGACGAATGCAAGAACCAGAGCAGCTGTCAATGGTTATGCCTTGAATCAAGCTATGTTTTTCTTGGACTTTCAGCAGGCCATGGTGAAGATGGGCATGCTTGATGTTAAGGAAGGTGGTAAAGGCGAAGTTAGAGACAATTGTCGCAAAATAAATTAAAATTACGGAAACATTGATTTGTGTTGTTTTAAGAGCATATTTATGCACTCGATCGATTGTATTTGTGGGATTTATTAACTTTGTTGCTGCTAGTTGTATGATGAACAATAAGTAATGCTTCCTATTTCCTGTAGACGGTGAGGCAAAATTGTGAATGTTACGTTTATCAAAGTCTTGATGATTTAGCGGATTGTTTGTTCTTATAAAAGTATATGTTTATTACCATTGTTTTATATATATATAATAGTTATGTATTATGTACTATATTAAAATATACACGAAACAATTTCAAACAATAGAATATTTGATAAAATTATAAATTATGAAATTATAGTAATCCTTGAATTTATGCAATATATTTTTTAATTGAAAAAAATTGATATGAAAAATTATATAATTAGATTTTAACAAAATTAAAATAAATTAATATATGTATGCAATAAAACCCCATGCTAAACTAAACCATAATGATTTGTTTAATAAAAAAAATAACAATAACTAAAACAAATTAGTAAATATCTAATTAGCAACTCAAAAACATCAAAATAAAAGTCATTAAAAAAAAATCAGCGATAACGGTGGTTGCTTGACAGGGAACTGATGGCCGGTGACTGTGGCGTGCGTTCGTGTCAGACAGACGGACGGTTCAGTTGTGGCGAGTGAGAGTTAGCGGCTAGAGCTTCAATTGATAATGAATAAAATTATACGCACTATTTGCATTTTCACCAAAATTAAAAAAAAAAAAGTGAACATTAAAGATATAAAGAGTAATACAGTATAAGAAATTAAATTATATTCAATTTTATAAAATAAATAAACAAAAATGTAGTAAATAAGCAAAATGGAGAGGGATGGAGATTGTAACTAATCTCCATCTCCTCTAGAAATGGATTAGTGTAAACTAGAGTTCAAATTTGATCCGCTAATTTAAGTCTAAGAAATTGGTTTTACACCATGTGAGTCCAAACTCCACAATCTTTTTAATAACCCAAGAGATTATTTCTAGAGCAAAGCTTTTAAAACCCTTAAATAAAAAATTCTTATAACAACCTTTTAAATTCTATTCCTAAAAATATATATCTTAATTTATAAAATATTAACCCGTAAATTAAAATAAATCATCTTATCATTAAAAGTTTCTTTACAAAGAGTATTTCTTTTAATTTTATTATTAATAAATGTATACAAATTCTAAAATCTTAAATTATTTTCTTTATTGTTGCACAATTTCTAGCTTCATAATTAATAATTCTTAAAGTTTCTCAAAAGAAAAAAAAATCAATAAAAAATTAAAATATAAATATAATCTAAAAATTTAAACAATAATATCTTTAAGTAGTAAATTGAATTTTATTCAAAAAATAATAATTAACTTATCTTTAATTATTTCCAAAATTTTAATTTAAGAGAGATTTTATAAGGAATTTAAAATTGTGTCAAAAGGCCTACTCTTATTTCCAAGCACCTCCAGTTTACTAAAACGTAGTCCAGGTCAGCTCATCAGCATGGGGTTAAGGATGGCAATAGAGAGGGAAGGTGAGGGGACTGAGCTACCCATACCCATCTCCAATATTTTGAATATGTCATTGTCCCCTCTCCATCTCCGTCAAAATTATATGATGGAATTTTCGTCCCCTCTCCGAATAATAACAGAGGATCTCCAGAGTCCCCGATCCTCGAATAACTAATATATTTTTATTTTTTTCTATTTTAATTTAACAATATTAAAATAAAATTTTAAATAAAAATAAAAATTGACAAATGACAATATATTTTACATTAACATTAATCTCATTACAAAAGTCATATTACAAAATACAAATCACCATAATAATTATATTCGTCAATCTTCATAATCCTACAATTAAAAAAATTATTTTACATCAACAATGAAATAGATATAAATACTTAATGAGTGTTTGTAATAAAAGTATTTACCTCTCACGCTTCTTACTCCTCTTGCTCTCCCTCAAGAAATGTGGCAAATTGAGAGATAGCCTCGTGTTTTAAATCTAAAACAATAAAAATAATTTAAGCAATGTCACTTATAAGTGAAAATAGTAATAATTATATAAAATAATTACAATGTAAAATAAAGTCATCATCGTCATTATATGCTCAGTAGCTAACTTTGACAAGACATAAAAGCCTTAAATGTGTTTCGATGAAGTCTATTATGATGTGGGTGACAACTTTACCACCAGTGTTAAAAGCTGATTCGGAAGCAACACTTGTAATTGGAATTGCCAAAATATCTCTAGCAATTCGTGCCAAAATAGGATACCTATGGGTATTTGTTTTCTACCAACTCAAAATATTAAAATCTTCTATCCGTAACATAACTTTCTCATTTAAATATGAATCTAACTTATTTGCAATAGCTCCACAATCTTTACTATTCACATAATCATCAAACCTTATCATCCATTTGGTTGCTTTCTTACATGAATCCCACGAGATACAGAGTGAAGAAGAACTACTACAAGTATAATTAGATCAAGAAACAGTTGGTTGAAACTTTAATTTGTACTCTTCCACTAATTCTTAGCAGAGGCTAACCACTTTCCCAACATACAACTCTTTGTCATCACCATAAACCATAGAAAAGTAATACTCAATGAACTTCTTTTTATATCTTGGATCAAAATACAGAGCCACACCCAAAATTCCACTCAAATCTTGCCAATATTTATCAAATTTCAGAACATCAATCGAGCCATATATTGAATCTTATCACAAGATGATAAAAGCCAATATTGTAAAGATAATTTAATCTTCTACACATGTTGCAAGAATAAATTCGATGTCGGATACTGAGTTCCAGAAAACAACTCAATGACATCATAAAAGCTTTTCAAATTCTCTTCCAAAATAGATGTAAATTGACAATCTTCTTCATTAGGCAAACACTTATATTGTCCATCAATATGCTTTAATCCAGCAAAAATATTTTTATATTGCATAATAGATGAAATCATAAGATATGTGGAATTCCACCTAGTAGGACAATCAAACACTAACTGTTTATCATATTTAACATTTGAACGACTAGAAAATTCTTCAAACTTTTCTTTTTTTTTTTACATGATCTAGTCCAGAAAACAATATTCTCACTAATTTTTGCAATTTCATCACTAATCACACTCATCCCTTCTTTGACAATCAAATTTAATATATGAGCATAATAACGAATATGAAATAATTGTCAACGCAAAATGAGATCATCTCCATTAAGGTTAATCAAAAGATATTCCATCATGCAGTCATTAGCAGAGCAATTGTCTACAGTCACAGAAGATGCCTTATGTTCAAGGTTGAGATCGATCAAGCAATTCAATAATGTGTCACAAAGCTTTAGGCCAGTATGTGAACCTTTTACATGCTGAAACCTATAAGAGGAAAACAAAAAATATATATTTCTTAAAATTCATTCTAATTAACATTTAAGAAAAAAATAAGTTAAGTACAAAATAAAATTAAATACCTCACCTCAAAATTAGACTCTGTAACGTCCAAGAATCATCGATGAAATGTGCAGTAACAGCCATGTACTCTTTTATTTGAGTATCTGCTGTCCATATATCTGTTGTGATGACCAACCTACTTTGAATACTCACCAAGACATTCAAATTCTTAGCCTTTTCATTCTCGCACAAATCCAATATCTCCTTTTTTTATTGTATTTCGGGACACATGCTTCCACATTGGGTTAAGCGAGGATAATATCTCTCTAAATCCCTCATGATCAACAATACTTAACGGATACTCATGCTTGACAATTGCACATGTAATTGTTCTTCTTGTGACATCTTGATCAAAAACAAAAGTTTCTACCTTTAAATGTCCTTTATCATCCTTACCAACGATTCAACTTTGTTATGTAATGATTTATATCTTTTGCTTTTTCATGAAACAAGATTTCATATGGTCATGCAAATGATTTGTTCCGTCATTTTTCCTTGATACCGACTTGGAATTACAATAGTTACATATTGCCTTTTGTTTCCGTTAACTATTTTCTTCTCAAAATATTCCAGCATAATAGATCTTAATTTCCCTGTTCTTCCTCTCTTTATTGACTCTAACCCATTGGAAATAAAATTTCTTGTTTGATCATTATCATCCACATGGACTACATCCACTAATTGTGGTGTAGTACTTAACATATTTACTTCCATTAGCCTATAAAATCAACAAAAGCATCCAAACTAACTTCAATTAAAGGTCACTACTTCCAAACATCCCTAACAACAATACAATAAATAATAAACATTTTATTAAATAGCAATACAACATTTTTTTCCCAATCCTATATACGAATAATTATATATGATTAATTGATTAATTTACTAATAGTATATAATTATTAAACCCTTAAAAATTGTTACATATATTTTATCTAAAAAATTAATTAATAATATCTAAATTGAACAAGTGACAAACTGACGATAAACATCATAATTTAATTCATTCATTAATAATAATAATAATAATAATAATAATAATAATAATTGAAATTCAAGGTAAAACTAATGATTTCACAAATAACACATTTCTTGAAACTCAAATAAAGAAATGAGAATAAAATTTTTTGCTGATATAATATTATGGACGAAGCAAGAATAGCTCACAATTTACAATCATGCTTCTTGATTCTCCTCTGCCTGTGCTTGTACCTTGACTTTGATCAATCTTCTTGATTGTCGTGCTTGTACTCTCACTTTGATCAATTCTTTTGATTGCCTAGCTACTCTTTCAGAGTGTTTTCTACAATATTTCTATTTCATTTCTCTTTAAGATAGATTTAACTACTTAACTGCAGTAGAGAAGAGAGTGAGAGGTCTGAAAGTCGAATTGTCATGGCTATGCCCTAATTTTTCATTATTAGAGTTGGTCTTATTATTATTTATTATTATTATTTATAATTACCAAATTAACCTTTAAATTTAAAATTTTTTTTTATAAAATCTTTAAAATAAATAAGTAATTAGACTTAAAAATTTAATAATATGATTATTTTAATATTTATTATTTATATTTTATAATTTATATTTTACTATTTATTTATTAATAATTAAAAAAAATTAAATTAAAATAGAGAAATAGAGAGGGAATGGAGATTACACCTCACCCCCATTCCTTGCCCAATAAAAAATTGAGTAAAACTTTATCCTCATCCCCTTCTTAGTAAAAAATTGTCCCGTATCCTCCCAAATAAGAAAAATCGTGAGGATCCCGTCCCTTATTATTTCTGCCATCCCTGCATGGGGTACGGTTAGTATTTTCTTAAAGAAGGCCCCATAAGACATCCAATTTTCCAATAATAAAAAATTCGACAATTTTATTTTTTATTATTTTTTTTTATATTTCATCCATCCATCAATATCATATTTCCAAATTCTAGTTAGAGCAGCAGCAGGTGCTTCGTTGCTTTCAATTTGTAAAACTTGCCTTAAATCCGAAGTGAGCATTACCAAGAGCAGTAAATTGATATTGAGTTATCACAGATCCAGTTAAAAATAGAGGAAGTCAAAATGGAGAAGATGAATCATGCGTTTGAGAAAATGAAGATGCTAGTTGGAATGGAGGCTGAGGACGAAGAATCAGCCCCGAAAACGATAGTAACTCTTTCGCTTTCATTGACGACTTCAATCGCCAATGCACTTTAACCACTAAGCAGGTGCAGTTTATTTTCTTTTGTTTTGTATTTTTAATTTTTTTACTTTGTAATTAGCTCCTACACTTAACTGCTCACCTGTGAGCTCTGAAGTTGCTTAAATCTCGTTGATAGGTGAATTGTTTATTAATCTCTCTTTACTGAAAAATTTATAATTCAATCATCATATTCATAACCTGTAATATGGATATGCATTTAATTTAAAA
This sequence comes from Murraya koenigii, assembly GCA_025617385.1. NCBI lineage: Eukaryota > Viridiplantae > Streptophyta > Magnoliopsida > Sapindales > Rutaceae > Murraya > Murraya koenigii. Next base: position 29,631,025 of record CM046813.1, read on the forward strand.
GCTAAATGGAATGGACTGATTTTTACCTGTTTAGATCTAGGAATTCATGCTGCCGTGCGTGACGTCGGCTTTGGCTTTTCGATACTGATTCGTATGTTTTGATATTCTTTTAGATGGAAAGTTTTGCTTGTAAATCTTTTACCTATTGCTTGTAAATCATCATATTCATATCTTGTTAAATGGGATGGACTGATTTTCACTTGTAAGATTTGCTTGTATTTCTTAGTCACTAACAATTCTCTTTCCCACTTTTAACAGAGGTTGTATGGTTTTGCTATCTGCTTCTCTGTCGGCATATTCTGTACACTATTGGTAAGTTTGGCCTCAGCGTTGGTACTTTTCATTTTCTGTGTACTATATAATTTCCATTGAGGTGATGGTGATGTCATCTGTCTGTTCTGGTGAATGGCTGAACAAATTATCTTCCTCTAAATTTCATTATCTAGGAGTCTAAGATTAATAGTCTGTTATTTTATCAGTACTGAAAATTGTTTCTTAATGATGTAAACACATGGTGTAAATTTCTAACTACTTTCTGATGGGTCTGCATGTAACCTTTTTTATATTTGTTAAATGTTTTAAGACTTTCTATCAGAGGCGTGTTCTTCATCTGTTATTAAATTCAGAATTTTGCATTTTCTTAGAAAGCAGAAGAGGAAAAAAAGAGTTAGAAGTTTCCATTAGGTGCTTTCAAGAAAACCAACGCCGATCCTATTATCCTGGACATTGATTCATGTTTTTGAGTGGTTAGCCACAGTGCTTTGATATGTTTAGGAATTGCTAGCCACAGCCCACATGTCTTAATGGCTAAGTGCTTACTTTTGGACACCCTTTTAACATATCTGACTGACTCAATTGGTTTGTTAACCTCCTATAGATTACAGGATAAATATGAATTTTCAGATGTCAATATTTCATCATGGAGGTAGAGTTAAGAAGATTTTATATTTTGATTTGTTAGGTTACTAGTTTCTTACTGATGTTGGCTTGAATCAATCTGGCGGCTTTTAATATTACTGACTATTTTGATCTTTTCTTTTTTCATGGCAGTCATTACTTGTTTTCTTTAATCCAATCAAGTTTGGAATCACATTCACATTTGGGAATTTGCTTTCACTCGGAAGGTTTGTGTCCGAATTCTGGTATTATATTGTCTATGGTGATAGGATTAACCAAAAAATGTCTGCACATGTGAGTATGTGTTATGTCAAGTTAGTGGCAGTTTACATTGAAAATATGCTGAAGTGGATGAGATTTCTTTTTTATGTTTCCAGAATAGGAGTCCTTTCAAATAGTACATTTCTAATTTGAGTGCTCAATGCTGTCTTTTAACATCATCAGATGTCTATCTGTATTTAGTCTTCCTTTCCTCTTGTCGTCACTTTACCATCTTTACTATGTATTAACTATCTCATAATAACTTTCTTCTCCTTGTTGCATCTCTTAGTAAAATTTTTCTTTTATTCAATAGTTTCTTTGAGTTAAAATAGCACGGTAAGCTATATTTTGTGAACCTGGTCCAAATTGCTGGTTTCTTACCTCATTTGGTTAGGCATTTTCATTTACAAATCTGTTATAATTTCTCAAGTCACTGGAAAACGTTGTGCTACTTTTCATAAATTTTCCTGCTGTCCAGCCTTTCTTTCAGATGCTAAGCTGGTCTTTTTTTCCCTATTCTTTTTAATGGCAGCACAGCATTCCTTATAGGCCCAAAACGACAAGTGACAATGATGCTTGATCCTGCTCGTATTTATGCAACAGCCATATATCTTGCAAGTATGATCATTGCCCTGTTTTCTGCTCTCTATGTAAGTTTCATTCTTCTTGTTGTTTCTCCTCCTTTCTTTTTCTTTTTTTTTTTTTTCATTTTATAATTAAATTCCAATGTATAGAATACATGCTTAGACTGAGCAATAACAACAGTTGGGGATTTAATTTGATCTTTCGTTGATTGCATTGAGCAGGTTCATAGCAAGCTATTAACACTTTTGGCGCTTATTTTAGAGTTCGGAGCACTAATTTGGTATACCTTATCACTTTTGTGCTCTTTCATTTGCATGTCTGCTTCTTAGTCTCATCCAATAATAGGAAATTTTGAACTTTACAAGAATTGAATTGATTGTGTTTCATTCTTTAGCATTTTAACATGCAAATTTGACTGATGAACGCATGCCCCTATAGTCCACAATGCAAACATCGTTCATAAATTAGGTGATTTGTTGAAATTTGGAAATGATAACTTCTTAAAGGGTGTGTGTACCATTTTATCTTATACAAATTGCAACAACTTGTGGACCTTTAGATTAATGCACTTTGAATGATTCATCTTACATATTACTTATACTATTCCCATCGCGATACATTATTTATGTGTATTTATGTATCTATATATGCACTAAAATATATTAACCTTAATGCTCTGGCTAACTAAAGTTTCTGTTTCATGGTACAGTTTTCCTTGTCTAGGGAATTGAAGGTTCTGTTTTAGGCTATAATGCTTTAACAATCACTTATTTTATCTGTACGGCTTTATTGAACCACCATTAGATGTGTGTTGCTTGTAAAAGAGTTGATTCCACTTATATGGATATGGAAAATGATAGGCCTTGTCTTGTGTTCCATTTTGTTGATTCCTCACATTTACAGTGCATCTCGATTTGCTCAATTTTTCTCACTTCATGTGTTCTTTTAATTGTCTCTGTACAATATAGGTATAGCTTGAGCTATATCCCGTTTGCAAGGTCCATGGTTTCCAAGATCATGTTAGCTTGCTTCGACACTGAATTTTAGGCTGATAAGCATTGAAGACGGTGGATGAATCAATCAAAGAAGATAGTGATCCAGTATTTACTGATGCAATTTTCCTGCAGTGGCTTGTGCAGAGATCTATCTTAGATGTATCAACATACAAAATCGAAACTGGATTTGTTTTTGTGAATAGTGTTTAACTGTTGTGGAATTCAAATGTTCTTTGCTCTTCCTCAATTTTTTTTTTCTTTTACTCTTTATAGCCATTTGTGGGTTATGATTAGAATGCAGATGGGTGTGTCAACAGAGATCGACTTGTTTGTTGCCATTTGATATTGATGGAACCAGTATAAGTTTATGGTTCCTGCTGTGCTGAGAAAAATAATTAATTATTTTGTTGTGATAGTTTAATGGTCTATCAACTTTACTAATTTCCCTCAGCGAGAGGCACACATACCATATTATATAACGTTGTATTGTCAAAGAGTTAAAAGTTGAAGTATTATAGTTTTTATAATTTTTTAAATTATAGTTGTTGTAAAAAAAATTATAATTATGAAATAAAAATAAATAATATATAATAAATATAATTTTTAAATAATAATTTTAATAAAATTATTAAGTTAAAATTATTAAAAATATAATAAATTTTTATTATATAAAAAAAATTTATCAACATAATTTTTAAATTATAACAATTAATATTTATTAAATACTTTAATATTATAATTTATAAATTACAGTTATCCAACCTCAATCTTAAATATACCCTAAAACTTCTATAAATCTATTCATACATTTAAGGGTCGAGTGTGACTTGATGATTAAGATTGTATCGTTACACTCGCTTAAATCTTCCAGTCACTTTTGTTGGAGCAATGAAAATCATTCGTTGAGCTGTGAGCTAGTTAAAAGTGCACGCGTGTAAAGATACAATCATTCAGTCGAGTCTTTTCCTTCAATCTCATAAATTTTCCGAACAATTGATGATGGAAGAAGGAACACTGCAGGAAATCATGAATTTCAGTTCTCAAAATTTCATTCTAATACAGTAAAATTAGACAGTTTTAAATTATATTTACTATACACTGTCAATTTTTATTTCATGACAACTGCAACGATATTTCAACACTAAACAAGGCCGTAATCCAAATAATGTAGATTTGATGGGACCAATGTTTTTCTATCAACAAATGCCCAGCTACATCCACCGCCATTTTATATGAAAAAAAAACACAATATGCTTCATTCTAAAACAAACATTCATGGCATTAAATCCAGTCAATTAAAAGCAATCAAATTTCTGCAATTCTTTTCAATTAAGATTGTACATGTAAATGCCATAGATCAGAGCATCCATTCAGTAAATACATTATCAGAATCATACAAACTCAGAAACAGAAAAATGACATGAGCTTTTACTTGGGAAGGCAAAGACTACTATCTGAGATGGGGAAAACCATTTGCTGTGTATCAACCAAAATTCAGCTAGCTCTTGAGATACAATAATAAATAGAGAGGAAAAAAAATAAAATGGGGTACTTAATAAAAACAGGAAATCTTAAAGAATCTTCCCTCGCATTTTGACATAATTGTTTATGCTGAACTGCAGTAAAATGAAACAAACATAATGCACCTTAGGCAGCATCTGCATTAATATACCCATCCTTGCGACCTTCAAATCCTGGTCGCAAAAGCTTTTTCTCTCTTTTCTCGATACGTCGCATCTTCTTTTGGTGAATCCTCTCAGAAATATTTTCTGATCGCTTCTGCTGTTTCTCAGCTTTCATCCTCTCTCTGGTTTCAATCCTCTCCTTCCACTTCCCAACATTCTTCTGATGCTTCTTTTTATCCTTCTGTATGCTCTGTTTCAACAGTTTTGGATTGTCATGCACCTTAATTCCTGCAGCTCTACTGGTGGCTGTTTGCCATGAATGCTTCTTTGCAATCATCTCTCCTTTCTCAGGATCTTTCTTTGCTTCCTCCAAGTTTTTTGCTCTTTCAAGCTCCTCGAACTTGGAAAGCTTCTTCCTCCTCTTCTTACCATGTTTTACTTCATCTCCAATTTTAACATAAGTAAACGCAAGTTTCTTTGACGCCTCTGCTATATCCTTCTCCACATTATCTGATGAATTATTAGCGGTAGATTTCTTTTGTTCAGTTCCAGATTCTCTCTTGCGTTTCTTTTGCTGAATTCCTTTCTTGTCACTCTTCTCATTCCTCTTCTTTGGTTTATCTGAACTGTCAGCATTTCGACCAGCACGTAGCTCTTCAATCTTCTGTTTAAGTCTTTGCCGGAGTTCTTCATATGTCACTGATCGATCATCACCTTCAAAACCAGACATCACAGGTTTAGTCTCCGTTTCCTCATCGTCACTCTCCTCATGTAATCTTTCCTTTTCCAAGTTTAGCTTCAACAAATCAAGTGTTGTTATGTTAGATTTCTCAGGATCCAACCGATCTCTCCGAGCTTTCTTGATATTTTCTCTCACTTCCTTCTTCACAGAAGCTTTTTCTTTCTTGCTGAGGCCTTGAAACCATGGCTTCTCTTTATCATCAACTGGTAGATAAAACCTTGCTGGGACAAGCTCAACCAACTTGTCAAAGAACAGTGCATGGTCACGAATAATAGACTTTAAATCAATATCAGGACTGGCTTCCTCAACAACTTCCAGCTTTTTCTTACCCATCTGTAAAGATATTGAAATCAAAGCAACAGGAACGAATCAACTAAAAATCATAGCGCCTGAATTCTACTATAACTATTGCAAAGCAACTTATTCAAAATCAACATCCATCAAAAGAGAAAATAGTTCTAGAATATTGAAAAAATCACATTAAAAACAAGAATTATTATCTCTAGGTCACACAAATATATATTAATTCAACCAATAAAACTGTAATTTCATCCACGCTAGCAACTAGTATAACCTAAAACCTTGTTTCCGATATTCAAAGGAAACCGAATAACCAACTTAAATTCAACGATTTCTTAATAAAGAAAGAAAAAATTCTTTTTCCGTTTATTCTTTACTCCAAGCAAACATATGCAAAAATTGAAAAAAAATACTTCACTTTAGAAAAAGAGTAAATGAAATAGAGAAAAAGATACCTGCGTGTCGCCGCCGGTGACGGAGATTGGAGGTTTAAGAAAGGTTTTGTTTTCGCGAGACGATGAATCTCTGTTGAAATTTAGGGTTTTGTGGCTGTGAACCGATGAACCTCCATAGCCGAATTTGGGCGCATTGGGTCAAACTCATTAGCCCACGGTATCATTTAGTACTTTATCAATCCCTATTGAATTTTAAGTTCACCCTCATCTCGTTCCAATAACTCACGGACTTCCTCTAATTTTCTGAAATAAAAATTCTCTCAAAATTTCCGTTAACAAAATGAGTTGTTAAGATTAAATTTTAAATTTTAATATTAATATTTAAGTTAACTTTTTACTGTATTTATAACTAAATTAATTTTTTGACTAAATCTGGCATTGATATTTTTCTAATAGGAATATTATACTTTTCAAATAATCTTTTAATATATTTTATTACTGAATGACAAGGGTTCATCCATAATGATATGTTTAAACAATAAATTTTTATAAATTGTGGATTTTATCCATTTAATTAATAGCACGTCGGTTTTGATGAAATCTCTTGAAAATATTATTTAAATAGTGTTCAAATTATTGTTTTTTAAGAGATATAACCTAATTTTAAGATTGATATTTTTTTAGGACAAACGATACTAATAGTGGTGCAAAAACCCTAAAAAAAAAAAACTTAATGCTAGCAATACCTATAAACTCTTTATACAAATTAACGTGACACACAATAATAATGGTTAGATGATACACCAAATAACCCACCTAGCTTATTTTTATTATTTTAGATTTTCATTACGATTAAATACATTAATTAGTGCATGTTTTGCTCGTATATGCATTGCGTGTTCAAACTTCAAACATCAAAAAATTCACAAAGTTACCTTCGCGTTCTACTTTCACAAATGAAGGTGAAGCCCATATATTGATATCTTATATTACTAATTGTTGATTCGTATATCAAATACACATACCATAAGATTAAAATTATGTATCTCAATTATATGTGTACTAATATTAGTCTTGTACGTATGTTGCACATCAATAGTTGCTGAAGATTAGGAAAACTTGAAAACCGTTTACTGCCCTTCACAGATTTTAATTTTTATTTAACTTAACATAATTAATTATGCGGCACGTAATGGAAAAGTTTTCATTTCCTTTTATTTGTTTATTCTCACAGTTTAATGAAAATAATGATCACTAATCTCTTTCAATGAGTATTCAAGTCTAAAGCGTGTTTTACTATATGATTAATCAATACTTAGTGCTGGTCTTAGCATGATTAAGCTATAAATTTAGGAATACGTAGCCGCCTAAAATATCACCCAGCAACCATTTTATAATAAAGAAATTATGGGAATCAATTACATCCATCCCTTAATTACTAAAGGATCATGGAGGCATCAATTACTGTCTACGATTATCATAATTAAAACCCCTAATTCTATTCAATTACCTCTTTCTAGGTTGGTATCCTAAGCTTTAACCCTACTACATCAATTTCCTCAATTAACTGAAAATGTATTGGGTACAGTTCCGCTGAGTGACATGAGTAAAATAACAAATAAATTCTTTTTGCACATGCACTTAAAAATCGTTTGGTCGTTAGTGGTAAACGAAATCTTGTTTCTAATTTTCATAAGTAATCTTTACCTGCGAAGTTTGATGTGCTATTCTCTTATTTATTAACTCAACATTGTGTTTAGTGTGGATGATAGAATAATGGGATAGCTAGATGACTTGTACATTCTTAATTTAAAAGGTTTATTTATCTCTAACTAAAAGAAATAACTCATAATAAAAAGTGAAGGCGCACACTTTTTATGAATAACATTAATGGGATAGATGATATTCTTAAAATTTTAAATTAAAGCCTAATTATTTCTAACTAAAAGAAATAACTCATTATCACTATTTTTGATTAAATTAAAACTCTCGCATTCGGCATTTTTGTTGAAGCACTTGTAATGCTGCTTGAAATAGATACATTAATATAGCCCGTCAGTACTAGAAATATTTCAACTCTCAAGAATATCGAAAGCACTATATGACCTAAGCTAGAGAAACATGAAAATCTCATAAGCGAAAGCCCTGAAAATAATTTGAAAGCATGCATGAAAAATATATGGGTAAAGAAGTGGTAATAAAAGACGAGCTGCTGCTTCACTTCAACTAATCAAACGATGAGTTCTTCTTGGCGAAATTGTGCTTGTTATTGTGCATCCAAACTTTGAGAACTCTCCTCTTGATCCCGATCTCTTGACAGAACTCTTGCACAACAGATTCGTCAAGCTTCTGTATTCTCCAATCAGCCCTTTCAGCAAAGCTCAGCATCTTCTCTTTTTGTTCTTGTGTGAACTTTGTCCTAAACCTCTTTCTCATTGTCATCTTCTTTTGATGATCGCCATCAGCTGGACTTGGCCTTCCTACAACCACACCTCCTCCTTCATCCTTCTCATCCGATGCCGAATGCGTCGACCCGCTTTTGCCGGAGAGCATCATCATGGCCTGCTGATGACGATGATGATAATGAACATCACATTCTATCTCTTTTCTGTGGAAGTTTCTGTGGCAGTTGCATGCCGAGCATTTTAGGGCTTCAATGGAGCCTTCTTCTCCGCTTGGCATGAACTCGCCGCATCCATCTGTGGCACTGCCGCCAATAGCTGCTGCATGGTTCTTCAGGCATTCCTTGTACCTCGCCACCTTTTGCAAGGTTTCTTCTGTTCCTCGTGATCCTGCACCACTATGTTACCATTTGAGTTTGAGCTGTTAACAATTACGATAGATTGTTTCTCCTTTTGTGGGCTAGAAGAATTATTCATCTCTCTCACACACCAACTTATTATACATATATACACCACTGATTACTGAGTATATGGGAATATGGGTGTTTGCTTTCAAAGTTGACTCTTCTCTGTTGCTATATATGATCTTGTGGCAGTGGCACATAGCTACTGATAAGAAAATCAACTATGAAAGATTATTGAGGAAGAAATGAACATTGATCTATCAGGGAAACTGACACATTATCTAGTGAAAAAACAGATATGTTGAAGAATCTAGCTATGGCTAACATTGGATTCTTTGGAAAATGGGTTAGCGAGAGAGAGAGAGAGCAAGAGCATTTAAATTTATGTGGACAAATTGAAGGATAATATATATACGGAGAGTTTGGACGGAATAGATAGAATTAAATTAATTAATAATTTTTTTTCTCTCTTTTATGATGATCAATTTTGGAAGTGAAGCAATACCAACTGGCCATAGCATATAATAATAAAACAACTTAATGAAAGAGAAAGAGAGAATAAGGTGGGGAAGGTTGGAGTAGTTACTGCTCAACGGTCCATGTACATATATTTAGTGGAAAGAACTGAGTAGGATACTTTGTACTTATTAATTATATATAAATATTGATGTGACGATCTGAAAGAGAGAGAAGATTCTCACATACAAATCGGAAGGAAGGGACTAGAGAGGTTTAAGGTTAATTAGATATATTCATATATATAATGTGCAAGTTAATAAACAAGGGATGCCTGTTGCTTTGCTTGCACAATCAGTTAACTATGGCAAGCTCTCGGCCTTTAAATTAAAAACAGTACTGTCACGCGTGTACTCACATTTGAAAAATTATCACTCATATATTTTTAAAATATACTTTTATCAAATATACTACAATATTTTTAACGTACATAGTTCATCCACCTTGAGTTGGTAAAAATTATTTATTGTCCATTAAATTGTTAGCTACCATTTGAAAGTTAACGGAATTGTAGTAAATTGACAATTTTACTTTTGAAACTAAAACTAAGGTAAAGAAAAATTATCACTTGTATAATATTAAATTATCATATTATTATTTGTATACCCATAAATTATCACTTATATCATTTATTTTCATATGAAAATACCAATTTATTTAATGTCATCACATTTAAATAATAACTAATGGATTAGTGGACGACAGATATATTTTATCAACTTAGGGTAGATGATTGATATATTCTGAACGTGTTGTAGTATATATGTTTGATAACGAGTAAATTAATAATATACAAGTGATAATTTCTCTTATTTTATATGATCTGTAGCTAGGTTAAGGTCTCTACAAAACTATAATATGATTAGATTATAGATCCACACAAAATTAACAGACACTCACAAACTAAACACCACTAACTCACTAGCTTAATTTTAATGATGTAGCTAGCACATTTTCTTTCGGTGTGAACGCAGCTCAGTTGGTTCAATAAAAGAAGAAAAAAATCTAATTGGTTTAATAAGATAGAACATATTGTTTACTCTAGCCAACAATGAAGGGAATAAATTATATTTATGAATTAGAAGAGTAAATTGCAAGTCCTAATGGGAAGTATATATATATATGTATGGGGCTGGATTTATTTTATTTTAATTTATGTGGGTGCCATCGAGCTGGCTGCTTTTACTTTTTGCCTTCTTGTCTAATAGATTTGGTCTTGATGCACACGAGCTTTTTTAATTTGGAGCTCTTTGTCCCTAATGCTCAAGTAATGACAAATTTTTGTGTGCTTACTAAGTATATGCAAGTAAAGAATTCCCATCATCATTTCCTAGCTCTCTATATATTATTTCTTATAGGCTAATAATCAATAAATCTATACCGTTTTTATTTACAAAAATAAAATATCTTAATTTGTTCTTCTTTTTTTTTCAAAAAAATAATTTTTTTATTTTTGTATGTGTGCTTACGTGTAAAATAATTTTCAAAGGATCAGCAGTAACATATCTATGTGCTAACATTATAAATTGTACTGAATGATATAATGGCGAGTCAAAAATCCCATTACGGCGATTTATTGAAGGAAGTAAGTAAATGACGTGTTTTTTTTTAATACAAGAGATTAATGTTCGAATTACAACTCATATTACATGAGACTATAACCGATATTTACAAATCAGACTATGACTGGGACTAGTTTACAATAATTCGTATGAAATACTATCCAGATTTAAACCCTCACTAATATTCAAGGGATGTCTACCCCTCACACTTAGGTAAGGAAACAACTGACCTTCACTCAACACACAAATCAGACTATGACTGGAACTAGTTTACAATAATTCATATGAAATACTATCCAGATTTAAACTCTCACTGATATTCGAGGGATGTCTATCCCTCACACTTAGGTAAGGAAACAAACTAACTTTCACTTAAGTGTTGAGGAAAAATTTATCCCCACAATGTGATTATGAGGACTCGAACTGCTGCCCTCCAGGCCAAAAGCCTGGTGGCTGACTAAATGATGTGTTGTAAACAAACATTTCATTTTTTTTATTAAGGAACAAACATTTCATTTATGATCAAACACTTGATCTGAAATCTCAATGCCGCAGATCAGAGCTTTCGCTTACTTATACCAAATAGATTGACACGTGAATGAATGCCAATCGAGTGACCGATGGACAATGATCCGAGTATATCCATTATTTCGGGCCATGCCCGCTTTTTCAACGCAAATTAATTTTAATTAATCGTAATCAAAGTTTACAATAAGTTAAAGTTTGGATCAATTGAATCTCTCAATATTAGTACGCAAATTATTTTACAATAATGTTATGTTTATAAGCTCTTATTAATTGATGCGGTATATGATGTGACAATAAAAATTATTATGTGTCAAACGATTACTTATATTTTAGTTTAATTTCTCCTTACATGTCATATTAATTAAGATATAAATTTTTGTAAGTGTAACATTACTCAATCTTTTAAGGGTTAAAAATCCTAACATGTTTATGTTACATATGAGCTATCAAGTTATGTGTAATTTGAACATTTAGGACTAGTTTAGTGATGTTGTGGCTTTTTAAAAATAATTACTATTAATCTGTACTTGTAAAAATAATAAATTGTAAAGAGAAATAATTACATATTTAGTAAAATTTATTTTTAAAAGAAGTCGTTTGTATTTGATAAATTTTATTATTAAATATTGTAAGAATATAAATTATTGAATTAGACAAAATGTTGAATAAAATTTATTAACACATATATAAACATGTATATACAATATTCTTTTATTGTATATATATAATAATTGATAATTAAAATAAATATTCTATTTTATTAGTTTTATTTTGTTATCTCAATATAATTGGTAATAATAATAATAATAATATCTTTTAAGTTAATTATTTTATATCTTAATTAATAAGAATAGTTTTATATTTTTATAATATATATTTTATATTTTTATCTCAATATATATATATATATATTCTCAAAATTATGTTTTTGAAAAGTTACTCCTGCCATTCTTTTCAAAATTTACTAAACACTAAAATTAATTTTTAACTTGTCAAAATCACTTTTTTACCTTTTAAACGTAATCTCAAACGAACCCTTAGAATAAACTGATAGATAACTTATACTTATTCTATTAATCTTTGCATATTTTATAATACTCTGTGGATTTTCTCCCATTTTGCTTCTCAACAAACATATCATTAATAAAATTTGACATACAATTTTACAAAAATCTATATTCATTAATTGAATCTCTCTTGTTTTTTAATTCAGGATGAGGAAATTTATGATTAGAATTGATCAATACATATGTCGGCTAATGTTTGTTTCCCACTTTATATGTTGCCCTCGGGCCTCACCATAACTTTTTAAATGTTACATATGGTCTAGGAGACGATTACAATCATACAAATCAAAGTAGTAACAAAAAATCATGGTCTAGGAGACGATTGCAATCATACAAATCAAAATAGTAACAAAAATTCATACCAAGGCTTAATAAATTAGGGCATTAAGTAGGTGCTTGTAAGGCAGGAAATAGACGAGCTAGTAAGCTTGATATTGTTGCCGCTCCTGTTATTTGAAACCCATAGTATAGTTGTAGAAGGGTTTTGAGGGCATGGCTATCATATACACCATAGAATTAAAGAAATGGGATTTTGCTAACGATCAGTAGACATATACTTACACACACATATAAAAGAACAGTTGTAATTCTTTTTTGAAGGTAGATTGTAAATGTGTGCCAGTAGAATGTACCGTAGCAATGTCATGCTCATGACGTGTATTAGCCATTCCAATTTTGCTGAATTTGCAAGTTGTAACGGATACCAAAAAGTTCTTTGGAATTTGACAGAAACCTGACTAATCATTCAGTAATTTAACGCACCTAAACCAAAGCCAGTGAGCAGAGCACATACTTAGTATTTATCATACAGGCATGGAGTTACAAGTATACAAGGACTTTTGCAAATACACATCAAAACTGCAGAGTACATTGGACAATTAAAGCAAATCCGATGGTATCGAACAATGATGCTCACCCAACTTAAATCCCCAATCCCATCATTTGTCAAAACGGCAGCCACATTTGCGTTTTGAATGTGAGTTAATTTATAAATGGATAAAACCTCAGTATAGCTGCCATTTGTTACGAGCCGTATAATTCTTATCACGGGATGAGTGTTTTGCGCAGCAAACCCGTGCGGTACTTAGACAATTTTTGCTCAATTGTTGAACAATGTCTTTACCTAAGTCTTCAACAACATGAAGGGTGAACCCATTTTTTTCAAGGGTTTCTCCTCAAGTTATTGAAGACTTGGGCTAAGGCATTATTCAACCATTGACCAACGGCACCGTTTTGAGGTTCTACCAATTTATAAATTAACTAAAAAAAAATGTGTTGTTGCCCAATAGTTGAAAAACGTCTTCACATAAGTCTTAAAAAACACGCAGGTTGACCCACTTTTTTTTTTTTTTCGAAGGGTTTCTCCCTCAAGTTATTGGAAACGTGGACAAAGGAGTTATTTAATTATTGAGCGACAGCACTGTTTTAACATTCTGCCCATGGATTTAACTTACACTAAAAAGGTAAAGGTGGGTGCTGTTTTGACAAACGGTGGGGTTTGGGTGGGATTTAAGTTGGGTGAGTATCGTTGTTGGAAGGTATATAATGCAACAAGGCTGCAATGGAAATTTATCAGGATAACTTAAACCGGTACGAGGAATAAGAAAGAGCACCATAATGCCAGCTACTGTGAATAAGCTCGGCCTTAGCATTTGCGCTAGCAGCACCCATAGCTACATGCAATGGGTAAATGTGTTCTGGCCAAGGATGAGCCTTTTTGCATGCGGTGCCTTCTGCTCGTAGTGGTTCACATCCTCGTATCTACAGGAAGAATCAAGAATTTCAATTCAAACAATAAAAAATAAAATTAACATCTTCTAAAAGCAATAGCAACTCCATATCCTGTCCCAACTATAGAAACCATCCTAAAAAACAGTGTTTAAATGGCGTAATTTACAGAAAATCCAAATCAAACTCAAGTTGACAACATAAAAATAAGAATGGGTTCTAGCAGGGAACATTAAACGATTACCTTCCGTCGAGGAGAGCATCTTTAATCCAGTTATCAAACTCCAAAGCCCATGATGAAACGGAACTGCTTTCAAATTGAAGAGCCCTGAGGTTGTGTGTAGCACTTCCAGAACCAATTATGAGGACTCCTTCCTCCTTGAGAGGGGCCAATGCTTTGCCCATGTTGTAATGATAAGTTCCAGTCTGATGCATCTGAACTGAGAGCTGGCACACAGGGATATCAGCTTCCGGATACATTAGCATGAGTGGAACCCATACACCGTGATCAAGCCCACGTTTTCTATCTTCATTAACGTGCTTGATGCCAGATGCTTTGAGCAAATCTTTGACCCTCTTTGCCAGTTCTGGAGCTCCTGGTGCAGGATACTTGAGCTGGTAAGATGGACAGCACATCAGTAAAGATAGAAATATGCATGTCTGTGAGACGTCATCAAGTCGTGCACTCTCAAGCTTTCTTCATCCCATCAGTATTAAATAAGCATATTAAATCTTCAATGCAACTATTTCAACAAATTTGTGATATATGCAACTGATAAAATAGCTTCCTCCACTATTACATTAACCACGATGTGAGTTGATATGACCTTTCGAATAGTATAAATAGAAACAGATAAAAGATTGATCACAGACCTCATTCAACATTGACAAAATAACCCTGATCAATTGTTCTTCCTATTTCCCTTCCAGTAACAATATTGTTCACGCATTTTCAAAACAGACCAAAATTTTGCATTTTGATTACAACAGCAATATGTTCAATCCTTAAAGCAATTTATTTATTTTCACATTTACACGAGATATATATAGTCAATTTTATAATACATCATCATCTTCATCAAATTTAGCAGTTTATATAATTACAAACTACAAATATGAGAGGTTTTGTTCTGCTTTAAAGTAAAGACATGACAGTTGAAATAATAAATAAAAAGGACGAAATAATTTGTTGATGAAGAAGAAATGGTCAACAAAAGTATGCCAATGCATGTAAATATGAAAGAAACAAGAAAAAATATAGAGATCTAAATAAAGGAAATATTCCCAGAAATTTCTATAATGTATTAGTGGAAAGCAACAACCAAATCATGCTTAAATTAACCCACAAAATTGCCATGACCCAGCTTATCAACCACCAGAAAGTCAAAACGTGAACAACACAAACCATTACCTTCTCTACAAAACCCACCATTAGTCTCTTAGCATTATGTGCAATCAAGTCTATTAGCATTATGTGCAATCAACTTTATTATTATTATTATTATTCTTCTATATTGGATCTAACTAAACTCGTGTTAGACGGACCCATTATTAGTAGTATTATCCAAATTTAAAACCCAAAGAAAGGGTGTGGTTCATGAAATGATCACATGGATATGATATGAAAAAAATTAATTAAAAAAAAAAGAATTTGTAATATGTTAAAAATTTTAAGGAATTGACTGGATATGGGGATGAGGGATACGTACATCATACATCTGTTTGGGAAGCCATAGAAATCGTGGATGGTGTCGTTTCGCTGAACGACGTTGACAGAGGGAAAATCGGTATTCCAGTGAGCAGAAATCACCAGAATTGAATTGGGTCTCTGCGAGAAGCCCTTCGCTTGCCATGCCTGCAAGAAACCCCTTGCCGGCAGCGACTCGTCGATAGACAAAGTCGGCGATCCATGTGAAATGAAGAATGTGTCCATCACACCCACCTGTGGTTGTTGCCCACGCGTGACGCGTGATTGATTTGCAGAATAATGAAACAAAATGAAAATTATAACCGACTTTATAAATAAAAAAAAAATAAAAAACAAGAAGCAGTCGCGTGCCTTTGCAGCAATAATCGGAGTCTTCTGTCTGTCTTTTACCCGTTATGCTAAATTTACTTTTAAAAAAAAATTAATAGCATCTAAGTTTGTTATTTAAATACAAATATCACCTACACAACTAATAAGAAGATTAGATACGTGAGTAATTAATTTGTTATTATAAATAATATAAATAAAAAGTATTTAATAGAGTTGAATTTATTAAGAGTAGTTTAATATTAATCAGTTAATTCTTGGTTGAATTTGTTGAGAGTAGTTTAATTGGTATCACATTATTCGTATTGAATTGTCTTATTTTTTAGGTGCTACGTCTACTTTTACTAAAACGTTTTTAGGATTGACTATATATCTAAAACTTATCACCAAGCAGCAGCTGTACTGACGGAAGACTTCCACAACATTAGATTTATTTCTTTTAAAGGTTTTATCTTGAAAAGAACGAGAAGTTTATTTCCTTAAAAAGTATAAAGTTAATTATTTATCAAATATTTCAAATATAAAATATTTTATCAACTAAACTAATCAGTAATGAAACATATTCCTAATTTTTTAAATTATTATATTTTATTAAAATGAGTCTTTTTCAATTTTTTTTTTAATCAGAAAGTTAACAAAGAATGTGCCCATCAAATTCACGTAGCACCGACCTGTTGTTGTTATTGCCCACGATCGTCGTGTGGTGGATTCGCAGATTAATTAATAAAAATGAAGCCTTAAAAGAGAAGAGGGAGAGAGAGAGAGAGTTGCTTGCCTTTGCAGCAATAACTGGAATCTTCTTTCCGAATCTCCGATCATAAAAATAAGTCCTATTTCTTCTTCGCGGATGTTTGCCTGTCGGTTCGACCCGCCCGACCCGGTTGTGGGGATTTCTTTTTTTTTAAAAAATTATTTTATATTTATTAAAAGGCTGTTATAATAAGACCACTTTTTATTAAAACTTGTGAAATATCGTCTTTATTTACTATTAAGGTATTTAAATTTTGTTTCAATAAAACAATTAGTTTTGTTTTTGTGTTGGCGTGATTGTCGATCCATTGAATTAGTCGACTTTTTCTTCTGAGGAATCTGTGTGTCTAAAATGCTTTCGGGGGAAAACAAAAAAAAAAAAAGAAGGGCACCCCAAGAAAATCTTACAACTTCAAAGAAGACAAATGGAAAACATCCAACCGAAACAATAATGTTGGCGCAGTTATTCTCAAATTTTAGAGCTTACCAACAATGAAAGCAACCAAATGGCATATACTAACGCGATAGAGACACCAACACGCGCACAGCTATACATGTTATGTTATGGAAATTTAATCGGCCGCAGTAAACTTGTACGAGGAATAAGAAAGAGTACCCAGTTGCCAGCTAGTGTGAATGAGTTCTGCATTTGCATTTTTGCCGGCAGCACCCATAGCTACATGCAATGGGTAAAAGTGGTCGGGCCAAGGATGAGCCATCTTTGCCCACGGTGCCTTCTCTTCATAGTGATTCACATCCTCATACCTGCATGCGGCAACGAATTAAATACAGCATGCCGTTGCATAAATTCAAAAATTAACGGTTATCGTTGCTAATACCATCTCCGTGTGCATATATAATTTAATTAATTATGCGTACCTTCCTTGAAGGAGGGCGTCTTTAAGCCAGTCATCAAACTCCGAAGCCCATGAAGCAACAGAATCACCATCAAATTGGACAGCCCTGAGATTGTGAGTGGCACTTCCAGAACCAATAATGAGAACGCCTTCATCCTTGAGAGGGGCTAGAGCCTTGCCCACGTTGTAGTGATGAGTTCCATCCTTTCGGGTCTGAACAGAGAGCTGACACACTGGGATATTGGCCTCTGGGTACATTAGCATCACTGGGACCCACGCGCCGTGGTCAAGCCCACGTTTTGTGTCCTCGTTGACATGATTGAACCCAGACTCTGTTAGCAGTTGCTTTACTCTCTTTGCCAATTCTGGAGCTCCCGGTGCCGGATACTTTAGCTGGTGTGATGGTAACAATAAATTAAAGTCCAATTTTTAGCCACAGTATGTACGAAATACACATACATTTGATTCGTTTTCTTATTATTATTATTATTTAAAAGAACGAATTTATAAGCTATGTACCTTGTACATCTGCTCAGGGAAGTTGTAAAAATCATAGATGACATCGTTTTGCTGAACGACGTTGACGGTGGGAACGTCTGTCTCCCAGTGACCAGATATCACGAGAATTGAATTGGGTCTCTGTGTAAACACTTGCTCTTTCCATGCCTTCAAAAAATGCCTCGCCGGCAACGATTCGTCAATAGACAGCGTCGGCGATCCATGTGATAGGAAGAACGTGTTCTTCACAGTACTCATCTATAGCTATTTATGTTTGACAAAAAAGACTGATACAGAGGAGAGAGAGCACCTACACCTTGAAATCAATAAGCTATAGAGGAGCTTGAGTCTCTGCAATTTGAAGTTTGGAATTTTCAATTCTTGCAAATGCAAGGTAGGTAGTGACCTCATCACCACCAAAGAGCACAATTTAGACTTTATCTTCCAGCCACCTTGGGTTCGGTGAGCGGATTTTTCGGTCAACTAAATTTGTTAGAACAGATAGTTTGAGGGTAATCTTGTATCCGAATCATTAAAGAATAATAATATTTTTTTTTTATACATATTTAAAATTAACTAAATAAATATAATCCGATTTCACATATAGATAAGAATATGACAGCAGTAATTTCAATTATCTCAGTTGATGTAATTAAAAATATTATATTAATTATGAAATTGACTGTCCAATAATTAAATAAAATATAATGAGTACCGCCTATTTTATTCTCTATTATTAATTTTTTAAAATAATTTAAAATGAAACAAATTCTCAGTAAATTATTAAATATTGCAGTGTTATTATGTTAATTATATAATAAAATAATTAAAATATATGCATTTACTTTGAATAACCACCATACAATACAATTAGTGATTATATTAAATTTAATTTTATATATATATATATATATATATATATATATATATATATAATTATATTACCCCATGTATATTCTAAAATTCCTCCACTACACACTCTAAATTTTACCACTCAAATCAATTTCCCATCTGGGCTTTAAAATCATAGTTGAG
Source organism: Murraya koenigii (assembly GCA_025617385.1). Taxonomy (NCBI): domain Eukaryota; kingdom Viridiplantae; phylum Streptophyta; class Magnoliopsida; order Sapindales; family Rutaceae; genus Murraya; species Murraya koenigii. The sequence goes on from CM046813.1 coordinate 29,650,207, forward strand.
TAGAGCTATTCAAACCTCATGGCTCATACCATACCTCACCAACCTCCTTTTAAATACAGCCCACAAATCTTTAGAAGTCATCAAAATTTCTCCCCATACCCCCATAATTCCAAAATTCTCCTCGTCAAGCAATTTATGAAGGTGTCCTTCATTGAACGTCTGAGCTAACATGAGCTGACTGAAGATTATGTCAAAAGGATAAACTGCTCTGATTTTGTGACCGAAATCTACAGGCAACTGCTATAATTTTTCAAAGATAAAAAGAAAATCATGCATTTTTTTCTGATTGTTAAATCTTCTATTTGTTTCATTATTTCTTTATCCCTGCAAAACCAGAAAGTGAGGTTATGTAATTAAAGGTTTGTCGAGAAAAGTCTCATGCAGTTCAAATGAAAGAATGAGAAATTTTACCGATTAGAGTCTAAATATTCTTAGACGTTGTTCTTTATAGTAATTTTATTGGTGGATAATTTTGGAATTGAGAAAAATTGATGACGAGGTTTAGGAAATATAGAAGTTGGGGATTTAATAGTTTCCACTCATCATTGTTACATTACAAATGGACTCAACGATTAGCCCAACTGGACTTGTAACTTCAGAGAAGCCAGCTTGTGAGCCACTGATAATTGAAACTGATCGTCAAGAAATTTTGGAGACTGGAAGTCAAAACTGAAATCTTTTGTACCATTGCTGATATCCAAGCGATGCTACAAAGACTAAATCGGGCTACAATATTTCACACTTCAAACCTCTGCAGTGGCACTGCCCATTATCTTGTCAAAATGGCTTCAAATATTATGGACCCTTTAATGTGGATGGGAATTTGTCCAACTCATTTGATGTATTTATTTAATAACGGTTCTGTATTATTACAATATAGTATAGTTCAATAAAATACATTTCGAAGCAACAATAGCAACCTTGTAAACAAAAATCAGCCTCACTCCCAACATGAACACACAAAACACATTGGCAATAATTCATCCATAATCGGATTTAATTTTATTTGAGAAAAGCAAACTCGATGGCATATGTACGTGTAGTACAGCATTTCAGCTGGCAGTGGCGGCTGTAAATTTGTAAGAGGCACAAGAAAGAGAACAGAGTTGCCAGCTTTGGTGAATTTGTTCAGCCGTTGCATTTTCACCCGCAGCACCCATAGCGACATGCAATGGGTAGAAGTGTTCTGGCCAGGGATGAGCCATTTTCGCATATGGTGCCTTCTCTTCATAGTGGTTCACATCCTCGTATCTGGAGGAAGATCAATTGAATAGAGCAAATAAATTATAAAAGGAAGAAAAAAATGAACAGCTGTGCTGCTAAAAGCATTAGCACCTCCATATAGATGATTACCTTCCTTGAAGGAGCGCATCTTTAAGCCAGCAATCAAATTCCGAAGCCCAGGAGACAACAGAATCGCCATCAAATTGTAAAGCCTTGAGATTGTGAGTGGCACTTCCAGAACCAACAATGAGGACACCTTCGTCCTTGAGAGGGGCCAGTGCCTTGCCTATGTTGTAATGGTATGTTCCATCCTTTTCGGGCTGAAGCGAGAGCTGGCAAACGGGGATATTGGCCTCTGGATACATTAGCATGAGTGGAGTCCATGCCCCATGGTCCAGGCCGCGTTTTGTGTCTTCGTTAACATGACTGAACCCGGACGTTGTAAGCAAGTCCTTTACTCTCTTTGCCAAATCAGGAGCTCCTGGGGCTGGATACTTTAGCTGGTCACAGGGGCAGGGGCAGCATTCATTCACTTATCAATAAACAGTTCTGAGATTTAAAATTTTATATCAAAATTTGATTAAATTAAATAAATAAAAATAATTGAACCTTATAGAGTTGTTCAGGAAGCCATAGAAATCATAGATGGTGTCATTTTGATGAACGACATTGACAGTGGAAACGTCGGTCTCCCAGTGTGCAGATATCACCATAATTGAATTGGGCTTTTGCAAAAACACTTGCTCTTTCCAAGCCTCGAGAAAATGTCTTACCTGTAACGATTCGTCAATAGGCAAAGTGGGTGATCCATGTGATATGAAGAACGTTTCCATTACATTCACAGCTATGCTTGCAAATCTTCAACCTTCTTTTATTTTTTTGTTCTCACTTCTTTGTCATACTCGGATGAAAGCAAACAAACAATCAATTTATTATTATTATTTTGCCTGCTTGGCTTAGTCTTCCAAAATTTATTTTATAATCTATTACCTCCAAAATTTAATAGTGCGTAAAATAAGAAAATGAGGTTTTGCCAACTTATACGATGCGTACGAAAACTAAAGAAAATCAAATTACGTGATTGTGTCTCTTCTTTTATAATACATCTTATATTTTCTCACGCGTACCTTCTCCTTGGACCTTGTTTGTGAATTATTTTATGAAAGTATTAAAATTAATCTCCAACCACTCGATAAAATATACTATATTCGGTTCTTTCTTTCTTCTTCTTCAGTTAATCTAACCAAATAACCAATCTTATCTGTAGTTATCTTGACCAATATTTATTTCTCCAACAACATATTCATGGTTTTCCTTCTTGCCCACATCATACATCATATTCATTTAAAAAGACGATAATAAGGACTAATTTTGAATTATCCCTTTAATAAGTTAATTATCTTCGAATCACTAGTATTTTTTATAAACTTAATTTATCCTTATTTTTATTAAAAAAAAACCATCAAATCAACTTACATTTTTTCGTTATCCTTTAAATAACAATGAGAGTAATTTAAAATTTTTAAATGTAAAAAGAGTGATTTAAAAATAATAAATCCACGAGAAAATAAATCAAAATTTTCCCTTGTAACGTAACTGTATGAATCTAATTCTTTTATTGATTTTTCGCAGATTTTTTTACTGCAATAGAATTTGCATGTTTAGACTGCACACTCATCATAATCGATGCGGGGCACGTAATTCACACATTTTATTCTGATTAACGTCAAGCAATCCCACGGACTAGGGAGCAACATCAATATAAACGTAGTTATTGGCGAAACATTTGTTAGATGAGTAAATGGTTCACAGAAATTGAACAAGAATAAAATTCAACAAAATTGGGTCGGCTACAAAAATGAGGCATATGAAAAGATAATGATAGCACAGCCACAGTAATCGCCATCATTTTAAAAAATAAAATAAAATTCAGTGGTGGATTCAACAAAAGATCGTTTACCTTGCGGTACATTCTGTAGTTGCTGATAGGAATGGGTAATACTATGTGGCAAAAAGGGGCTTGGAACATGTGATTTTCCCAGCAAAATTTTAGAGAGAAAATAGCAAATCTGTGTAGAGAAGCAGGATTTAGAGGAAAGAATGTTGCAACCCATTCCTCTTCAATCTCTTTCCAGTAGAGCCTCTCTTGGCATTTCTAATTGACTGCATATGAGTAGCCGCATAAGTTCTCAACTTCTCTAGAATCCTTCTCTCACTCACACGCAACGACAAAGAATGGTACAGCTTCCTATCTCGTATTGAACAACTTCTCAAGAGTTCAATATCATCTTCTTTTGAATTTGAGGGATATAAACTCTCCCGCATGTCTGCAAGTGAAGTGATGGCATTACAAACACTTTCGGTAAGCAATAGTTCTTTGCTCATATCTGAATCCTTTCCCAGTAGAATATTGTTTTTCTCCAACAAAGATATGCATATGGCTTCATCGTAACCCTCCATAGTTGATGACTTCAGATCCAGCTTATGATATACATCTTCTGTTAGTAGCATGATGTAGAACAATATAAGCAGCTCAATTTGGGGCAATCCATCAGATGTAATCTCAAAATATTCAGAGTTCTGGCTGTCACATGCAGAGTAACCTAATTTTCTCCACAAGGATAGCCTTGCTCTAATATACCGACTAGAAAATAAAGATGAACTCCATTTAAGCACCAGTTCCATATCAATGTTCACAATGTCGAACTGATTATCTGGCTCTGTGAACCCATATCTGTGGAGCAGTGCAGCATTTCCTATCAACCCATACGTATTGAAGACCTAAGAGAAGATATATTTATAAGAACAAACAGAAACTGAAAAAAAGAGAGGGTGGGGGGAACACCTTCTTAGCATTATAACCACCCTTGTCCACTTTGCAAATTGAAAACAAAAGACAATGAATAATGCACAACTCAAACAAATGAAAGCATGTCAAAGTGATAAATCCAAAGAAATCAATCAAATGTACATCAACCTTCAATCCTTTGATTAGGGACACCAACTACAAGGATGAAGAAAATGCCAGGATACCTGTAAAATAGCACACACTAACCTCAGCTCCAACTCTGACACCTTTCACCATGATCATTTGCAACACTGTAGGGACATCCTCCAAAGCTGAAGATTCCAAGTCACTTCCACCTGGAGAATTCTTGCCGTTGGGAGAGGCGGCAGATTCTTCTCCATCCAGGTGAGGATGTTCAATTGATGGTTCGTTATCATCAGAATTGGCAACAGTATTATCGTCAGTGTCAGCATCACTGTCAGATTCAGAATGTGAAGATACAGAGGTGAAGTGTACGTCCTCAGCCCCAGTTTTATGGTTAAAGCTGCATAACAGAGGATATGTCACATAAGAATAAGAGAAGAGAGAGTTATGCCATTGAGAAAAAATGGGTACAATTTTGGGTAAGCATAAGCAGCAATGTGTACTATGGAATGTTCGGTAGTTTCAAACTAGTGGAAGAGAATTTTCAAAACCATTATAAACTACTAAATGTGGTTAAATAAAAAGAGACTGGTAAATGCATGGAATTTTGAAGATAAGGAAAAAAAAAAAAGACCAAGATTTGCAACTTAAAACAAATTGCTATAACAACCAGGAAAAATGAGGAGAAAGAAGAGGATATAATTAGGTGCAAGGGAAGACAAGAAGGCTTACAAGAATATGTCTATTTTGAATATGAGATTAAGCTAAAATAGATGAAACTGATGAACCTGTGACACCATATAGAACTGAAACCTATCTTGTTGATAAGCAAGGTTAGACACTTGGCCAGTTCACACCATTGCAAAAGAGTTTCAATCAGTTATTTTAAGGTCTGCACAATCATTACTACCAGAAACAATGTCAACATCTATATGTTCAGCATATAAACTATCAATTCATTGTTGACTGACCATCGCTCCAAAAATATCTAAAACAATAACATAGATGAAAATTTGAGAGGAACCACTGCTAAGGGAGAATTTACACTTACAGGTCTGCCAAAGGGACCATCCCAGATCCATGGAAATCATCAATTTGGAAAGATCGAGATGCAACAAGACTTTTTGCAGCGAAGTAATGTTCAACACCAAAATAGTCTGGATTAAGCTTCAGATTAGCTGAATCCCAATCCAAAAGGGGTAAAATATTTTGTTTCCAGTCCTCAAAAATAAGACCTTTGTCTTCTTTCACTATCTGCCTACAAAAAAGCAAGAAATGCTCAAAACCACTTTTATTATAATTATTAAACAGCCGTTTCAATTTCCACAATTAACTAAGGCATCAAACATTAATTAAACTACCTCATGAAGCTCAGTGCCAGAAAGAAGAGAATCCACTTCTTCAAGTGACCAAACAAAAGGCACACACTCTTGATGGGGCAAGAGCTGGAGATACCCGGCCCATGGAGAATCCTCACCTAAGCTCTTTTCATACATAAGAGCAAATGCCAAGCCTAAACTACCGCCCAAACCAGCTGACTCGATAATGTCACTTGCCCCACTGGCCTTAACAGTGAGGCATGCGCTCTTTGGTATAGTAGCCACCAAATCACCTTCCTTCAAATCACCTAATGCTATAACAGAAATTCCCTGTTCTGGGTCATCTTTGAAATCGAGTGCGTCGCTGTATTCCAAGCCTTGTGATCTCATCCAACGCTTGAACGCTCTTATTCGCCTGAACGTATTACATACAAGCATGATACAATATTTATTAAGGAACAAAAAAAAACACCTTTAAGTGGACACAGATACAAATTTCTTAAAAATGTGACTGTTCAGATTTTACCTGGAAGCCATGACTGAGTTCCGCCGACGAGAGAAGCTAATGCTCTGTTTCTTGTAGGGTTTTCAGTTCAGAAAGATGGCAGAACTGCCACGGGCCTGGCTAGGCCCGTGGCATGAAGTAAAAGATCCTTGAAATTACTTGATACACAACGATTAATTTTAACATACTAAAAAGCCCAACCCAAGCCGGTTCTATTTCAATGATAAAGAAATAAAAGTTTTTTTTTTTTTATTTTAAGAAATAGTATTTTTATCTTAATTCCAAACAACTACCTTCAACAACTTGGAAATAAAAAGCATTTTTCCTTTCACAGAGAAAGGGGCGTAGAAATAGAATTTTGTTTATTGATTCTCTTTTTATACTCATATTTGATTTGTTTAACTCCGTGTGTCGAAAGGTTCATATAACTTTAGTTACTTAATTTGGGATTTGATTATTTTGGATACAATATATGATGTATTTTAATTTTGGTTATAACATTTATTTACAAGGAATTGTCGCATTTGTCGTTAAAAGATTATCTAAGTCTATGCTTTTAATTTTGAAAATGTATAGTACATTGATCATAAATTAAAACTAATATTCATACTATATAAAAAAAAATCATATAAAGAGTGTTTTATTTCTTTCTTATTTTTCATTATATTAAAATAATTATGCTTTGAATTCATACGGTTGATTTAACTTGTTTCTCAATGTTAGATATTTCAATTTCTAACTACACATAAGAGTGGTGAAATAATGAAATATATAATTAAATTTCAGTTCTTCTTCACAAATCATATTATTTTTAATGTGCATGCTTTTGTATCTTATGTGTGATAAATTTTAATATAATCTAAAAAATAAGTGATTTTGCAAGGTAATTATAGTAACATTAATAATACAATGAACAACGAGGGGAAATAGATTTACCGTAGATGGCAAAGTAATTAAGTTGCCACGGCAATAAGCCCAATAGCCCACAACAGTAAACTCTAATTTACCGTTTTATACGGTGTAACGTATACATCTCATTACACTGTTCATAAACAGAGTATGTACATCACAGTTTATCGAAACAAACACAAAGCCCGAATACAGAGACAGAAAGAGAGGCTGCTTAGAGACGGAGGGAGATTTAGAAAAGAGGAACAGGTACTAGTAGTGGGCGAAGCTAATAAATTTTACTCTTTCTCTATCAATATACGTTTCTAGGGTTTTTCATTTTACTGGTTTCGTTTCTTTTCTTTTATTTTCTTCTAATTTTGACTTGCATTCTTAGAACCTCTAAGATCTGAAACTATTAATATAATTCCATCCAAATGAGAAATATCTGTTCAATACAAATTTCCTGTTTGGTCTATACATTAAAACAATGTGCAAAAACATTTGAATTAAGCGTGTTTTTTTATTAGCAACTAAATGAACGGTTAGAAATTGATGCAAAATGCTATGAGTTTCATGGGTGTTACTCGTCAGTGTTTTGATAGGTGACGTGGCTGTTATTAAGTTTTTCAATTATAATTTAATTCAGTGCTGTTTCTTGGAAAAGAAGGCACTTTTGTCCCATTTCACTTTATTAAGTATCAGGTTATGAAAATTTGGAGTTTTTAATTTGTTTCTTTTCGGTTTTAATTCAGCATCGTTTAGTTTTGTTGAATTGGATTCTTGTGTTTGCAGGTTCCATTTGGCTGATTCGTCAATTACCAAAAGACAGGGTGAAACGTGTCTTCAGCTTGTCATATTCTTGCATTAATCATACTGGGTCGTTATGAGTAGTACTCCTAAACGATCTCATGAAGAGGGTGGCCATTCTTCTTCTTCGAAATATCCGCAAGAAGATACAGGGGTGTATCCAAAGCTAACAACTCCAGGGGTCTCGAATGAATACCCCAATGCCCCCTATGAGATGGCACAAGATGCTCGAGTGAAGATTTCTCGTAGTGAATCTCGTGATTCGGATAGAAGATCACCTTTGCATTCCGTGTATCGGATGCCATCTTCTTCTTTGCATGATTCGCAAGTAGATTCTCATCCACCTGCTTCGGAAAGCAGGCCGGAATCAAAAGATTCCAAGGACAATCCAAGAATGGATAGCAGGGAGCTTTTTGGCGAGGCAAAGAAGGATGCACAAAGTATTAAGGGTGATAAGGATGCAAGGTATGATAGTAGAGGGGATGACAATAAAGAAGTGAAACATGATCGGGAGAACCATACTGAATTGAAGGGTGATTCAAAGGATGAAAAGGATGGCCATGGTGCTGCAGCTAGTCACGTGAACTGGAAAGAATCAAAGGAGTACCTTCGAGGAAAAAGATATTCTGAACCACCTGGTGGTGCCATGGATTCTTGGCATACATCACGTGGTAGTTCTCAAGGTCCAGTGGAGGTTGGAAAGGATAGCTCAACAGTTGAAGACAAGGATTATTCAGAGCCCTATGAGGCTGTGGGGGAGAACAAAGTTGATTCGAAAGGTGAGGATAGATTTAAAGATAAGGATAGAAAGAGGAAGGATTCAAAGCACCGGGAATGGGGTGATAGAGATAAAGAAAGAAGTGATCGTAGGAGTAGCAGTATGCAAGTAGTTAATAGCAGTAATGAGCATAAAGAATCAGGAAGGGAAGAGAGAGAATCAGAGAAGTGGGATAGGGATAGAAAGGATCTGTCAAAGGACAAGGAAAGACTTAAAGAGAGGGAAAAGGATCATACTAAGAGAGAGTCATGGAATAGTGTTGAGAAAGAAGGTGTACAAAATGAGAAGGAGGTGGGAGATGGATCTCTCAGAGTGCCACAACCAGAGCAGGAAAATCCATCATTGGAGCAGAAGAAACCAAAAGAGTTTGATGGATGGAAGAATATTGATAAGGAAGCTAGAGATAGGAGAAGAGAAAGAGAGGTTGACATTGAAGGAGATAGACCTGAAAAACGCAGTAGATGCTATGACAAAGAATCTGATGATGGATGTGCTGATGGCGAAGGGGGTGCAGAAAGAGAAAGGGATAATTTTAATTATGGAATTCAGCAGCGTAAGAGGATGCTCAGGCCGAGAGGCAGCCCTCAAGTTGGAAATCGTGAGCCCCGGTTTAGGTCCCGTAGTCAAGATAATGAAGGGTGTGTTTCTCATTTTCCTCTTGGATGCTCCAATTTCAACCATTTTTAACTTAATAGGAAAATTTGTATTATTTTGCATGTATGGAAATGGAATGTGCCCCAGTATATCCATCATTACTAAATAAATTATTATTTTTGATGTTTTGTTTAATGACCTGGGTAGAGGGGAAGAATAATCCTTGCGATTAAGAGATTTGTTCTTCTGTTTATTGTATGGGAAGAATATTAGGTTGGATTTAAGATGTTTATGATTTATCTGAAGTGATTGCTTGATTGTTTTGGCATTACTAACGTTCTCTGTGATTTATTTGAATTTTATAATGAACTGAGGTTAGGACAATCATTTTTCATAAGCTTGGAAAATTGCAACCAGTGGATGCCTGAATCCTTGACTCTTTTAGAAACAACATCATTTAGGTAGTGTTCTTATATTCAATTTATGAAGATAAAGAACTAGAATTGATGATTTTTAATTATGAGCTCTAGATGAGGACGTTTAGCTGAATTTATTGACAGTGTAGCATTATTTATGCATCATGTGCTACAATGCTTGTACATCCTACATCTCTTGTTGTATTAGTGATTTTTTCCCTTTGTCCAATTGACTTGTTTGTTATAGTCATAAAAATTATTCATACATTGCTCAACTTCACAAAATAAAAGTAGTGAAAATGATTCAGCATCTTGATGCAATAAATGGATTTTTATTGTGCGGTCCCAAATCTAATACTTTACCTTTCTTGTTTGATGGAACCATTTGTATTCCATTTTTACATACATGGCTTACCTCTAACTGATCATATTCCTGCTTTCTTGCTTTTGCAGATCTCAAGGTAAGCTGCAATTTCCCTCATCTCAGGCTAGACTTTATGTGCTCGTTTTGGGTGACAGGAAGTTGTGACTCAGGAAGTGATACTGTTCTGAAAAAAATCCCTTGTCTTTCGGATTTAACTTTGTTTCAGAGCATATCTGCATATGGATAATAACTGCATTGCCATACACATTCGGTACATCTGTTCAGGCATCTGTTGATTTAGTAATCACAAACTATTATGAGAGTTATATTTCATCCTTTTATTTCAAAATTCCAAGATTGTTCTTTTCTGTGTTTGCATACAGTGTGTGCCTTATCCGAAGTATTTATTTTAGTAGCTATGATCTCATAGGGTTATACTCTTTCCTACTTGCTGTGAAGCTGGGATACTGAATGTGTCTGCCTTAGCCTAGTAAGACAAGCTTTCTTTAGTTGGAACTGATGTTTTTGAAGAATTCGGAAAACCCAGTGAAGTGTAATATATTTAAATTTTTCTTAAAACTTCTGAGTTCTTCTTTTTCACGACTATTGGAGATGTAATTATTTCAGACTTGACATTTTTACTAGTTGTGGGCAGTTTAGAGTTCTCACTAATAACGCAGGTTAAATTTGAAGACTGTAAGTCTCTTGAAAAATGAAATGTCTCCCAATAAGTTGTAAAGAATGAGATATTATTTTCAACTACTAGTTTAATTTCTTTTGTTTGCTCTCTCCAAACTGCAGAAAAAATTTATGCACAGTTTTTGTCATTTTTCTTGCCTTGTTGCATCATTGCATATGAACTGACAAGTGTTAAGTTTTGAACTATTGACATGTGGTGGAAATTGATCATCCGGTGCTCAGTGATGGAGCAGAAAACTTTTAGCTTTCGAAGTTAGATGATTTTCCTTTTCCCCATGTAGCTGTTTTATTTTACTTCTTTGCTGGTGTTTCAGGTAAAGCTGAATTATCTTCTGTTGTTTATAAAGTTGGTGAATGCATGCAAGACCTGATAAAGTTGTGGAAGGAGTATGAAGCATCGCAAGCTGATAAAAGTAGTGAAATTGCTAATAATGGTCCCACTCTTGAAATTCGGATACCTGCTGAGCATGTCACTGCTACAAATCGCCAAGTAAGATCATGCTACTTCACATTATTCTGAAGTGTTGCTAGTTATAGCCTTACATATCAAATTCTACTTGTCTGGAAATTTGTTGATAGCAGTTACAGCAGCATATTTTGTGACTCTACTTCTTAGTTATGTAAGTTCATTATGTCTAGGTCAGAGGCGGTCAGCTATGGGGAACCGATATATACACAGATGACTCTGATCTTGTTGCTGGTATGTGGTTCTATGAATAATTGTTCACAATAATTGTCTTTGCTTCACTGTTTTTGGTATATGAGATCTATAATTGATCTTGGGGTATTGCTTTCCAGTTCTCATGCACACAGGTTACTGCCGTCCCACTGCGTCTTCTCCTCCATCTGCTATTCAAGAGTTGCGTGCCACAATCCGGGTTTTACCTCCACAAGATTGTGAGTGAATATAATGCCACCAGTTGTTCCTTATATATAGTGCTAATGCACCCCCAAGGGCATGGTCGGGTTGGCAACCAGCAACTAATAAGTTGCTGGCCACCGGGTTCGATCCTTGGGGGGTGGTAAGGGGAAAATAAAAAAACTATTTAGGCTTTGCCCACCCTTTTACCATTTAAAAAAAAAGAAAAAAAATATTGATTATGCTGAATAATAATCTACTGTAGCTCCTGTCATATTCTACTTTGTCTACGTATATTCTGTTCCATATAAAAATCTTATGTAACTTTAGCTGTTCATGAGCAAATGTCACATGTATGTGCCTAACTGACATTTAAGGGTAGTGTGGGTACATAAGTACGAGTTTACAATCAGTGAAAAAGAAACTGAAATTGATATTTTGCTGTTTTTTCTGATTTTCCAAAGTATCTTAGATCTTGACTTTTGTTTGGACTTGATGGTTATCGATCATGTCTAGATTTCTTAAGTTGTTTCCAACACATCGTGCCAATTCAAAACACAATCCTCATGTGTGTGTTCACAATTAGTAAGAAAAAATGTTGGGATAGGCTCAGTAGATGACTTGGGACACAATTTTATGTCTTTGTTTGCAGTAGGTCTTATTCCTTGATGACACTTCCACAGTCCTACTTAGTTGATATAGAGAAGTAATGTGCTGAATAATGCAGTGTATTATTCATCTCTATGTCTGTAATTGGCTTTCAACCCCATAATAGATATCAAAGAGTTGGAAATGAGTTATTGACTGAAGCGTATTTGGAAACTGAGTAATTTTTCTTTATTTAACTAGTTGTAACTTATGCTCTCTTTTTATCTCTTTGCACTTTTGCAATTTTCATCACAATATTTTTTTTACTAGTGTGTATTTTAACAAGCCTAACCTCCGCTAGTTCTGTTAGGTTACACATCGGAACAAAGAAATAATGTACGTTCCCGTGCCTGGGGAGCTGGAAGTGGTTGTAGTTACCGTGTTGAGAAGTGTTGCATTGTGAAGGTGACAAACTGGTTATCTCTGCCTTTTTCTGCTTCAGATGTCTCGTTAATGATGCTTCATTTTTTCGTTAAAGATTGGATGGTTGCATGGATTGATGGAGTTGGAATTCAATCAATAATTCTCATTTTTTGGACTTAAAATGCCTTTTTCTTTTGTATGAAAACTTTAGTAAGTGCTATTCAGTTGGCAGAAGTTAGTTACTTACAGGTTGTTTCACACTTTTTAATAGCTATACATATATGAATTTCTGTTTTTAAATTGCAGAAAGGAGGTGGAACTATTGATCTGGAGCCTTGTCTTACTCACTCATCAACAGTGGAGCCTACCCTCGCTCCAATGGCAGTGGAACGGACAATGACTACAAGGGCTGCAGCATCGGTATCACACAGCTACTTGTACTTATGTTTGTTGGGATTGCATCAGTGGTTGACTTTCCATAATTATCTCACCATTCGTCCTAGTTCACTTAAATCTTTTACTAGGGTCAGGATTGGCAAATGTAGTGTGTTCATTGTGTATTCTGCTTGGTGGATTGTCAAATAACACCTGGCATGGTGCAACTGGAAACCCTCTTTGTCTTAATGTAGCTTACAACAGAAGACTTTCAAAGCCACCAAGTTGGACTGCAAAGACAATTATGTTTTGAATCACATTCTTCTGTGGCACATTTGTGAGCATTTATGCATATGTTTTGTTGGTATTAAATAACAACAGGCTTGCTTTATGTTTTCCATTCTTCAGAATGCATTGCGGCAACAAAGGTTCGTGCGAGAAGTGACAATTCAGTACAACCTCTGCAATGAACCTTGGTATGCATATAATCTTCTTTTTCATAATTTCTAGCATGCATTTACATACATGTATCAGTTTATTGTTGGAAAATCTGTTTGAATGTTTTGTGCATAGAGAGTTGGGATTTTGCGACCTTGCTTTTCTCAGCATTTCAGATAGAAACAATTGAATATACCTCATAATTTCTTTTCTTGGTTTTTATTTATTTGTTTAGTTTTTTAATCCCCTCGATATTGAAGTGTTTCCGGTCCTAATTAATCTGAATGCCTGCAAACTTATTCAGGATTAAGTACAGTATAAGTATTGTTGCTGATAAAGGTCTGAAGAAGCCCCTTTATACATCAGCACGTTTGAAGAAGGGGGAAGTTCTTTATTTAGAAACACATTCTTGCAGGTAGTCTTCCTATCCTCTTATTGACATGAATTGTTTGCCCAGGTTGTTTGATTGTCATTTGGGATTTTGGAACATGAGATTTTGTCTTAATAAATTTGTTATATAATTGGTTTCTATCAGCCTGTATTTCTGATATTATAATTGTCTTATTGCTCTTTTGTTCTTAATGCTACATAACACAAATGATCAAATTAAAGAAATGATAGTGAGATGGATCACCCATTTACGTCATCGTGTGATTTTGTGGAACTTTGGAATAAGACAATATACAGATCAGATGCTTTAAGCCTGAAATTAACTGGAGATCCCAAGTTCCAAATTTATGATCTGGAAGCATCCTAGTAAAGTTTCCAAGTTGATGGAATAGGATTAGACTTTTGCTTTTATGAAAAGCTACATATGTCTTTGAAGTTCTGCATTCTGCTTGTTCCTATTGGTCTTGGGATACAGCTTTCTCATTTCAATTTTTTTTTTTTTTTAACTTGATAGGATTTTCTCATTTCATATTTGTTACAAATGAAACCAGTCGCTTGAATTAAAGTCACTTCTTGTTTGTTTGTGTAAGAAAAAAATGATTTATAGCCTCAAATAGGAATAATTTTCTGGCGATTGGAATCTCTGAAGTACATGTGGCAATTTCTTGGTGATGGTTTGTATTTTCTGATCTTTTTAGTTGTTCTCTGAAGGTATGAACTCTCTTTTGCGGGAGAGAAGATGGTTAAAGCTGTTCCAGCATCTGAGTCACATGATACAGAGACAGAAAAGTCTCAAAATCACCTCTCACATTCCACAAATGGGGAAAAGAATGATTTTGATAATATTATGACTGACGTTTTTCGTTGGTCTCGATGTAAGAAGCCCCTTCCTCAAAAAGTTATGCGTTCCATTGGGATCCCACTGCCTTCTGAGCATCTGGAGGTACTTCATCTCACATTCTTTCGACATCATTGCATGTTGAGAACTAAAATGAATGTTGGTTCATCTTTGGAACTTGGAAGCACTCCTGAGTTGCCAGAAACTCTATATTGACGAGTACTTGGCATCTGCTTCCACTTTGCATTCTCTTATTGCCCATCTCAGCATCTCATTACATCTGGATAGCTTATAGGGCATGTCGGTCCAACTTAGCAAAAGTGCATCTATTTTGCATGTCTGATTAAATTTCCACATGTGCAACCACATTTGCATAACAAGCATGCATGGTAGGCCTAGCTTGGTACATAAATCCATCTGTTTTGTACATTGCTTAGAAAAGATGTAGTTGTGGTTCTTTTGCCTTCCATTTTATAACATTTTTTACTTTTTTTTTTTTATATAAGATAACATTTTTTTCTTGCAGGTAATAGAAGAAAATCTTGACTGGGAGGATGTGCAGTGGTCACAAACTGGCGTTTGGATAGCTGGGAAAGAATACGCCCTTGCACGGGTGCATTTCCTATCTAAGGATTGAGTGACAGTTGTGTCTGTCTCCATGTATGTACAATTGTTTATCTTGGTTTGATGTATGAAACAGAGCAACTCATTTTGAGAATGCAATGCGAAATAACTTCTGTAATTAGGATTTCTCTCTTGCACTCGCTATTTGCTATTGACATTACATGTGTAATTATGGAATGTAGTTAATTATTTCATGAGTAGGCTAGTGGATATCCAAGTTCACCAACAAACTTCAGCCTTTTCAAAACTAAGGTTTTTGATTAGCAGAAGAGAATTATTCGTTGCATATTCATTATAGATTATTTGAAATGCAGAAAGGTGGCAAGACTGATAAGGTAGGTGCAATGTTGTTATTGGTACTGAATGTTTGATGGAGTGAGCTTCTCTGATTTTTAACAGAACTGTAAATTATAATGAGGTCTTTTCCTTTGGATTAGTACTGAGATTTGGCAGATCAGAGTTGACCGTGAATGTTTATTAGCCGGTGATGGTTAACAAAGACCATGAATAGTCTTTGTTGAAAAAACCTTTGAAGGAAGGAATATGATGAATTGGACAAATACGTATTGATTTAAAATTAGATTATCTTTTCTTATCTAATGGCAATTTGCCTTGATAACTGTACCCAAAAAAAAGACAAATAGCATAAATAATATTTAAGAAATAATTTTGGAAAAATGATATTTTGGTCTTCTTGTATAATTTTTAAAAAATTTTATGATGCTAATTCTAAAAGAGAGGGAGAAAGAAAATGGGAAAAAAAAGGTGAACATATAATCTGAGAGAGAGAGAGAGAGAGTGGAAAAAAATGGTGAATATATGTATATGTATCTTTGTAAGCGTTAAATTTAATATATTGGATTGGTGCGATTATAGCATAATTAATGCATTGAATCTCATTGAAATTTTACAATTAAGGGTGCTTAGATGAAAACAGTACTAAAAATGATTCTATTGTTTCAAATCCAGCATACTAAAATTGATTATTTGACATGTATATAATTTATAAGTAATATCAATGTTGAGATATTAGTTAGGAAGTTTAATATTATTCTTATCAAATTTTTGTTTATTAATATTTCTTTTGGTCTCTATTCAATTAATATCATTACAACACATCAATTTACATAAAATAAATTTTTGTTTTACTACTTGACAAAAAATAAAAAAAATTAAAGTAACAAATAAAGATGGGTAGTCCATGAGACTTGAGTTTTGACTACATTCGTTTGATATATTAAACTTTGATGAGAAGTAATATCAATTTCGGATAAGAAGAATTTTTTTTTCCTTTTGGTATCGTATATATATTTTTGATTGGATTGGAAATTTTTAATGTGAATTTTTTTTCCTTTTGGTATCGTATATATATTTTTGATTGGATTGGAAATTTTTAATGTGTTAGAATCTTAAGGTTATGAGTGTGGAATTTAGAATCTTAGGATTATGAGTGTGGAATAAGAGTGGAAATAAGTTGTTTTGCTTATATTAGAATGAAAATGTAGAATATGAATCAAAATCTTATTTATGATTTTACTTTATCTTATATTAAAAAAATTGTTTTAAATTATATTTTTACACTTATTTAAATAATTGTAATTTTTAATTATAAAGTAAATAAAAATGTATTTTTAAAGTAAATTATTTATTTTATTATTAATTTTAATTATATAAATTAATAATTATTATTAATATTCTTAATTACGTAAATTATAAATTTTTTCATTAATTTTATTTTTAATTATATAAATTAAAAATTATTAATAAGAGCAACTGAAATATTATTTTTAATAATATAGAACAACATTATTATTTATATAGACATTATTAATTAAAAGTTAAAATAGGTGTCTATTTTAATTTTCGCAAAAGCAATGCTTTTCCCTCTGTTTGAAACGGAAGCCCATTAGACCCTAATTCGATTCTCATTGCAAGGGAGCATAACGCACAAGTCCGAATTGTGAGTTTCACTTTCTTTTACTCTTTTACTCAGGTATTATTTTTATTTTAATTTCTATCATTTCTTGAATAAATGTATCAAGAAACTAGGGTTTATATCCCCAAATTAGTTCATATTCTGTTTAATTGAGTAAAATAAATTAGCACCGTTGTCTGTTTTGAGCTGATTAATTCTAGTATTCAATTGGGTCAATTCGTGTTAAAGTCTGAATCACAATAGATTTTCTCCATCTTCTTTGTGTTTGGAGTTTTAATTGTTTATGTAGTAATGCGTTCACAGGCTCTGAAATTTCAAGTTAGAATATTTTAGATTGGGGAAAAATTGAAAGAATGTATTTATAAAAGAGATCATTGAAATTATGAGGGTAACTTAGCTAGTGTCAGCTTATCTGGAAATGATGTAATCTCAAACTAAATTGAGTAGTTATTTTCCAGTGATATAATACATATTATATCTATATATATATATATATATATATATATATATATATATTATTATTATTTTTTTATGTGGTGTTGGAAGTTTGTTATATATATATATATATTATTATTTTTTTATGTGGTGTTGGAAGTTTGTTATTGATTCATGGCTAATACGTGGTTGGCTGTTTGCCTAACTTCATTTCAAAACTGTCTCTATAATTTCATTATAGAGAATTGGAATGAATATGGGCTTTATTTTTATTTTTGAATGAAGAATGTTGGGGCTAAATGTACTTGATTGTTGATATGTATTGAAATTTAAGGGCATGTCTATTGATACTAGTGCACCAATGAATTACGTGGAAGAGGATGCTAGTTCGGGCTCGGGGGATGATGGTAACTTATTAGATGGACACAACAAGCGCCAGCCTGTGACTCCTTCAAGTTCTGGACGTCGCAAGAGAAATTGTAAGGTTGCTGGTGATGCAATTGTGGAAGCAATGCTAGAAATAGCTGCTGCTTCAAAAATAAGGGCTGCTGCGATTATGAAGAATGAAGAACGGTTTTCGATAAGCAAATGCATTAAAGTTTTGGATGACATGCAAGGTGTTGATCAACGAATTTACTTTTTTGCGTTGGACTTATTTGAGAACCCCAATGCAAGAGAAACATTCTTATCTCTTAAGAGTGAGAAAAGGTTCCCATGGTTGCAGAGGAAGTGTAATGCTTCCTCTAGTTGAATAGTTTAAGTGACATGAATATTCTTGTACAGTTTAATTCCAAACCTCTGGTAATAGCTTTTATGATCATAGTTTTGCCAAAGAACTCACATTTGTTAGTAGTTGACTATAAGTTATTGCTTTTTATTTGGTCGAAATATTATAATTATAAATGATAATTAGAGGGTCAGCTTTTTATTTCTTGTTTCATTATTGCTTGCTTGTGTTTCAAATGTACAAGTATTTATTACTTTGCTTTCTGGGGCACCCACTCTTTATATTAGTTAGTTGCATTTTGTTATGTATACTGCATTTGATTGTATTTCTACAGATTTGTCTGCTAGCATGGATGATTATGACTTAGAATTGGACCAGATGGAATTAGTTGCAGCAGCTGCTGGCTACTACTATTATAACAGTATAGTCAAGCAACCTCAGCGGGGTATCTCATCCAGTGGAAGTGGATTTATGACTCAAGTCCTTGAAGGACATGATGATATATGTCGGGCAATGTTTCGAATGGATAAACACGTTTTCCACAAATTATCTGACACACTGAGACAGAGAGGCATGCTACGAGATACTTCTGGTGTTATAATAGAGGAGCAACTGGCCATTTTTTTGAATATTGTTGGTCATAATGAGCGTAATAGAGTAATCCAAGAGCGATTTCAGCATTCGGGTGAGACCATCAGCCGGCACTTCAATAATGTTTTGAAGGCTATCAAGTCCCTGTCGCGTGAATTCTTACAGCCCCCACCACTGACCACTCCCCCAGAAATTCTCTGCAGTCATCGGTTTGACCCATATTTCCAGGTTTATATCTAATCACCTTTTTTCTTATATTTTATGTGAATTATTGTTTTTCATTCACTTTATTTCTTCAACTCAGGATTGTCTTGGTGTCATAGATGGTATGCACATCCCTGCACATGTCCCAGCAAAAGAGCAATCGCAATTTCGTAATAAGAAAGGTCTATTATCACAGAACGTGTTGGCAGCATGTACATTTGATCTACAGTTTATATTCGTTTATCCGGGTTGGGAAGGCTCTGTTGCAGATTCACGAGTGTTAAGGGCAGTCTTAGATGATCCAGATCAAAATTTTCCTCACATTCCTGAAGGTTCTAAAATATAGATGTTGCAAAAGCATGCAACTTATTGCACATATACACGTGGTTTTTCTTCTTTAATACTTATGATTAAGTCTTCTATGTTGCAGGAAAATATTACCTGGTTGATATGGATTATACAAACACAGAAGGATTTATTGCTCCATATGTAGGACTTCGGTATCACTTGCATGAATATAGAGGCGCTAATAAATTGCCTAGAAATGCAAAGGAGCTGTTCAATCATCGGCATTCATCCCTAAGGAATGTCATTCAGAGGTCTTTTAACGTGCTGAAAACCCGATTTCCTATTCTCAAACTTGCCCCGCAGTATGCATTTCATATCCAAAGGGATATAGTTATCGCTGCCTGTGTTCTACATAATTACATCCGACGTGAGGAAAAAAATGATTGGCTGTTTGCTACTGTCAATGGGGAGTCAGAGGAAGAGATGCCTTATCTTGATGATCAATTTGACATGCAGTTGGCTTCCTCCATGCAAGAGCAAATTGCTTCAGCAATGCGAGAATCAATTGCAGCGGCTATGTGGAATGATTTCATGAACAAATGGGATCAATGGTGATTTGCAAAGGCCAGATTTTATAAGCTGGTACTGATGCTGTACATTTTTCCTCCTGTTCATAGTAATTTATCTTAGGCTTGAGATTTCCATTTTGCTAGCAATCAATATGGTCTTTTTGTTGCGACGTGTAATAGAATCTTTTGATTTGGGTACATTTGCCACCGGGTTTGTAGTTCTCACCATATTTTGTTTAAAATTATTTATCAATTTGGGAGGAAAGTAAGGAGATTTTGATTTATTCTGGCAATAAGAAAATTTGGATTGATTCTGTGGCAGTACAGTTTGATGATTCATGGATTCAGATTTTGCATGGATAATTACTCTGCTTGACATTGCGCAAGCTGTTGTGGCTGAAATTCAAAGCCAGCAAAGAACGTTCCTAGATGATGCTTCCCTCAGCAAAATTGTGTTGGTGCTACATCACATCCATTTTCCTCTATATATGAAGATTATTCTTATAGTTGTGTCAAGAGTGCCAATTACCAAATTCTAGTCTAGTTGTGACGTTCAGTTTAATTAGTGCCAAATCAAATTGCTACAAAGTTTTGAACCAAGCCCCATAAAGAAGAATGAATCAATGAAATGTTGCTTGGTTTTTACTTACTGGGAAATTGAGTAATGTCAGGTTCTGGGCATCCCAATTCGATTGACTGGGATGACAGTTTCATATTTCTAACTTGTCAATTCTAGTAAAATCTTTTTAAACATCAAGGACTTTTAATAAATATCTCCAAGCTTATCAACCGTGCAAGATCCGAGAGGCAGAGGGACATTTTAGTATGTGAATGTCGAGAGAGAGAAATTCTTGAGTGCTACTCAAATATTACTCTCTTTTCATTCACCTATTGTCATGTATATACTTCAACTAATCATAGAAATATACGAACACATGTGATAAATATTAAATTAATAAAGAGAAAAAGACGAAATTGAAAAGGAAAAGAAACTCGGAAGTAGAAACCAAATGATCATTAATGTAATACCCAGTTATATTATACGACTATGAAATTATGTATTATAAAGATATTGTCAATCTTCACAAATCGAAGCTATACATCAGACTAGGTATAATCAACATCAAAGTTAAATTTTTACAACTGTAGTAACAGGCATTCTAATAATCGCATGCCCAAGTGTTTTAGATCTGAGACAATATTCCTAACAAAGCCATTCTAACGGATATCAAATTTTTGTACAACTCCTTAACACTTTCTTCTAATGGTTTAATCCCCTCTTCCATTTTCCCGCAACTTCTTTTCATTTCCTCAACATCAACTCTATGCTGATGATCATTCTGCTTTCTGTGCTTCATTTGATCCCGCAAACTCTTAGTAAACTTTACCATTTGCCGCAAATCAAATAGCGCAATGGTTGACCTAGTTTTTCCTTGCTCCTTCACTTCATTCTGCAGTTGCCGTAATGAACAAGACCACGAAGTCTTTTGTGACTGAGGTTGCATTAACGGCAATAACCCACGTTTTGATTTGAATGACAGAGCATTTTCAAGAATTGCACACACTGTGGAAGTTACGGCCATCGACCCACTCAACATTTCTCCCAATCTTGAATCTTGCATTTGGCCTAGGATTTTCTTTAATCCAGAGCCACACTTGCCCATTTCGTTGCCTCTTCTTTCCAAGACTCGACATGAATCTAAAGCTCCTCCTATTCTAGCCAATGTAGCCGGATGAAGCTCAGCACTGCCCTCGAGCAAATGTGAAACTACACTTAATGATTCTACGTAGTTATGAACTATCTCTATTCTCTCCGTTAACTCATTGCACACATCCAGCATGCTGATATTGGAATCAAGATACTGATCGATGATTTTTCCATCTAAATCTTGAAACGTGCCATGGTTTGCAAGAGAAGCTAATGTTATTTGTTGAGCAGTGGTTGAAGCTTTAAGGGCTTGTAAGATCCATGTGTAATGAGACTCATCAGAAGAAGCCGATGATGATGATTGTAGGGCATCGAGCTCTGCGGTGAGTTGCCGATCAAATGAGCTTCTGATTTGCAAAGGGACGACTGCCGAAGAAGTTGCCGATGACCTCATCGGAATCCCAAAGGACAAGCTTCTAAGGATTGATGATGATGATGAGTACTTCATTTTTTCTTTTTTTTGTTTTAGTTTGGAGCTTGATTGATTGTTCTGAGCAAGAAGCAAAAGCCAGGGTTCCCTCTATATAATAGACAGAAGCTTGATGGATGGTGATTATTTAAATAATCTAATGATAAAACTAAAGACTGCCAAACCGGATAATGAATTACATGCATAACATGGAGCCAACACGTGTCAAAAAATACTGTAGCAAGTAAAAAAGCACAAAAATAAATGAGGCTCTAAAATTGTGATTGGTGTTCATTTTTGGGGAGAAACAAAAAGAGCAAGTTGGGTCCTACTTTTATTATAAGCTGTGCGCATTGATTTCAGATTCACAAAATTATTGGGACTATGATGATGATGAGTCGATGATTGTGAGCTGTCCTATTTGTATCGTGGTCCGTCAAGAGACCGCCACGTACTCACATAAGGTAAGTTTTCGTTAAGATCTAAGCAGATATATTATCTTATGAAAAACACCATGGTTATTACAAAGGGGTTTCTTTTTAACTTTTCTCTTTTGCAATGGCATGAACCACTAATTCATTAAGATGTTATGTAATGAAAGTTTCAGTTTTAATAAATCAATAAGACAATAATATATATAAGAGACCACTACCAACAGAAATGGAACACATAATCAGTTGTGTGCTAAGTGCTAACCCAAGCCAAGTCGTAAATATTTACATACTTTAAACAGTACAACAGTCAAATTAGGTGAACAAGCAAGCCTTATTTTTTTTTCAGTAATATTTAGTTTTATGTTCGTGATTTATTAAAATAATTGCTTAAAGTCTTGAGAGAACGGGGCCACGTACGTACATTCAAAATCTTACACAATACTGTGTTGGTAACGGAATGAGTTTTTGCTTGAATTGAATAGGAACAATGAGTTGACCCTCTATGCTAAGTTTTCAGCAACAAAGAAAGCACGAACAGAATAAATTAACGTTGAAGAATGAAATGCGGGTATGTAACAAACAAACATTAAGTAATTTAAAGAAATACTAGACAAAAAACCAAGAGTTGATGTGTGTGGATTCGGTTAAGCCAATTTGCCCTTTCTTAGGACAATAGATCGATTGATAGAAAATATAATATAATATATGTCATATGAGTGGTGTGACTTCTAAAAAGGTTAAAGCCTAGGAAATTGAAATGGAAGGATCTTCAAAAGATTTTTTTAAAATTTTAATTACAATTGCTATTGCAGCGACTTTAGACATGAGTGAATGTCCAGTGTCCATCCACATGGCGCGCACCAAATGATTGCTTATGTTGTCTCTTTGTTTGCCACGTTCAAATCTGCAGGTTTCTTTCATTTACTTTTTATTTTCTATTTGCCAAACCGTTCAAAATCAAAACTTCATGACTATGCTTTATCTAAATGTGGTTTTAATCTTCTATTCCGGATTTTCAACCATTTCTTTGGAGAGTATGATGCATGTATATAAGAAAATAACATAAATAGAGAAGTGATAGTTGTCAATTTTATTTTAGGATTTAGCATATAATTGTGACACAATAGTACAAATTGGATATGGGTTTTTGGTGGTGGGTAAGCAAAAAGCTAAGCATCAATCTATTTATAAGATTGTGTTGGTACAAGTAAGTTGCTTTTTAAAAGGAGAGTGTTTGTTCGTAGAGCAGGTGGATAGTAATTAATTTTCAAACAATAATGGGTGCACGTGTAATAAATTATAGGAATGGAGGGGCGTTACAAGCAAATGATCAAGAAGGCTGCATATGATTATGATTAGACGATAATCTCTGTTTTAATATATTTAATGATACCTCTGTGCAGTACAATTAGTGATCGACGGATACATTGCTCCCAGCCCGTACAACAAATTGTACATAATAATTGAACCGCTATTATTAGAGACTAATGCATGTATGTATACTAAACAATTTGCGGAATAAAGGCAAATTTGCAGGACAGCTATAGATTTGTTTTCGACACTCGAATCAATTCCAGGCTGAAAGTAACTGAACCAGTTTCGGTTCTTGCAATCTGTTCGTTTGTTGTTTCAGCTTTTCAGCTGCTTTTTTCGGCCCATGAGGAGGAAAGAAAAAGGGCAGGAAAGTCGATAAAACGTTTTATCAAGAACCTGTTGGGCTCCTCCAAGTTGGTTATTTAGGGTGATGTAAGATCTTTGTACTCAAATTGCAATATCAAATACTTAGATTTTAAAATCTGCCATCCCCTGCTTATTAGAGTTGTTATTTCTAAATTGGAGGGTAATAGTTTGAATCTCAATAAATATATTTTAATGGTATTTTTTTTAATTATTACGTGAAGGTAATTGGTTTTTTTATCTAAATATGAATAATAGACATTTCTCGAATATTATTGAGGATTTAAATTTAAATAGTATCTCATACAAATTAATGTACTATTGAGTTAAGACAGTCTGATTCCTTACCTAAATATAAAAAGTAGACATCTCTTAAATATTAGTGAGGATTCAAATTTAAACAGTATTTCATACAAATTAATATAAATTAGTCCTAGTTATAATATGAATTAATATAAGATAGTCCTAATTAATATAAATTTGTAAATATTAATCATAATTTCATGTAATATGAGTTGTAATCTTGAACAATAGTTTTATATATATAAAAAAAAAAAAAATACTTCATGTGAAATGATGCAATTAATGGACCATACTATTATCCAAATCAAATTAATAATTTTAGAAGCCGATAAATGGCTCCAAAGAACGAGATAATTAATGAAGTACATCATCTATTTGCAGTCATAAAAAGAAACTAAAACCCAAGGTTATGAAAAATAGAACTTTCCTTTTCTGAGTGCCAGAGATTAAGTTGGTATTTGAAAAGACCAATATTTCATAATGCTTAGATAAGAGAGAACAAATTGATTTATATATAGAAACTAAATATAATGTAGTGAGAAACTCGCTCATGCGGACAAGCCCAAGAAAAGAACTCATTATTGGAATCTATTACTGGGCACGCGCGGGCTCAATTATTAGGCATGTACAACGTTTTCAAGAAACTTTTGAAGTATTTTGAAGAACTTCATTTGCTTCTATGGAAAACATGACAGCCACTAAAGGCACAGAAGCTTAAGCCAAACATAATTGCTAAATCATGATTTAAGAGTAAATTGTTGGACCCAGAAGTTAAGTTGATAAGTAACGGCCAAACATAAGAGTTAGTCCCATCAACTCAAGTAAGTATGGTATCCAAGCTCTCGGTAAAACTGCTGTTGAATGATGCAAGCAATGCCAGTTTAAATTCAGTGTACCGATGCTTGTTGCACTATTGATTTGTGTACACTAATCCATTCTTCAAAATTTATTTCCAGTGATTGCGCACACTAAGCATATATAAATGGAGTACAGCTCAGGAGGTGAGTCTGATACAAGTGATTCTGAGATAAGTGGCTGCCCTTTCTGTGCTGGGAAGAAGAAACAAGATTACAAGTACCGAGACTTGCTTCAACATGCTTCAGGTGTGGCCCTAGGATCCGTTATTAGAAGCTCAAAACAAAAGGTCAATCACCTTGCTCTCGCTAAGTATCTGGAAGACTGATTTGAAATGTCGATTGCAATGTGCGGTTTCACAAGAGCAAGATGATCACCTATATACATATGTGTGTGTGTGTGTGTGGCCTTGGATGGGAAAAATAGTTTAACATTGTGACTAAGCGGAGAAACAGAGTAGCTTTGGTTGATAGCAGACCCTGGTTGAATAAGTTTGCTAAGGTTCATATGTTTTGGAATGAACGAAACTCCAAGGTAACTGCAGAGGCTATATATAGTGAAATTCAATGGTGATTGGAATGGGTTCTTGAATGCAACAGGATTTGAAATCGACACGGCAAATGAAATGAGAAGAGTAGGCAATGTCTCAAAGAAAGAAGGATGCTTGGGTAGAAAGAAAGAATACAGAATACAGCATGCTTTTTTCCAAGGCCGGTTTTGTTCCATCTTTAACTGTTTGAGAGGTCTTTATATGTAGCTCATACCATGGTAAGAGACCGAGGGCATCGAATGAATTACAGCCAAAGGCAGTTGGCAGGTGGCAACCAAGCAGTAGCAGCCTGGAATGAAATGACCATCAATGTCGGCCCACCATTAGTCAAAAGTAAGTTTCAGTTCAGAGTAAATTGATTACGTAGCAGATTCCAAACCCCACAAAGTAACAGTAGCATCTTCCGTTATTAGTTATACCCCCCAACAACAACAACAGCTGTCATTAAATTGGTCCGAAAATAGAGAACAAATCCCTCCCATTTATTTTAACCATCGTATCTTCTTCCCTCCAAGAATGGGCACCACCAATCCCAATCCCGCAAAACCGGCCATCCCATGGAAAACGAGATTTGCTCTGACGGTCGTCTCCGCTATCGGCGACTCCAGCCGTCGCCTTGACGGCACCATCAACCGTCGTCTCACCAATTTCTTGGACGTTAAGAGCCGTGCTAATCCCACCCCCGTCAACTCCGTTTCCACCTCTGACGTCACCCTCGACCCCTCCCGCCCCCTCTGGTTCCGTCTCTTCACCCCCACCGACCCCACCCCTTCCCTTCCCGTCATCATTTTCTTCCACGGAGGTGGCTTCACTTACCTCAGCGCCGCTTCCAAATCCTACGACGCCGTTTGCCGCAGTTTCGCCCACAAATTCCCTGCTTTTGTCGTCTCCGTTAACTACCGTCTCTGCCCCGAGCATCGTTACCCTTCCCAGTACGACGACGGATTCGACGTTCTCAGATTCCTCGACGACCATTGCGATACAGTGTTACCACCCAATGCTGACTTGTCTAAGTGCTTCTTGGCGGGCGACAGCGCAGGTGCCAACTTGGCCCACCACGTGGCACTTCGCGCTTCTGGGACTACATTTCGGTTCGTCAAACTTCTTGGGTTGGTTTCGATCCAACCATTTTTCGGTGGCGAGGAGAGAACCGAGTCCGAGATCCAACTATCCGGGGCGCCCTTGGTTTCCACGGCCCGAACCGACTGGATATGGAAAGCCTTTTTGCCAGACGGGTCGAATCGAGACCACGAAGCATCGAATGTGAGTGGGCCCAACGCAGCGGATGTTTCGGGTTTGGAATATCCGGATACGGTTGTGGTGGTGGGCGGGTTCGACCCGTTGAAGGATTGGCAGAGAAGATATTACAACTGGTTGAAAAAATCAGGGAAAGAAGCAACGTTGATCGAGTATCCAAACATGATCCATGCGTTTTATGTTTTCCCCGAATTACCCGAGGCCTCCCAGTTAATTTCACAAATACAAGATTTTTTATCCAAGAAGATATCCAAAACATAAGTGGTGTGTTTTATTTTTACACAATAATCTCGTAATAATAATGTTTTGTGTCTCTCAGTTATCGTGGAGAAATATAAAATATTAATTTTTGTGAGATGTGGTGTGTTTAATGGGATAATCTATGATTAAAGTGAATGAATACTATTTTTACTTATAAAAATCATTTTCTTTAAAATCAAAGCGTAGGTGATTGTTGATTTCTTTTTCTTTTTAGGTTATAATTACAAATATTATTGACATTTTATAATAAAAAATTTATCCGACTAGTCAATATAATTTCTCTCGGATTGGATGAATTACTTTAGGACAGTAGCTCTAATCATCAAATATGGTTCTTTAATTGGATCGATACGGCAGGCATAATCAATTTCAATGGAGTCTGTGATGCAGCGCTGCATGTCAGGCGGCCATTAATCAAATCAATGACCATAGTAAATATATTTGAAAAAGTTGAAAAGAAAAGTGGTTTTCTTTGTTTTACTTACATGCAAGCTACGAACTTCTTCTTTTTTTCTTCTTTAATTTTCTCATGTTAAACATGTTTTAGTTAAATCATTCGAGAATTAATGATATTTTAAATAACAAAAAGAATTAACCATTTTTATACAGAAAATAGTAAAAGAAAAATTAGCTCAAAAACGTCATAAAATTTTATCTTATCGCGGATTTTATATACACGTATCATTCATTATTCTTCTGCACTCCATGCAAAGACCTACCTCACATTATCTTAATTGAAACTCAATCAAGATATCATTTGTATTAAGAATTTATCGTGACTCGTGACTTGTGCTTGATATAACATAGTTGAATCCCAATCCAAAAATATCAATCCCAAATATATATATATATACATCTGACAACCCAAACATTCAACTTCAATAATAAAAGTAGTATTTAAATGAAGGAAGTTATTGCAAAGGGGAGATCCTGAATATATAGACAGACAACATCTTTAATGCCATTGGCAGGATTGGTTCGACGGTTGGAATCGGATCCACAACAAACCTAACACGAAAATTTTCACCAACTCCGAGTGGTAGACGGTGCCGGTGGGATTAAATAACATCTCTATTCCTTTTAATTTTCTAATCTACCAAACAGTTGCCAAATTCTCAACACCATGATGTGAGTACGGCGTGGATCGGATTTCTGAGTTGAATCCATACTCTCTATCTTGAGAGCACGGGTGTTCCCAATAGGTTAATTATGTGACCATTGGCATAGCCATCACAGGTTTGAACAATTCGTATACATATATATTTCATCGCTCATACAAATGGCATAATATATCCTGAAACAACGTATCTTTAAGATAGAGTAATACTATTTGCACACGACATTACACGTGATATTATGCATGATAATTATTTAAAAATAACAAATATTTTAAAAAATATAAATAAACTCATTTGTTTTTATTGAATTTAAGATTTTGTTAAGTTACATGACATGACATGTAACTTACAATTTATGTAAAATTATGAAAAAAATTATAATAATTTAATAAAATTTACTAAATTTTACATGAATTATAAATTATATATAATATAGTTCTTAGTATGACCCTTAATTTTATCCTCGTTATATACATGTCTACTTATTTTATTTATCATGTGCAAATAACATTTTCCTTTAAAACATCACAGGTCTCCTGCACATGTACAACTCAGCAGATTATTTAATGGTCATCAACACACAAGAAAGGAATCGGATTCACAACAGTAAGTTAACAAAACAACACAGTTACTTTCACTACTTCCATTGGTTGGCAGTAGCACTAAAAGAAGGAAAATCAGTGAAAGTTTATTTATTTGAAGCGATTTAAATATTTTTTTCTTAGAATATTAATTGGTCACTGTTCTGTCTCTGTCTCCATCTTTGTTACGAGAAGGTCTTTGGTATTCTTAACTTAAGAATTGCCTATATTTTATTTATTATTAATTAGTTGTGTAAGTATTCTATTATAATTAAGTAGCATTAAATAACATCATTTTCATTTTTTTTTTCTTTGAAGATCCTCAGCTAGATATGGTATGTAAACAGACATCGGAATATGTTAACTCGAATATTTATAGAACATAAAAATTTAGATAATAGTAAATAAGATTTAATATAAATCGTATAATGCAGGTGATGTTGACGTGGTCTTCTGACCAAATCTTTGATTTTCCTTCTTTTCAACCAGTAGCTTTGACGATGAAATTGTTCGGTTCCTGGAATCGACATTCAAGTTCAATCGGGCAGACAGTTTAGGAGATCTAATTAATCGAGTGATTAGTTAATTATTTGCAAAATTACAAAGAAAAATGCGGATGAAATGCTTTTGATTCTCATTTCTCAATTAATTTTACTGATTTTACTCTTGTAGGCGATGTCGATTTGCTGATATATATATATATATATATGCATGGAATATGAAAATTTGCGAAACCATCAAGTAACGAAATTCGTTTGTTGAATGGAATTGCTAGCTCATGATCCAGGACGATCCGCAATACAAACTACATGTGATCTTGCAAATGGCTCGCAGCTTAAAGCTAATAAGTTTAATTCTCTTAAATTAATTGGATTACTTGAGAACAATTGGATCACTTGCAGAAAATCCTATCCTTTTCATTTTTAATGGGGTATTATATCAGGTTAGATCATTGTACGGTTCTGAGATAGCAGAAGAGTTTTAGGTAAATCTAGGTACACACAATTGATATCAGTACTTGTACATTCAAAACTTAGACAAAGCTAAAATTATAGATGATGGATTTCATGCTCAGTTTTAATCAGTCAACAAAACCAATACTGTTTGGCTAAAGCCATGCTCTAAAATCTTCACAGCAACTGCAGAGACTTAACCCAAAAAAATGAGGAGGCACCCCTTCTCCCGAAGTTACGGTAAAGTGAACAATCTATCTCCCTATTGTTAACTACCATGAGACAACCAATACTATCATCATTCTAAAAAGCATAGAGCTAAGTTGAACATGCTACATGACAAGGAGCAGCATGAAGAAAAACACAAGTAAAATTAGTACAATGAATGATACACAATTATCAACAATTGCATCCCTTTCTGAGCATACCTGAATTACAAAATTGTTCGACAGATGAATGCCAATTCAGAAACAAATCTTATGCGATGTAACTGGTACGGTATGAGATGCTGTGTGAATAACTCAATTATGCTCTCTCAGCACCACTGCAGAAATTCTCTTCAAAGATTCGCAAGCTTTCACCAGGTCAGCTTCTGAATGGGCAGCAGACACAAATAATCTAATTCCTACAGGCAGACGGCATTTATCGAGCATTGATCTTTTCGAAGTGACAACAAATACGCTGTCTTCCTTCAAAGCCTGCAAATGTAAAAGCAAAAGGAAACTGAATCAACACAGATATTGACTAAACAAATGAAGATTCGAGTACGACACCAAAGAACAACAATGCCTTACCCGATCAGCAATATCCTCAAGCATCTGTAGATCATTTTTCATTGAACCAGTTGACTTTTCTAGGATGAGAAAAACAATGGGTGATTCTGGATTACTAGCAATTGAGAGCCCATGAATATCTGATAAGCCTGCAGTTGCCCAATACAAAAAGTCAAGGACAACTCCAAAATCAGTTCTTATGTACACCATCAGAATCATTCAATTGGCAAGAATCATTCAATTTCCATGCTCTACCAGAAAAACAAGATTTGATCATTGTGAAGGCATGCTATATCATGACAGAGCGGGATAGCGGAAATGGATTGATATGGTAGAAAAACATTAGATATCATTTGAGCACCGGACCATGCTAATGCGATTAGATTACACTTTAATTGAAGCGTGATTAAATCTCGTTCTAATCCAAACGACTCAATAAGATTTTGATAACGTTTTAAAAGCGAAATTAGATGATGCTCTAATCCAAACGACTCTATGAGAGAGATTTTGTTAGATAATCCTGAAAGAATTATGAAGGGGGGTTATTGAATAATCAAAGTTGAAATTATGAAAATAATAACAATACCTCTCTATTTATAATAGAGTAAACTTACTACCCCAAATTAACGTAGAAGAAGAAAAATTAAATTACAATTATAAAGTAAATAAAATAGTAAAATACATACCATAACTAACTCTAAATAAAAGAGAAAATATTGGAAGACCTAAAATAACAATATTCTAAAAACCAAGATAATGTCCTACATCATATCAAGCATTAATTCTTAAAAGCCAACACAGTGTTATATATGAAAATGCAAACAACATTTATAAGTGTTTACACCAATTTATAACCAAAATAGTAAAAAAAAAAAATTTTGGGATCAAAACACAAAGCAAGTTTTATGATGGTAGAAGTGATTTAAAAACCTACCTGTCCGCAAGAAGGCAATGTTTTTCTTCAGTTTTGTTATCAGATCAGGATTTTCTTCAAGGACGTCAATAGCAGTGATTGCAGCACTTGCAAGATATGGGGGCAAAGAAGCAGAAAAAACATATCCAGAACTGCTCAATCGCTGCCAGGAATTAGCATTTGCAAATCAATAAAGATATAAACATTTACCAAAATTTCTGTGTTCATCTTAATAGTTCAGAACTTTCCAGTATTGTTCCACAAACTTCTTTTTTTTTTTTTTTGGGGTGAAATGAAAAAGAAAATTAATTTGCATTTGAAGATCTAAGGATGCACCTAGACCTAGTAGTGTATCTTGATTCTTGATAGTAGCTGTTAGAGAATGAAAATAATGAAAATATGTCAAGTGCTATTAATCTTGAGAAATAGAGTAAAAATATGTTTTCCCAAATCTCATTTTCCAAAATGCATAAAACAACTGCAAGCCGGTGCTGCTAACTCTGACATTTGCTTTTTAGAGAATGAATTTAATCACATTCAATTCATGTTTTTCAAATGCATCACCGAACGCATTTTAATATGTTTATGATTTGTTGTAATATTGGAAATGTTTTCAGAAACAATATTAAACTGCAACTCAAAAACTAGATGGTTTTCAAAAGGCATAATTTACATACTTGGTGATCAACAACTCGAGCACTACCCGTGCAGAATCCCCCCTCAGTAGCTAATGCATGTCCCATAGCAGCGGTTACAATATCTATCTTGTCAACCTACAAGACCATACCACCATAAATCACAGAGATTAAAGCAACTTAATACCATAAAAAATCTTCAGAACATACCGAAACTCCACAATGCTCAGTAAGGCCTCTGCCAGAGCGGCCAAGTACACCAAATGAGTTGCTCTCATCCAGAAAAACACGGAACCGGTATTTCTCCTTCAATCTGATTAACTCATCCAACGGAGCTATTTGCCCAGAATTCTATAAGTTTTAGCATCAAAAAGTTATTATTTCTTATCTCACTCTAGCATTTCAAATTACATTAAAACATCAAGTACATACAGTGGCAAAATGTAGCATTTCACAAGGCATACCTGATACACAGCTTCAACCACAATGTAGCGTCGTAGTTTCTTAGCCCGCTTATTATCAGCAGTAACTCTCTCCAGAGTATTTCGTAAAGAATCCATGTCATTGTGCTTGAAGTAGACAATTGTACTTCTTGAGAGATAAAGGCCATTTTGAATTCCCCAATGCACTCCCTCATCACTGGAAGAAGAAAACAAGAACAACTTTTATATAGAAAACTAATTGAGAAGCAAAAGCTCCAATCCTGAGCTAATATAAGGAAGCCACCAAGTAATTAATGAAAAGAGTAACATCAAATATTAGACAATAGGGAAAAGAATTATTGTGGCTAGTATTGCTCTTATAACCGTGTAAATCACTACTTTATAGCATCTGAATCAGTTATAATTTAAATTAATCCCAGTTGGTTCAAAATTTCCAATCACCGACACAGATGTTTTTCCATTTAAATTTCCAATCAGTTATTAGGCAATATCATGAAAGAGCAAGATCAATGCCAATGTCATAAACTGGCATCTCTAGCAGTAATCATATATTAGTAAGGACAGTGAAATATCATTTAGCAAGGGAAAATTGATCTAAATTGTACAAATATTCTATTAGGTCAACAAAATGAGGCCACAGCAATGACACACACAGAAAGGAGAAATAATTACATTTCCACTTACCATCGTTAGAAATTCTGATTATCTTACAATAACTGATTTAGATCATAATGCAAACTCCAAATTTAGTCTCTCTTCTCTTTTAAGAAGGGAAAAAAAAGGGCACTGAAAGTTTAACTTACAAGACTTTAATACTTACACAACAATGAGATCTCCTTTTTTGCAAAAACAGGGAATTGCACTGAACATGGTGGAAAGTCCGTAAGAATAGAGGATTGAATCAGGAGTTCCGAGAAACTTAGCAATTCTGGCCTCACAATCAAGGTGAACATCTGAACAAAGAAACTTGTAAAAATATGGATCATGCCCATATAGTTAAAAAAATAAAACAAAAGTAACTTCAGTTTAGTCCATCTTGAAAGTAGTTGCAAAGCTCAGTCTGACCTATTGTTCCATAGAAGCCACGAGGTCCGCAAGAGCCAACACCATATTTCCCCAATGCAGAGGTACATGACTCCTAAGACAGAATATTTTTATGACTGCTCTATCCAACAAAATTTATTATCATCGGAAAAAAATAATTTGACAATGGAAACAGTCTTTCTTACAAGTAATTTCTCATGTCCTAGCAATCCAAGATAATTTGCTGAAGCAAAATTCAAAACTTCTTTTCCACTAATTATTGTATGTGGCCCTGCAGCACTGCATAAAAAGCAACTCATGAGACAGGATATCTATGAGAATACTATTTGACTACTATGTGGTCAGGGCATAATATTTAACTTGTATAAAATTTTAAGTCGCTTGACTCTGGACAGGAGGTGACCAAAAAGAATTTATAATCTCAATATGGCAATTTCCTGCAAGTAATCTTGTAAGACAAATATTTTACACAAAAGAAAAATTATTTTTAACAGCAATCGAATCAAATTTATTTAAGAAAAGGTAAGGTGAATAACATTGGTGTGTAAATTACAATTTAATTCAAATGATAATTGCAGTAATGACAGTGAAAGAAACTCAAACTGATGTAAAGAAAGCAGGAAAAAAAAAAAAGCAACATAAAACTAATAATAAGAAGATAGATGGCATTCCCTGAATCCAAGAAGGCAGGACAGGAAAAAAAAAAAAATATATATATATATATATATATATAATATAAAAATACAAGAAATATAATTTTTCAAGAGTCAAATAGAATTCTACTATAAAAAGAGCTTTATTTTTTCACCTTTCCAGCACTGGAGGCTCATATCGCATCTCTTCTGTAATTGGTGGAATAAGGGATTCAGGAACCCACTCATCACACAGCTCATCTATTTCCTACAGTCATCATGCAAATATTTAAGCAATGTTTGTAAGATGCAAGAAAACAACACCAAAATAGGTGTTATTACAAGAGGAAAAACCAAAAGACATTAAATCAAAGACTTATTTTTTTTTTTTGACAGGATATTAAATCAAAGACTTAGTACAAATTAAAATCCAAAAATACACCGCATAACACTCTGTCCATAACTTAGCCTTGATAAATATAGCTCAAAAGAGAGATAATCAATACAATGGCAAGTGAAGATACATCCATAAACAGATGAACCTCATGAAGGAAAAACACATTTCTTGAGCACGGGTATAATGTTAATCACATGTGTTAGATGGAGAAATTCTTGATAATGTTATGTTGCTTAACACATAGCAACACAAGACAGATTTATACTTTCAGAAAATTTTGAATTTAATTTATATCCCTAGCAAGATATTGATAAAAAAATCACATATTTTCAGTTTTTCACAACATTTCAGGAAATTCTGATGAAATCTTTGGGAATTTCATTTCAGACAGAGTTGCAATTGTGTTGGTATATTTTACATTCGGCAGCAGAGAGAAATGAAAGCAACTTAAACAGGCCTAGGTCAAAATACTCAGCATTCTCCATATAAAACAGCAATACAAACCTGGTCTTGGCAGCTAGAGATGGTGATGTGTCTAACCATACAACATCAAGAACACTATCCAAAGACCACACTCGCAGAAAAGCCCATGGGAAAATTATAGATTGACCACAGCCACCAACCTACCTTCTTGATAAATCCGATATAAAGGATATACTTAAAGACGAATACGAGACATACTTGCCAGTAACTTGTTGCTATTATTGCTTCTTTTAACAAACTTGCAGAATAAGAATCTACATCATAAATATTAAACTTGCTACCATAACAGATGTGCCT
This sequence comes from Murraya koenigii, assembly GCA_025617385.1. Taxonomy (NCBI): domain Eukaryota; kingdom Viridiplantae; phylum Streptophyta; class Magnoliopsida; order Sapindales; family Rutaceae; genus Murraya; species Murraya koenigii. The sequence goes on from CM046813.1 coordinate 29,685,744, forward strand.
ATAACCATTAGTGATATCCTTAACTGAAAGAAGAAACCCAAATGCTTCATTTTTACAGGAATTGAACAAATGAAATATATAGTTCATAATAAAACTGGAGCACAAACCTTCTTTGTCAGCGGTCTCTTAGGAGGCTTGTAACTCTTTTGAGAAAGTAGGAAAAGGATGACAACCAGAAGAAGAACTTCCACGAATAAATGACCTGAAACATCAGATTGCAAAGACATCTACGTAAATCAAACAATGTTCAGCTGTTAAACAGAAAAGAATACCATCAAGTATATTAGATTTTAAAGCCTACCGCCGATGTGCACTCCAAAAACAACCGCTCCGGCAGAAGGGGCATCTAAAGCCGATGTCACCCGATTTAGCACAGTATTAACCAAGTTCAAAATGAAAGATGCCATTCTACTCAGTATCACAATTTGACAAGCAGAGAGGCTTCAACCATCAGTCAAGAAGAAACCAGTACATTGCCTCAGCTATTGTACAATCAATATTCAGCACAGACACCTTCTCCCTGCACGCATCTTGCTTCTTAATATCCACATTTAGCATTCAAATGTATAATTAAACCGAAAGTAGCATAACTAAGATTAAGTCAATGTAACAAGGTACACATGGACTCGGATCCATTGAGAAAAATATACAAATTGAGTGAATTACGTGCAAATTTCAACACTTGCTAGGTCGATCCAGCAGAAAAAATAAAATCAAATTCAATCAATTCAAGCAGCTGATTTCAAACTTGACCGACACTTGAACCAAATTCAGATGACGAAAAGCGCCATTTGAATACATCTGAATAAAAAATTGAAGATTAATCAATAAATCAAGCTAGAAACATATGTAAAATTTGATTGCAGAGAGAGAGGAACTTGCTTGCTTGATAAGAATTGCAAATCGGAGATGCTTAAACGATGACAAAGAGAGGAACCAGATTGGAACTTAGAGCTCAATTAAGAAGATGTAATAATGCTTTGACTAGTTTAACAGAGTTGTCAAATTTCAGAGATCAATCAAGAGAGATGGCGCTGACATATCATATTACCTGTTAACTTAACGCCTAGGGCGATACGAGCATCTTCTCTCTCTGTCCCGCAGATTCAATTTCTTTTTTAATTTTTTTTTTTATTTTAATTTCTGAACCTTCGGAACGTTCATACACGCGATTGCGTATCGAATATTTTCATTGAATGATTAGCTTTTCAAAAATTGCTCTCAAATCTTCTCAGCCGTCGGATTACCTGCAATACCATTACCTGCGTCAAATTTCTCCCTTGCGTGTTTTTTTTTTTTTTGACGTTATCGTTTAATTTTTGTCTCCGTTAATTTTCTTTCAGTCAATATTTTATCAATTTCCTTACTTACTGATTTTCCAATTTTACCCCGTACCGTGTGATCGTTAATTCGTTATTGTTATGGATGAGGATATTTTAGTCAATTCTCAAAGGTAGTTCGGTTATTGTGATTTTCATTTTTCTTCCCCTTTGAACCCTCGAGTCGAGGAAACCACAGCAACAGAAAAATCATTGATCTGCTTTTCTGAAAGTCAACAAACAGCAACGAAGAAAGAGTTTATGGATAAACAGAGATGCAGTGGTTCATCATCTGTCGTCGGAGCTGCTTTTCTTCCACAATACAAACCGTTTGATTGTTCTAAGTTTCTGCTGATTTCTTCTCAGCCGTTAGATCGACTCACGCCTTGGTTATTATTCCTTGCGAAATAACGCTGAAGAATCGTGTATCGTTTGTCTATCTCTCAGTAAATACAGGTATTTTCCCTGTTGCTTTACTTTTAGCTGTTTGTTTTTTATTAATAATTTGTTTAGAATGAAATAATCACGGTCTTTTTTTTTTTCCCGGCCATGGAATTGTTGGCGATTATTTATTTATTTTTTTTTGTTAAAATGAAAAGCCTTCAGTTTTGAGTATCTGCTATTTGTTAGATGAAAACTAAAACCTACAATAGTCGTTAATACTCTTTATTTCGTATTACCAAATACGTTAGCGTCTGTTTACAGCAATAATAGCTCTTACTCAAAGAGCAGCCTGTTTCTTACTTCCTTATGTAGTGTTATTGTATATCTTCTATCAACACTGTTAAATATTATTTCTTCAGCTTTTATTTCAAACTCATTTGTTTTAAAATCTGTTGTGTTAGGTCCCTTTGTAAGTTGTATCCTTGAGTTGTGGTATCCTCAAAACAAGACTGCAAGTTGAAGACTCAGTCTCAATCGTTAGAGGGGGGCCAACGATCGCCGCTACAGCAGTGCATGACACGAGATTAGTATTGCTACTAGCACTTCATATGTGAAAATGTCGGTAACAAGGGTGAAATCACCAGGTTGGGCTGCTTTTGATCTCAAGCAGCGGCAGAAACAAGGTCTTGCACCCGAAACTGACAAGGATCCTTATCCACCCATCCCAAGCACTCTCACCTCTCTGCATAACTGTGAAAATGTATCAAGAAATACTGATCTGTTAGTAAAGCCTTTCGCCTCAGTTCTTCTCCCCTCTGTGGAATTTCCAACGTTATCTGACGAAAATGAGTGTGATTATAAAGGGAAACATTGGCATACGGCGATTGAGCAAGACAATCATGACTTGGCCCTTAAGAAGGTCAAAGCGCTTCACTCTTGGGCTGACAATAGCTTGATTGAAGATCTCTTGGCAGCTGTTGATAACGACATCAAGCGGGCCTCAAATTTATTGAAAGGAATGGTTTCCAGCAGCGGCAGCGCTGAAGAGAATAAGGAAACAAAAATTGCGGAACCAAGTTCTACGATTGATGACTCGCCATGTTACAGAAAGAGTGGTGAAATTTGTTTTTCAGAAAAGGCATTAGACTTCTCTAATTTAAGCTCTACTACTGGGGATGGTGTCAAATGCAACTTCATAGAATCGGTAGATGTACATGCCTCCAGTGTGAAAAATGTTTCTCATTGTGCTGATGATATGAAATCGATTATGGAACGGTTATTATCACTACCTATTGAGCCTGAGTGGGAAGAGGATGATGTTTACTTGGTCCATCGAAGAGATGCGATGAAGATGATGAGGTATGCAGGCTAATGTAGGGTTGATGTGCTAGATAATAGATGTATATGCCAAATTTGGCTGTGTTGTGAATGCAAGATCCAGGAAATGGTAATATGTATAGCAGAACTGCATTTTCTTTTTTCCAATTGCCTTGGATGTTATGTGTTCCTGTGCAAGTTTTAAACTCAATGCAGCACGATGGAAACTCAGGCTCAATAACTCTTGTGACAATATAAACCTTTTACAGTTTTATGATCTCATGCTTCTGATTTGAAATAAATTTTAATACTGTGTATTGCCTCTGATGATAAATGGCATGGCAGAGTGTACATTAGGACAGTTCCACTTGTGTAAAAATGTACGCAATCACCGCACTCTTTTGACATTGAGTTGCATTGAGGCATGATTCACATTTATGCTTCTATATGCAATGTTCATCCCAAAATCTTTTAATTCATTATTCTATATGGATATGTTTTCTTCTTCTTCTTTTTTCCATTTTTTTTTTTGGGGGGGTAAGAGATGGTGGATTTATTGCAATTTAAGAGCTTTGAACTTCCTTGAAATTTAAGAACTTTGACCTTCTAGATAACTGATGCTGAGGATTTTCATTTTTTTTTCCACTGAGCAGATCAGCATCTCAGCACTCCAAGGCAGCCAATAATGCCTTTCTAAGAGGTGATCATTTTTCTGCCCAGCAGCACTCACTGAAGGCACGGAAAGAATGGTTAATTGCTGAAAGGCTCAACTCCAAAGCTGCCAAAGAAATTCTAGGCATCAGGAACAGTGAAAATGACATATGGAAGTTGGACTTACATGGTCTTCATGCAGCAGAAGCTGTTCAAGCCTTGCAAGAACGCCTGCAAAAAATTGAGATGCAGAGACCTATGAACTGTTCAGTATCTCCAAAGAGAGTTAAGTCAAAGAATGGGATGGTAAGTACTCCATCACTCGAGTCTTTTAGTTGTATGGACATGGAGGTTGTGGATAAACAACGAGCATCATTAAGGCAGATACAAAAATCATTGCAAGTTATTACAGGTACAAATCATTTTATGAATGGCATTTGCCTGTGGACAACATATTTGCATGCTCACCTGCTCTCTAAGTTGCTTTTGTTTGTCTTGCACTTGCTTTCAGCCTTTTACTCTTGTTTAGAGGACAATTTCACTCATTTGCTTTATTTTCTCCCACAGGCGTAGGCAATCATAGCCAGGGACAGGCTGCACTGCCAACAGCAGTTAAAAATTTTCTAAGTGAAAGCGGGTGACTTCCTTTTCCCATTTCTCTCCTCCATATGTTTTATTAATTTTTTGATACACAAGTAGATACTGATTGCTTACCCCATATAACAGATATCGTTTTGATGAGGCAAGGCCTGGAGTGATCACAGTTCAACCTAAATTCCGGCAGAGGTGAATGTTTCAGCAAAATAAACTTTGCTGAAGATTTATAGCCTTGCATCATAAGTTATTATGTACTTCATTCATTTTAGTCGAGGGATTTATTTCAGGCAGATGTTTCTGATTCCACAATTACTCTGCTTGATGACGCTAACTTAGTACTAGTTGGAAGGGTCCTCATTGTTATCAGAAATATCAAATAATTAATTATTGGTTAGTGCAGATGTAAATTGTATGCAACATTCAGATTATAATTTCATTCGTTAATCCTATGGTGTCATTTTTTTTTTTTTTTTGGTTGGGGCCATGTAGGTACAACTGAGATTTTGTTCACTTTGACTTTAAAATTTACAAATGCTTAATTTTTAAATATGTAGCCCCCTTATTTCCCTAATACGATCATACAGATTGATCTGGTATCATTTTCTATGAACTAAAAAATGCATTTTCCGATGCTCTTTCTTGTCTCTTGAAGCCAGTGGATATACGAGATCAAAATGTTGTTTTACCTTGTTATTGCTTATATTTGTCTGAACTGAATGTGAAATAAAAAAAAAAAAAAGACTATGAATTTCTAATTTGAGTTCTAATTTGAGTAAATAATCAACAATTTTTTGTCAAAAGTTCTAATTTGAGTTCGACTTTGTATAAATTTTATTGCAAATTCAAGTACTCACATCATAGAGAACCGATGGACCTGATTTTACATGCTTACGGCTTGGCTTGTGTTTGGTTTGAGTTCCGGGTAACCATTTGTTTTACCGACCCTTAACTTCTTCAATTTTTTAGGATTTCCAAATGAACACAAGATTCATAATCAAATACAAATTCCCGAATACAGCCTTAAAGAAATTGCAAATTCTATAGTTGGGCAACTAATTTCAGCCCAAAAATATGAAAATGAATATCGAAAAACAACAATTTTCTTTCAGCACTCTCGAGGCTCAACTATAATGCTTACTATCACTCATTAACCCTCGTATACATAATGTATGTGTGAATGGATGATACTGAAATAAGCCAAGTTTCCTGCTATGTAGACCTCTTACTTTCGACAGCCTCCTTGAGTTTTCTGCCCAGTGCAAATGCTAAACTAGGTGGAACAGCATTCCCAATTTGACGGTGTTTGTGTTGAATGCTGCCATGAAACTGGTAGCTATCGGGGAAACCCTGCATTAACAGATGAAAAAAGGTGATACCCAGCTGCACCAAACTAGTTCTCTTAATCATGAAATCAGATTGTATCTTTGATCCTGAATCACTACCAGAAAAAAGTTAAATATGATGATAAAAAATGAGTGAACTATGAAAGCTGAGAACTTACTTGGGATCTGGCGCATTCACGAACTGTCAGAATCCTGTCCTGGTCAGGGTGAAAGCACATACCCACCTTACCCATGGGTTGAGGATCTGTAATGGAAGTCGGGAAGTTGCCTTCCCAATCAAGCCTTCCAAATAACCCCTTCCATTGATTGTGTCGCTTGGCTGTGTTAGGCAGGCACCAAGGTATCAAATCTACCACTTGTCCAGTAGACAATTTTACCTGCATTTCATGAAAATTACAAACAAGCATTTACAAGCGGAAGCTTAAATAGAAATATGCAAGAACCTAATTACTGCTATTGGTACCTTTTCATCAGGAAGGTCATGCCAATCAGCACCTGGCCGCTTTGGAATCTTTTGACAACGAATGAGATTCAGCTCATTCATTTCTTTTGATATATGATCAGTCAAGACAGCCATGTTCCCTCGAATTCGCTTTTGGAACCATGAGACAGGATCATTTTGGTACTGTCAAACAAAATGTCAAAAATAAGATCCACTTAGTTTCAAAAATTTATTGGTGTGCAAAACTACAAATGAATCCCCTAAATAAATGTGTTTGGATCTTTCTTACCTCCATAATTGTCTTAGAAGCCCCATTACCCACTGCTGGCAAATCACCTATTGTATCTCTCACTGTCATTGCCCGGAAAGGAGCTCCATTTGCAGTACTCCGAACAGCAGAATACTGAGAATTATCAGATAATGAGATTTTCAACTCTGGGGCAGCAAATACATGCATTGGTTCGGGCCATTCAGGGAGAGTATTGTGTGGGGAGGCTGCCCATATGAATGCCCGTTTTCGTGACTGAGAAACTCCAAAGGCTCCGGCTTCCAAGATACCAAACCTCACCTAAATGCAAAGGTAGCTAAGTTATTTGCATGCAAAATTCATAAATGTCATGCCATGCATGCTTCACTAAATATAACATACAAAAGTTATCACTCAATTCTCTCTTAAGCAATAGGGCAACATGTACCTGATAACCCATTTCAAGTAGTGAGGCCAATGTCAGACGGAACGTTTGTCCTTTATTGAACGAGACAAAATTCCTGACATTCTCAAGGAGGAAATACCTTGGCCGAAAGTAATCAGCAAAAGACAAGAATGCTAAGATCATCTCGCACTGGACTTTACTCCAAGTGCTTTGGTTAAACCTATTCATACCAGAAAAACCCTGGGGAAAAACAAACATTGCTTTAAGTCAAAAAATTGCTCAAGATATTGAATAGCAGAGGTAGGGTCCAAAATCCACATTACCTGGCATGGAGGACCACCATTAATGAAATCCACCTGCCCTGGTAAAGGCAGATTGTTAATCACATTCTCGTCAAGTGATGCAGCCAATTCAGCAGCCTCATAAGTTGATATACAGTCCTCAGCATCCCCACACTTCTCCATCACAGCCCTGCAATACAAGCCATTGATAAATCAATTATCTCAATATTATAAGGAAGGAGGCATGTTCGTCTCAATGCAACCACTGACCTAAGAATCACATTACAATTATTGATAAGCATCAATGACTCTGGATGATTGAGTTTAAATGCTTCTCCAGCAGGTTCTTCATATTCAATCGCCCACTTGGTTGATGACACCCCTTTAGTTTTTTTTTATGGCAAAAGTGAATGGTCAGTCATGAAGGGCGTGAAAAACATGCATTACCAACAGATTATGGTCCAGGAAAAAAAAAGGGTAGACTAAACTGAATGTACCAGATTGTTGCAATCCCTCTGACAAGCCACCACAGCCTGCAAAAATATCCAATGTGGCCAGACGATTTTCCTGAGATGCCTCTCCTTTTTTCTCAACTTCTAACTGATCTTCTCCCTCTATACACTTTCCCTTCTTCCTTCTTGATGTAACTTCACTATCCAGACTCCCACTTGAGTACCTCAGTTTGATATGAGCAGGCAGCTGTCCACAAATGAAATTGAAAAGATAAAATATCATCCAATAGAGCAAAGTCTCCTTATATGCAACTTGAAATGGTACAGAAGTAATTGACGCAGGTTTAAAGCTTTGAAACTCCCAAAAAAAAATAAAAAAGCGATCTACCAAATTAGGAAGAAAGAGAGAGATTACCTGCTTGAGGGACCCTTTAGAAGGATCATACAGATGTTCACAGAAGAAGATATGCTGAAAGATTGCAGGAGCATTGCAAGAAGGAATATCATTTTTCTTTCTGACTTCACATTTCCCTGCTATAGCCTCAACAAAAATAAGATGTGTTTCTTCACTGTAGTAGACCTGAAAATTAAGCCACAAATCAGTGGAGGTCCATAAGATATCAAGAACAGGTCTTTTGCACATAATTATAATAATGTAGCCAATGAATTACAACAGATGCATGGAATTTTTTTTTTTTTTAAATTTTAGGCATCTCATACCTCTCGAATGTCAGAACAATATGCCTTCTCTGCAGAAATATCATCTGGTCTAAAAAATCTTCTAACTTTGACCTGGGTGGATTTTACTTCTGCTTGTTTGGGTTCCTTTGGGACAATGATCTCCAACAGTTGGCAAACAACATAAGCCTTCAGCCCAACATTCCTCCCAGCCTTGAAAGTTTCACCTTCGGCCTTATCCGCTGCAAAGCTGTGGGGGCTTACGTAGACATAATCATGAACAGAGTAATCAGTTGTCCCATATACAAAACTGGTCTTTGAATGCACTTTAAACATTTCTTTTGCCTTTTCAGACTCCTTTGTGCCACAAGCATGGCAAGAACCAACACCAAGGCCCATATTATCGAGAGGAAGAATAAAGAAAGCCCCCCTCTCAGGCCAATACAGGCTTTTACAGTAATATTCTGTTGGCAGTCCTTTCTTCTTCCTCTCCTCTGCTCTTGCTCTGTCAATTTTATCTGCATTGGTAACATCCTTCCGATGCTGATGCCCCCAAGGCACTGATCGAATATCAACAACAACTGTCTGTTTAATATCCTGCAATTCTAAATCCATACACTGATTTGTTAGAAATACCTCTCTCTCGTTAGCTGTATTTCCAAGAACAGTATAAGATCCTCTCTGCATCAATATTCCATGAAACAGTTTGCATCCACCTGTGGCTTCAAACATGTATTCCACAAAATAGATGACTGGAAGTTGATCTATTTCATCAACTTCCACCAACACCGCACTCCCTACAGAAACCACTTCTCCATGAACAATTGCTTTTCTATAAAGAGCCAAACCGGATTTGCGCACAGACTCCCCATCCCATCTTATTTCCTTCTTAGTAGAATGTGATTTAATTTGCACTGCCACTGAGCAAGATATTTGCTTTTTCTCTGAAATTAATTTCTCCTCTTCAGTGTCATCTTCTTCATTTTCCCCTTGCTCCTCGACCTCTTCATCCTCATTGGCTTCACAAGCAGTTTCTTCCTTTACATCATCTGGCGAGTAATTTGAATAGTACTCACCCCAAATTCTGTTGATAAGTCTTGTTGTCGTTGCCTGCATAACCTTTCTTTTGGATACTACTACAGGTCCCATAGATGCTCTGGGGTTCAAATTTATTTCACTCTTTTGTACTTTCTTTTTTTTCATTAACCATTTGGTATGGTGTCTCTCCTCCATTTTTTTCATAAGACCAATAATGAATGCACACTTTTTTATCTGCTCATCAGGATATTCTGCAAAAAGTTGCAGAACTATCTGCCCATGCACAACCACAAATCTCTCAACAGCAGCTGAATCAGAAGAAACATAAGAATGCTGATCCTTCTTGATCTCCGATAACCGCTTGATTACATCCGTAAAAGACAGCCTTGACACTCGAGTTTGCTCCTTCAGCATTGTAATAATACTTATTGCAACTCTTGCTGTTTTCAGAACTGGTTCATACCAAGGAGCATATTGTTTTGATGGCTTGCCAAGTCTGTACCTGAAATATGGATAGAAATTAACCTGGTCATCAATACAAAATTCATAATTATATCATCAATATCCAGTTATCATGAATCCCCAGAGAATAATAGCAATGATTTTGCCAAGATTTTTTTCTTAATATGCACAGACTGAAACTATTCATGGCTTATCCTCGCTAACCATATTTCTAAATTATTTTTTAATGCGTGAATTTATAATCTCGAACTGCCCCCAGCAAAGATACACATGAGACATTGACTAAAATACATTTTTACAGACACCTAAATCAACCGATACAAGCAAAATAATAAAAAGAGAAACAGGAAAAAAAAAAAAAAAGCCTACTTTGAACCGTGATGCAAGAAAATAGGCACATTACCAAGCCATATCGGTTCGGATAGATATGAAAATCATTGACGACCCAAACTCAATCATCCACTCCTTGATTGAACTCAAATAAATTGGAAACCCTCCAGCATCCTGTGCTCCTGAACCCCCCAAGATGGACTGACTAGAATCAGTATCAAGACAGAATCCACTTCCTTCATCAGAAGTCATTTTTCCTGACCCAAAGATCGTGACATCAATATCTTCACAGGGTTTCATTGGCAGAAGCTCCAAGGAAATCAACCTTGAATCTGAATTGTAAAGTGACCAATCATGGAGCATCCTTCGGGGGAGCTGATCAATGTCACAACTGTCATAATCACTATCATAAGCTAAGAGCTCATCAAATTCTTCCTCAGATGGTCGGTAAAATACAGGGAAAGGATAATCATTTGCAATCTCATCTTCATTTATTTTGATGTAGAATTTGTTCATGCCAGAAGTTGAACCCTGTGTTTTCTTCTGCTTCTTAGATTGCCAGAACTCCTCTTCTTGCAAAAGCCTTGCCAATTTTGCATCCTCATCTTCATCAGCTGGACAAGTGGATGAGCCATATTGATCCATTTTACCATCTCCATCTCCAACTTTAGAACCAATAGTCAAATTACCACCTAAAGATGTGGCTTTTACTTGCACAAAGTTTTCACGTTTGCTACTCTCATCTCTTAATGCAACAAGAACTGGCAACTCTGCAAATTTCTGATCATTCTTCTTTGATGTCTCATCCAAACCTATTAGTTGGTTAAAAATAAATTCACCCTGAGAAATTACAAAATCTTTGATGGATACCCCACCTCGAAAGCACTTGCTTCCACTCATTGATCGAACCACCCCAGCAAGCAACTCATCAAGACTACAATCAGAGTTCCCACCAGAAGCTTTTGACAGTTTTTTGTAAACCTCTATACAGGCCCGAGCCTTTTCAAAGAAAAGTTCATAATATTTCTTGTAACTACTAGCTGGTTTGAGGCAATCATAATCAGCTATATCAGTAGAAAGCCATACTACAGGAGAACCATCTTCATAACCAGAGATGCTCCATGATTCTATCCGTCCAAAGCCTTCACATCTGACACCCTTTTCCTTCTCTCTGTCAGACATTTCTTCTAGGGGCAATATGAGACCAGAAATAAACAAATCATCAATTTCCAACATTTCAAGGGGCTGCGGCAAACCATTTTCATCATGCAAAATAAAATCGCTTAGCCTTCTATTGGGGCGATCACCATCTTGCCTAGCAGTTAAGCCTACAGCTACAATCTCGTCATCTGCATACTGATCTTTCTTTGCTTCAACTAGAAAAGACTTTTCAGATATACGAACAGATTTTTCTTTGAAATCAGTACAAGCAGCTGTTCGCTTTGGCCTTTTCCGAGGCTCCTCACTGTCCTGGGACAACTTTTGCAATTTTTCTTTCTGGCCATTTGAGTCCATTGTTTCAGGAACTTCAGATTTTGGTTTCCGTTTCTTGCCCTTCATTTCTATTACAAAAGACAACAGCAACACAATAAATAGATTACAGCTTCCTGAGTTTAAAAAGATATTATTATTGATGCACTGAACTAAGAAAAAGAAAGAAGAAATAAAAGCAGAGAGCAATCCAAAAAGGCACAAATATTTGGTATAAGCATGGGGACAGAAAATTTCAAACATTACACACAAGCATTTAGCTGGGTGAGCATAAGAAACAGCATTGAATCTGCAAAACTAACCAAACCCAAGATTCTCTTAGTTAATCGCTAAGATATGAGGAACACGCTATAATATACCCCAAAATGAATAGTATCCTCAATCAAACACTTGATGAATTTGCACAGATATTAAAGGAACCAATGAAAATAAAGTCAATAAAGAGTGAAGCCTAATAAGAAAAAAAAAACATAAATAAATAACAGTAATAATAACTAAACAACAACGGCCATTATGAGATATTATGCTAGATCTCAATCCCACTAGAAACCTAAAATCTTAAAAGAGTTTATTTATCACAAGCCAAATGCAATTTGGGAATACGAAGCAACACAACAAGATTAATATTGCTTATTGCTCTCCGTAATCGCTTGCAAAAGTTTATCATAGATATATAAAATAAAAATTACCTGACGAAACAGTGGCCTTCTGATTATCTGACTCTTTTGAATCCAACAGAGCCGCCGATCCCATTTTCAATTTTCTTCTCCTTCTAGATTCTTGAGAATTTGACAGAGGAGCTGCAATGTAAAAGTCTATTCTTACAACAGTCGCTGATTGAATTTTTTTTTTTTCAAAAATACACAAATGGATGAGATATGGAGAAGAGGAAGAAAATAAAATGGGCGGCAAAAATTTTCATTTGCCCGCAAAAGTTGCCGCCAATTTTCTCTCTTTCTAATCTTTCCAACTTTTTCAAAAAAATATAAAAACTTTTCAATTACAATTTACGAACTTATTATTTCCGGTTTTCCAAGTTTTTTTGTTTTGCTTAAAAATTTTATTGATTAAATTTTTATGAAATTACCATTTTGACCTTATTAAATCGATAATGTCGCCCTTGTTAATTGACTTTCAATAATTCTACCACCAAATTAAAGTAATGAAAATGTGACAGTTGTATTAAAAATGATAGTCCTTATACACTGAGCATTCAAAATCATAATGCATTAGTGTGTGGAGTAAATATGTGAATTCAAAATTAATGAATACTACACACATTAAATGTATTCCTTTTTTTACTAGGATAATCTGCTAAACATTTTTTTTATAAATTCCATATTTTCATATGTAATTTATGTGAATAAATTTTGTAACATAATACATTCAGACTATTTAATATATAACCCACAACTAACAATTCGAGAGTTGACTCATTCATACTTAAGTCATGTTTGGTATTTAAATTAGATAGCTATAAGTTAAAAATTATAATATTAAAATATTTGTTAAATACTAATTATTGTAATTTAAAAATTAGATCAATTTAATTTACTACTTGTATAGATAAATATTTTATTATTAATTTTTTATTCACACTGAAATATATATTTCTTATTTTTAGTATATAATTTTATTTCAATTTTAATTTATATGGTTTATTTAATTCATAATAAAAATATATTTAAATAATAATATTATTATTATTATTATATTATGCTACCAAAAAATTATTAACTATTACGAAGATAATAAGAAATTTATAGAAGTATATGTTAATTTTTGTATGGAAAACCGACACCGTCCTTATATTTATTACTTTCATGCTTGGTTTTATATAACCTATACGCTAACGATTGGTCAAATAAGAAGAATAAATAAAGTTATTGAGCGCAACAACATAGCTGCTACGAGTAAATTAAAAGTAATTCTTTTATTTTTAGGCAAATGCTAATGCTTTGTTAAAAGAGAAAAAGAATCATCAAAAGAAGAAAGTTGTTAGACCGATTATGAAAATGGATACGTTGGCCATCTCCAACGGTCCGAGCATATATAAGTCATTGCCAAATAAATAGAAGAATTTGCCCACCCAGTATAAGCACTATAAATCAATTCAAATTAGCTTAAAATGATTGCGTTGTATCAATTGTTAAAAGAGTGAGTTGTATAAATTGTTAAAAGACCCAACCACCACCAAAATATATACGTGTGCCGGCGCGCGTAAATATATTTTTATATATTATAATTATTATATAAATAATCTTTATATATCAAACACGATATTATTATATATGTATAAGAAAAAATACATAATAAGTACTAAATTATATATATATATATATATATATATATAAAAGACAAATGCGCTTAATATTTTTAAGTAGGACTTTTTTTTCTTGGTTTAAAATAAAAAAATGTTTTATATATTTAATCCTATAATTGTAATTAATATATAACTTAATCTTTATCTCCGTAAAGGACTGGAAAATAAATTAAAAAACAATTTTTTAAACTTTTAAAATATATGGTTTAATTTAACAACCAAATGAATAAGCCGAATTAAGCACACGTGAATGAATTAAAATCATTATAAACAAAAACGAATCATAGCCATCAGTAACTTTGGTTTAATTTTATACCTATATTGCCAGTGTGTCAAAATCATTCTAAATTCGAAATCTACTCAATTTTTGTATGTAATGATCAACACATTTTGTTTTTTTAATTTCACACCTGTGCGAGTCAAAATCTTCATGAATTCAAGATCTACCAAATTTTTTTTATCTAACGTGGCAGCCGAACAAAATAATATGAAATATAAGCTAAAATTTAAAGAAAAAAGGTGTTACTTACCCATAGTAATGCAATCAATTGAACATAGCAGAATTTTTGGCCCGATCCAACAAAACCTAAATTATATCTCGATGCTCTGATGATATTTCACAACCTATCACCGGTCGATCTATCCAAAGCATTCGCTAAATTTTGAAATTGGCAAATTTGACATTATCAATGGGTTTTCGTATAGAAAATTTGTGGGTTCAAATGAATTTGGGATGATTTTGTTGGAACAAGTTTTGATTAAAATAAACAACAACAAAAATTTGATGCTTTTAAGAGACATAAAAAAAAATGGTTATAATTCTGTACTCTTTATAATTTAAAGTTATTATGGTAAGGTCCAATATGCGTCAGTGTGTAAATTTAATAGAAACGAGTTAGCATATCTTCTTTTTTTTTTTTTTATAAGTTAGCATTTATTGTGTAAATATCAAATTTAAGGTTCTTTCCTTAATTTACTATATTTATCATTTAAAAAGTTAAAGCCATGTATAATATAAATTTTATATCTCAAATGGTGTGATAAAAAATTATATTAGTATAAAGTTATTATTTTTTTGCAGTAAAATTATTACTCAGAGTATTCATAAAATAAATAAATGACTGTTAAAGAAAAGTTTGTGACAACACTACATTATCTATCACATAAAAATCAACGTTTCTCGTGTAACAATTAACACTGTTGAGAAATAAGGATGAGTGGCGTTATAGGTCAACAAATGGTAGTATTTATATATTAACACCATATCGATAAATTGTTGTGTTACTCGACATGTGAGTAATGGTAGTGTTGTTAAGAGAGTGTTAATATGTAAATTGTTGTGACTACGTATACAATGAAATGAATTTTTCTCTAATATTATCAATATATGATGTCTCATTTATTGGATTCTTATTACGTGTATTTATCATTACACAATTAATTGAATATACACATAAAAATAATCTAATTAATGAAGAAATATACTCTAACGTAGAAGATATACAGTATAATCTCTTAAATCAATTAATTTTATTTGTACCTCAAGAGTTGATATGTTATATTTTCCAAAAACGGTTTTTTCATAAACATTTATTAATAATTTCTAACAGAGTCGACCATTAAATGATTGGTTGATAGTGTAAAGTCATTGTTATAATTCTTAGACAGACTTGTAATTTTGATAAAGTTGAAATGGTGGAGTGATAGTTTAATAAACAAAAATTATCTCTGTATCTTTTTTTTTTGTAATCATATTTATATATAATTATCATAAATTTTTGTCATATTATTTACATTACTTTTATTTTTTAATTTATATCAATTAACTAATTTCATACTATAAAATAAATATTTTATCCATAAATAAATAAAAATATTATTTTATTATATAAAATTTTTAAAATAAAATAATTATAATAACAAGATTGCCCCTACAATTAATAAAACAAAAAATTTTCAAAATCCAAAGATTTTTTTATTTATAATTTCATTTAAAATTTATCATGTTAATTTTTTATAATTATAATTTCATTTAATTTTCACATAAAAGTTTCTTAATTTTAATTATAGAAAAGTTTACAATAATTATAGAGAGTTTTTCTCTTCATATTAATTTTTGTAAATTTTTTATATACTTAATTTAATTACAAGAGTTAAATTAAATTATAATTACAAAAAAATAAAAATAACATGATAATTTTTAAATAAATTATAATAAAAGAAATTAACACCTTAGATTTTATGATTTTGATTATTAATTTAAGGATATCTTTATAATTATAAATTTTTTTTTTAAATTTTGTAGAATAAAATAATATTTTAATTTATTTATGGATAAAATTATTATTTTTAATGTCAAAGTGATTGATTAGTATAAATTTAAAAATAAAAATAATACAAAAAATATGCAAAATTTTATATAATTAAATATATATAATAAAAAAATAATGCGGAGATAATTTTTCTTCATCAAAATTAAATACACACAGAGAAAATGACTCTATATTATAACAAGGCCTATAATAGGTAGTCAACCCAATAAAAACACGTCCCAGTATTTTTAATTTTTTTCGAATGGTCAATAACTGTACAACTTTGAGGTGATGTTTGTCTTTAAGAAAAAGAAGGAAAAAAGAGGAAAAGAAATAAGAGTGGAGAGGTGATTAGAGGAAATGAGTGTAAAAATTAATTTACATTGTTTGGTTTTACATTAAATTTGAAAGGAAAGGAAATTATATATCTAAGTATACCCATGGTTAAAATGATAGATTTGACAAACTTTGACTATCCAGTAATCTTCGGTGATATTTTAGTGAATCTTTAGCAATGATTTGATAAACTCTAGCAATTCCCGCAACTTTCTGCGATAATCCAACCATTCACTTTAATACTTTTTTTTTTAGTAATCTTATTCTATTAATTTAAGAAAATAAATATAAATTATTTACACTTTAACTTATTTTCAATTAATTTTATTTAGTGGACAATGTTGAAATTTTCACATTATAATATATGAGGAATTGCAAATCCTTACTCATTAATAAGGAATATAAATTTCTCAATTTGATGGAAGTAAAATTTTAATGAAAATTGATTTTTATTAATTTTTTTTTATGAAGCAAAAGCCCTCATAAAAAATTAAAATCTAAATCGTATGAGAGAACACAGCCCTTATATAGTCATTACGCAGATAAGTTTCTACATCCAAGGACGGGATATCTAAGGCCAAAGGAGAGAGTCAGAGCATGGCCAGCCATAAAATCCATCGCGAAATTAGCGTCGCAATAAATATGGTGCACAGATACGTGCCAATCACAGAGAAGAAGACAAAAAATCTCATTGACAAGAAAAAATGCAGCATTATAAACCTTCCTATGAATCAACTAACAAAGAGACTATCAACTTCAGGCATCAACAATCTTATACCCCCGCTGCCAAGCCAAGACCAGCCCCTCCTACAAACCCCAAAGCTCTGTAATTGTTACAGAGCAACTAAATAATAATAAAAAAAAAAAATCAAAATTTTTTCCTCTCTCCACTCTTCTGCCCCCAACGAAACATGCCCTTACTATACGTTGTCCAAAATTTGTTAGGCGCTATCTGTGATGTTTTATTTTATTTTATTTTTTTTTTCTAAAATAAACGAATTATCTAATGGTTCCATAAAAGGAAATTATTAAAAGCGGCACCAGACCGATGAGCTGGCTGTACTTCTTTGGTCCCCATTGGCTGTAGCTCAACAAGACAAAAACCCCTCGTCTTTTGTCTTTCTCTTTTTTTTTTTAATAATTATTTTCTCCTAAATAAATAATAATCAAATTGAGATTGAAAGATCTTGCTGCTACTGGCCGTTCTTTTTTTTTTTTTTAAACAAAATGAAAAATATATAAAAAAGAGAATCAATCCCAATCCCATTTATTATCTAGAATCTAGCCCACCAGACATGAGTTGTGGACTAAAATTATTTTATAATCTAAAAATTCCAATTTTTTTCAACTTTATCTTTTTGAAAAAGTCATTTATAGAAAAGTGAAAAGTTGAATAAACTGCTTACTCAGAGAATCTTATGCCAAGGTAGCCTTTTTTTTTTTTTTCCTTCTTAAATAAAGAGCAACGAAATTAATTTTGTTAAACAGAATTTTATTCGCGAAAGAGACTCAAGGAAGACAAATTTGTTATTAGTACGTCCTTAATTTAATTTTAAAACACAAATAATTATTTGAAATCGACCAATTAGTAAAATGAAAAAGTGTTGGAACACTAAATAAGTACGCATTTTTAATTTACCAACATTGCAGTAATTAAGGAGTTACGTACAAAATTTTTGCACATTGATTTTTGATACACGGCAAGACATTATTACAAATACAGCCAGTGACTCCGACTCGAAGTAAATATTTCTTTCTTTGTCACGTTAGTTGAATTTGCTTGCGCCCACTACCCACACAGTCTTTACTTCCATAATTTCTCTTCATCCATAGTCTCATCTGTTTCAAATAGTCTGATTAGAACACTCTGTTCTGTTCGTTGAATTCGCTGATCGACAACTTCTCACAGAAATAAGTACCCGAAAAGAAAAAGACAAAGACTCAGATTCTTCTGACAAATAATGGCCAAGTGTTTCAGCTTCACTGCAACAAGAAACTCTTGTTATCGCTACAGTTTCGCTCACTCAGGTCTCAAATCATCGACCGTCGATCTGGGCGAGGGCACGATCATGCACTGCTGGGTCCCAAAGGCTCACAAACAAAACAAGCCAACTCTCTGCCTCATCCACGGCATCGGCGCCAACGCAATGTGGCAATGGGCCGACTTCATTTCTCCCTTAATCTCCAAGTTCAACGTCTACGTCCCCGACCTCCTGTTCTTCGGCGACTCCTACACCTCCCGGCCGGAACGGTCCGAGTCTTTCCAGGCGCAGTGCGTGATGGGCCTTCTCGAGGCCCACGACGTCGCCAAGACGTACGTCGTCGGGATCAGCTACGGCGGGTTCGTGGGCTACAGCATGGCGGCGCAGTTTAGGGAGAAGGTTGAGCGGGTGGTGCTAATATGCGCCGGGGTGTGCCTGGAGGAAAAGGACATGGGCGACGGGTTGTTTAAGGTTATGAATATTAACGAAGCTGCCGAGATTTTGTTCCCTCAGAGTCCCGAGAAAATGAGGCAGCTGTTGAAGTTAACCTTCTACAAGCCCCCAAAAGCGATCCCTTCCTGTTTCTTCAGTGATTATATCGGTGTAAGTACCGTGTAGTTTTCCTTTCATTTCCCAAATTTCAAATTTATTTAATTAATTACTGATTTTTATTCATTTTTCCAAATAATCCATTTAGTGTTAAATAAAATTTGTGGGGCTGAGTGGTCAATTGCAGTGTCACACGGCACTGCTTTGTTGATCCAACACTTCAACTTCGGTCACGACTTCAACTTCGGTCACGACCCCTGCATGATTGCTTGCTTCATGTGCGCAAGTGTGCTTTGTGAAATGAGCAACGTCACTTATGGTTTATTATTATTAGCAGATAAGTGATTAGAAGTAATTAAGGTCTGAAAGTCACAAAAGCAAAACTAGCCTGAAGCATCTGGGAATTCTATGACAGACATATATTGCTCATGCCTCCTATGTTACCTGTGTACTTTTCTGGCAACATTTGCTGTAGTAATCCTTTTTGCTATGCTCTTTGATCCCAGATTATTAATTGTATAACAAGTTACAACATTTTTACCTTGTCAAAAGATCTTCAAGAAGTTCGTTCCCCTTCTTATTAATTTTTATGTTTGTGATAAGTTTTCTTAAGCTGACAATTAAAGGTCGACAAAGAGTTCTATTTCCAAGTACAATTCATTTAAATTACTGTTTACCATGAAGTTTTAGTCATCAAGAAAGCATGTTTTCCTTTTGATCGGTGCCATTTATATGTTTGGAGGTCTGCTACTATTGATTTACTATGTTTCCTGTTCTGTTTTGCTTGAGTTTTTTTTTTTTTTTTAAAGGGGGGGGTGGGCAAGCCCAAATAGTTTTTACCCCCTCCCCACCCCCAAGACTCGAACTCGGGTCGCTACGAATCTAGAACCGACTATGGCAGCCAACCCGACTACGGCCTTAGGGGCATGGAATATCAGAGATAAATTTTTTTTTTTTTTTGGTAATTTCTTATGGGTAGAAGAAACTCAAGAGCCTTTTTTGAATTCTGTTTTGTGAATTTTGGTTTTTTGTAGGTGATGTGTACGACATACCTTAAGGAGAGGACGGGGTTAATCCAGGCATTACATAAGGGAAGAAAACTCTCTGATCTTCCCAAGATAACCCAGGTTATTCCCACATCTTGATACATTTGTAAGAAATTTCAGCCTTAATAGTTTTGACAATTTTGAATTCTTCTTTTCCCTTCCTTAATTCTTAACATCTTCTGAGGGGCATTTACTTTCTCCATTTTGCAGCCTACTCTTATTATCTGGGGAGAACATGACCAGGTATTCCCAGTGGAATTGGCTCACAGATTAAAAAGGTTCATCTCAACAACTTGACACACCAAGTACAGGGTTTTGTCATTTTACATTTTTGTCATTTTGTGTAGAGAAATGATTTTGACAGAATATCTTCCGAATATAAAGACCATCTTAACTGGCTTGGACATTTGACCTATATATATATATATATATATATATCATATCTCTGCCTTGTGAATTGTTTTTTTTATGATGGCTTTCTATTACACCACAGGCATTTGGGTGATAATGCAGAGTTAAAAATTTTAAAGAAAGTTGGACACGCAGTCAATATGGAGAAGCCAAAAGAAATGTACAAACTCATGAAAGCTTTCCTCACTGATCAACCTCAAATTAAGAACGAGAATCACAGCAATGGCTGCGCAAGTTAGATTGAAAGGTATGCGAAGAAATATGAAAACAGAATTAAGGAGTTTGCTCAATTTTTAGGTGAAACTGGATTGTGAGATATATATATATTGTGTGTGGATAACATTAGCTATTTGAAGTCTGTAAAGGTTTACATTTGTAAAGTTAGAAGTTATAGAATTGTTAAATTACTGCAGAAAATAGGACATTTTCTGAGAAAACAAGCTATTTAGCTTCCTGAACCCTGGTGTTTGATATGTCTCATCAAATGATGATATATTAATAGGCTGGTATCCACTACTTTGTCCTCATGAATGCTGGTCTTTTTTTGGAGAAATGCTACTTTCTGCATTGAATTATATGAGGAAATACTATTCTCTTTTCCCCCAGTGGTTTACGCATATTTGGTTGCTAATGATTAATCTTTGATCTATTTTTGTGGAATTTCTCAAAAATCAGATCTCTCTCTTGACCTTTAAGGTCCTTTACCTTATATTGCTTAGTTTAATGTGTTGAGCACTGCATTATTAATTATGAATCTCATTTGCCTATGATTAACTGGAGCTTCTTATGCCAACAGTTTGTTTCCTGGACAGAGTTTTTTTTTTTTTTTTAATCTGAATTCATAATCTCTCCTAACATTAACAACTTAATTGACCTTTTTCAGCCTTAGAAAAATTTAGCATCAGGAATATTGACATATTGTCAAGAAACAGAATGCGAACCTTAAGGCTTGTTATGAACCATGAATCAATTCTCTTACTCCATGGGCATTATATGGATATTTTGTGTCTTGTGAAGCACAAACATAGCATGTAAATTGTTTCTGAAATCTGGATTATTAATTTCTATGTACAGTATTTCTAATGAGAGAAGCTGGTAAACAGTAGATTATTATGAATGTTAGATTTCTTCAAGTGCAATGGCAATATGCTTGTGGCTTTTGGGTACATGATACTTCACCAAATCAATTGCATAATTGAGAATATAGGAAGCAGGGAATCTCTAGCTAGTCTCACTAAGCAAGGAATAACTTTAATGTAGCCCTTGCGGCATTGCTACAGAACAAGGTGAAGCATCTATGGAACTTTGTCTTTCTTTTCTTCTTTTCTTCCAGATCTTAAGGTTTGGTCCTTTACTTCATGCCAAATCAAATTTGCAAATTTACTTTGCCATGGTGAAAAATTAGCAAAATTTGTCCTCTCACGAAGACTTTTTGTGAGATGTGTTGCGATAATTATTAATTACTTTTTAATTGGATATGAGCTCTCGTACTTTTTTACATATCTTGTGTCATATGTCTTTTGGCGTTAATATATGATTAGGATTGAACTATTTTTACTAATTTATTAATCGTCAATCACAGTGATGAAATTTGCTCGTAAGAAGATCAGATGATGAGTAAATCTTGATCCATTTCGATTACTTGACAACTACTCCATACATAAACAGAACTACTTCAAGCTTAAAATTTACATTTTACAAACTGTACTCATCAAACGATATCTCCTGCAGTCTGCTCCGTAAGCTGCTAGATGCATAGAATCAATCCAGCCAGAATCCAAAACCACCTCTTCCCTGCGATATGAATCAAAGGGATAAATTCAAATCGAAGTCAGTTTAGATTTCAACAATTTAGCTGCTGTGCTTTTAAAGTCACAACAGAAACACGGTAATTAGTAATTAATTACATATATATGCATTCCCCAATATTTTTTTCCAACTCAAGTCCTAAAATGAAAACGTCTTTATGCGAAAGACAAATCACTTTGGCATATTCCCCTCCGAATAACGAAAACCGACGTGGTTTTGCAATACCAATGGCATGCAAAGCATCTGCTGTTCCGGTGCTCATTCACGCACCTTTTGCATGTGCAGTTATTATTATTTAACAAAACACTTACAGATCAGTAACGACGCGGAGCTCCAAAAAGTTTCTTGCTCCTGATCATTGTTGATGAAGTTACTGCACTGCGTCGTCGTATTGTAACCAATGTTACACACACAAATAAATGAGTTACCGGGAGGAGCATATCCGCATACACCGCCACTATCCTCGCAGGCGTTGCATTTATTATCAATGTCATAACTATCAAAAGCTCCTTTTGCGTACTTCAAGGAAATCCCGTATTGCCACCGGTTCGGGTCCGTCGGATAATCCTGGAGAGACACAATCGACGTGTATCCTTCACATTTCAGCAACTGCAGGTCCAATTCACCTTTGCCGTTAAAATTCGCTGGAGAGTAAACACAACACGTATTGCTCGGCGGAAACAGCGGCAGACTGAGGCCGGTGACGGAGGGACATGTGTAAATGGAGTCGCAGAGGTGAGAGGATGAAGAGTCGCAGACAGGGGAGCCGTTGACGGCAAGGGAGGAGGTCGGTGGTGTGCACGAAAGGAGGAGGAAAGTTGATGGGCCGAGCTGAAATGGGCTGGCCCAATCAAGGCCCAAGTTGGGTGAGCGTTGCATGGAGTTGCATGTTGACATGTAGGGCGGGGTGATGGTTAAGGTTGAGGCGGCGTAGGATATGGAAGTTATAGGATATGAGCCAGTGTGGGTTGTGAGGGTGAGTTGGTTTGAGTTGGGTTCGCACGTTACGTAGGGGTGGAACCGTGGGGAGCCGCAGCCGCATCCGCTGCCGAAAGGGTACTTGAGCTGTAGCGAGCCGCAGGTTGGGCGGCAGGATTGGTCTGCGGCTAACGTGCGCTGTTGGGGAGAGAGGGAGAGGAGGAGGAAGATGAAGAAGGAAGAGAGAATTGCCATTGATTCTGCTCAGTGCTTTGGTTTTGCCTATCTCTTGTTTTCTCTGGCTAGCTAGAAAGGTTAAAGTAGATGCTTATGCTGTCATGCAGTGATTTTTAGATTTTGGTTTAATTTTTAAGTTTCTTTAAAGGAATATTGATATTGATTTCATCAGTTAACAGAAAATTTCTTAAAGGAATATGTATTTAATGTACTTTTTGTGAGTGTTTAACAGCGAATATATGCCATTATGTCTACGAATATGCATTTGTAACTATAGATTGAAGCCAATTGTCCGAATGAAAGAAAAAATAAAAAGTTAAAGATTGGGCTTGGCCCAGCAAGCCCTTTGTACTTTGTACAGCCCAGCTCAAAGCACTTTGTTGCCTGAACCATGCAAATTTCGATCATGTCTACACTGATCTTTGAGATTGTTTCAACTTTCCAGAAACTCTACGGGCTATAGCTGCCCAAAACGTAAGTTTGTCGCATTCTATTATATTATGTTATGTTATATTATATTATATTATATTATATTATATTATATTATAATAATATATAATATAATATTTAATATTATATTATATTATTTTTTATAATTAATTCACAATATTTTATTTTATTATATTATATTAATATTTTATTTTATTTTAATATAATTAAAATTATATTAATATTTATATTATTACTACTTTTAAATTAATATTATTCAAATTACTCATATTTAAATATTTATTCTTAGTTATATTAAATTTGTAAATTTATTAATAAAACATAATGTAAAAATAAAAAAAAATTATATTATATTAAAAGATTATATTTATTTATCTATTATTATTATTATAAAGAAAAAGAAAAAAACAAAAAAGACAAGTTATTCATATTCAAATAATAATTTGTATTTATTATTATTTATATTAACTTATTAAATATTAATTAATTTTATATATTAATTAGTATAATACAATTAAATAATATATATTTTTTATATTTTTAATATGATAAAAAATAAAATTAATATTTATTTATTATTATTACTTAAAATAAAATAAACTAATGCGGACTGCCGCCGCATTAACAAGTCTATAATCCAAGTTCAATTTTTTTTCAAACAGGGACATGAGATTATAAAAATATGAATAATATTTTAATATTCTATAATCTCTTATAAAAGTGTAAACTAGTGAGTAGTTACCTGGCAAGTTGCCAAGTTGAATCTGAACTACGTACATGTATCGATATACTGTTTGTTCGATTGACATACATAGCACGCACACCCCAGTCAAATAATCATAAAATTATCTCCTGAAAATTACACTCGCTTAAATTATATATTAAATGAAATTTACAAAAACACATTTGTCATAAAAGTAATACTTTACCAACAAACTTTTTTGTGGCGTAGACGATGCTTCCTCAATTTATTTTAAAAATTGAGGATTTAAACCTCATTGTATATTACGGGAATGTATATTTTTATAAATTTATAGATCGAATTTTAATTGTGAATTTCCGCATTAGCCATTTAAATTTTAGACTTCTATATCTATTTGTAATTATGTTTATATATCTATTTGCAATTATGTACATAATTATGTAACATTAGAAAAAAATTTGTGGTATATTAATGATGATATCATCAATATGAAGTGTATTTTTCCTATTAGTCACCAATATAAACAATACCGCTAAGATATATATTGTTTTTCTTCTAGTTTCATTGATTATATTCATTTTAAATTACAAAATGTTAAATATATTTAGAAGGAGTGTACTTTATTTTTTTCCTAGTAAATTCTAGTAATTTATATGAGCGTTAGAAAATTCTGGAAAGGATATTTATCTAATTCAGCCCGACCCGGGTTCAACCGACCACAAGTCTCCGGTCCATGTTAAATTTAAATCTAACGGTTGAGCATCAAAACTGTACACTAAATCAGTAAATGAAAAAGCAGAGAATCATAGCCCCTCCTTAATCAGTGTTTTTTTTTGTTCTGCAGTAAAATTAAGGGAGTCGTTGTAGCCTCATCCTCCACCTGCTCGTACGCTTCTCTTCCGCTACTCTCTCTCTCTCTCGAAAATTAAGAGAGAACGAAACGACGGAGAAGATAAGATTAAACGACAACAGTCAGGTTCGTTTTGCGACTGGCTTTCTCGTTAGCTGTCCTAATTTCGTTCACCCCAAAAAAAAAGTTATATTTTCAGTTTATGTACTACCTAGCGGTATTTCTGGACTGTATATTCGTATTTCCATAAATTTGTGTCTGCAGTTATTGAAAAAAATTACTGTGTGAATTTATGTTTACATTTAATGCTGTATTTTGCTTATTGTCCTTTATGTTTTCATTATTTTCTTATTTATTTAGGTCTCTTTTGCCATTTTAATCCCATGCAATTTCTTATTAAGTTTTCTTATTCTGGGGTATTAATTATTAAAACCCTAATATGTTGGGAAAATGGGCTTTGCCGCATGTGAGTGTGCTGTGGAAAATAATAATTAAATATAATTTTCTGAGCTAATAGGCAAAATGATTACCAGCATAGTTACCATTTGAATTGGCATTTCTTTAGATAAAGTCTGTTGATGTCAATTGATATCCTTCTAGTTTCTGGCAAACAAATTATTTGTCTTAGTCAAGATGGTGCAAATAATTTTGTTGCAGATTCCAAAGCATTTGGTTTAATCATTTTGATTTTTAAATTTCTATTATGTTTACATTCTTCTTTTTGGCATGCTCGTTTCTGAAAAATGTTCTTCTGTTTGTAGGAAGCTCGGATTAAGCCTGTTGATCAGCCCCTTTTCGCTTGCCAAAACATCTTGGATGGCCATTATACCTTGTGGAAGTACATGGGTTGCTCAATGGGGTATTCGTCCTCAGTTTATGCTAAGATCCTATACCTCAAACAGGATGTCAACTTGCCAATCAGTGTGAGCACCTTTATAAGTTGATTTCTCCCCCTAAAAGTGGAAGTATTAAATTGGCTAGTTTGGATGCAATTGTATACTTCTAGATTTCCAAATAGTTGATAAAGTTGTGCTGTCTTTGAGGCCTAGCGGTTGGCCCATGATCATGCTTGAATGCAGCTTGTTCTGCTGTAATGCCTTTTTTCTAGGTGACCCTGCTGATTAAGTAATATAAAAAAAAATGATGCCTAGTATAAAATAAGAACACGTGTTATTTTAAGAACATCTGATATGTCTGTCAACTAAATGTTGTTATATGTTGATTTAATGTTTTGAACTTCCATGAGCTCCGATAATCCTATTTTTATGTACTTTCTAGTTCGAACTTACCTGTAATATAGATATATGATGCAAGAAGAGGCAGGCCGTGAAGGTCCTGTTATGTGTGGAGGATAGTAGAAAAGCCATTTCAGGCAGAGTAAAGGAAAAGAAAAGCTTAGGTTAATTGTGAATAGTGGGTCCGAGGTGATTGTTTAACTTTTCCACAACTAGAGTTCTTCTAGATTGTTCTCAAACTCATCAAAGTACATTTATACTGAGGTATCTCCTATGGAAGATGGAAAAGATCAATCTATAAAGTGATTGATTCCAATTCCATATTGATCTGAAAATATAAGATGATAAAAAACCAATTCATATTTATCTTCTGCAAAGCGGAAGAAGAAAGCTCGGATGTGAGTGGACTTCTCAAAACTTCTCAGACCAATATCCATTTGTTAATATTTAACAAAACATGATATGTGTTGCACATGTATATTTTTTATTAACATATATGGGTGGTAATTCCTCTGTGAGCATAACTGTCCCCTGTCCGCTTCTTTGTCCACGATTGCCCTTATGCCAGTTGGGGAAGGAAATGAGGCCCGCTGCAATAAGAGATAGTGATTAACAAGTGCCTGTTTAATTAATCATGAAAGATAATAGTACATGTTGTTAGTTGAGTGCTCAAGAATGATGATTGTTTGAAGATGATTTTTTAATTACTTGTGTGAAAAATAGTGGAAGCCCTTTTACATTATGTGATCATAGATTTGAACATATTGTTGTTAGACAACTCACCTTCTCTCTCTCTCTCTCTGAAATGGTTGCTTTCTGTGAGATCAAGATCAAAATGAATTTTTACGGTTGTTTTGGTTTGCAATAAGAAGTCTGAGAGATCAATATTGGAACTCATGTTTTATGAAGCTGCATGTTGAGAAAATTGGAAAAAATGGTTGATAACCATCTGGTCTCTGCATAAGATATATTGGTTGGGTTTAGACGGTTGATTGGTTGAATATATATTCTTTCATTGCCATCAAATGCTTACACACTTACACCTGCAGTCTTGAAGATGATTTGGGAATCCTTTGTGTATGCTGGGAAGTGTGATATGTGTATCTTTGCTAGGTAATCAGCTTGCATGGTTGATTGGTTGAATATTTATTCTTTCATTGCCATCAAATGCTTACACGCTTACACATGCAGTCTTGAGGATGATTTGGGAGTCCTTTGTGTATGCTGGGAAGTGTGATATGTGTATCTTTGCTAGGTAGTCAGCTTGCACATATCATCTACCTAGAAATGGGATGGGGGTTTCTCTATTTCAGAAATTTAATGTGATGCATTTGGATATTATAGTTTGGTGGCTGAAGTGTTTATTGTTTCTCTTAAATGAGCAATGATTTGAAGCTCTATATATCATACTGTCAGACTCGATATATCATACTGTCAGACTTTGTGTTTTAGTGATTAGTGAAGGGTGTCTAATCAATATCCTACTATTCTACAGCATCACTAGCAGGTTAAGCTGTCTGTCTGCTCCAAGTTCAAGCTTTTTTTCTCACGACTCCTTCTCTTTGTTATCTTATGCGAGTCCATCCCAGACTCCACGCCATCGTAGGGGAGCACGATTGATCGTTAGAGCTGATAGTGTGAGTATAGGCTTTATGTCCTTTGGAAAATGGATTCTTTATTTGTTGTTTTTTACTCTGTTAATGCAATTGATATGTTCACTTTGTGATTGTATTGATGTGCAGGACTACTATTCAGTTCTAGGGGTGTCAAGAAATGCAAGTAAATCTGAAATTAAAAGTGGTACGTAGACTTACTATTTTTTCTGGTCTGAGCTGGTCTACCACGGTCATTATATCTGTCCTCCTCTGCTTTCTTTTTTGGTGTGATATTCTACTTTAATTATGACTTTGCAAATGATTGAAGCTTAATACTTAACCCAGGTTTTGTGGTTGTCTGAATTGAAGGTCATAGCAGTATTTAGAGTTTCATCTTTGCTAACTCCATGAATACTTCTGTTTTGTTTTAGCTCTTTGCCTTGAAGCTTATTAGTATTGAGTACCTTCTCTTGTCCATTATATCTTGTCTCTATTTTTGTTTCTCAATTGCTTGTGTTTCATTATCCTTTTGCTCTTCTAAGTCCATAGGAAAAGGGATTTATGTTTTATATGACATACCTAATTTTAATTTCTTATTTGAAGTCCCGTTGCTTTTGAAAATGAAGCAATGCCATAACTTAATGTGGTTATATCACATGTAATATGGTCTTTTTATGAGAAACATTATACAATTGCAGAAAATCTTATATGGTTTACACAAAACTGTAAACATTAAGGTGCTACATATATATATGGTTGAGTTGGTGGCTGACGCTGATAAAATCTTTTCACAGTTCACTAGAATGGTGACTACAAATTATACTTAAAATGGGACATTTATAACTAGTATCTGGGAAGGTGAAGTATAAACTTGTGTACACCTAATCAATTACGTTCAAGTAGCAAACATCCTTTGGATATTCCTTTTTCTTGTTTTGCTGCATACTGTTTCTCAATTGTTGCTTGTAGCAGCCTGTAAATTTTGTCAATTAACATTACTGACTCTTTTCAAACTTTTCTTTTACAGCTTATCGGAAGCTTGCTAGGAGTTATCACCCAGATGTAAACAAGTAAGTTCTTTCTCTTTATGTATAATCTCGAAAGGAAGTTAAAATACATGAAAAGCATGATGCCTATTAGCATTTCTCTGTATGAATCTTCCAAAAATTAGGTTTGCTTACTTTTGGAATCATTTAATTGTACCATGCAGAGAACCTAATGCAGAACAGAAGTTCAAGGAAATTAGCAATGCATATGAGGTAAAAAAAAGGGTTCATTTATGCATTTTATAATTGAGCTTTGTTCAGTGTAAAGAATTTGATCCTAAGGAATACAACCATTCTGTTCTGCAGGTTTTGTCAGATGATGAGAAACGTTCTTTATATGACAAGTATGGCGAGGCTGGACTTAAAGGTGCTGGTATGGGCATGGGGGTAAGTTAAAATTCCACTGATTATTGCATATGTTAATTCTTGGCCCCTTCTAATTCTCATTTTTGGATCAACTACTTGACCATGCCAGGATTTCAGCAATCCTTTCGATTTGTTCGAGTCACTATTTGAGGGCATGGGTGGTATGGGCGGAATGGGGGGCATGGGGAGCAGAGGTTCCAGGAGCAGAGCAGTTGATGGACAAGATGAATATTACAGCCTTGTCATAAATTTCAAGGAAGCTGTTTTTGGGGTTGAAAGGAGATTGAGATAACACGTCTTGAGACCTGTGGCAATTGCAATGGTTCTGGCGCAAAGCCAGGGACAAAGCCATCTACATGTAGTACATGCGGTGGCCAGGGACAAGTAGTCTCATCAGCCAGGACTCCTTTAGGTGTCTTCCAGCAGGTAATGACTTGTTCTTCGTGTGGTGGGTCTGGGGAAGTGTCTACCCCTTGCAACACATGTTCTGGGGACGGACGTGTAAGGAGGACGAAGCGGATCAGTCTGAAAATTCCTGCTGGTGTGGACACTGATAGCCGTTTAAGGGTACGGGGAGAAGGAAATGCTGGAAGGAGAGGTGGTTCTCCTGGTGACCTCTTTGTTGTTATTGAAGTTATCCCAGACCCTGTGCTAAAACGTGATGGTACCAACATATTATACACCTGCAAAGTGTCATACATAGATGCAATTTTGGGGACTACCATAAAGGTCCCAACAGTAGATGGCATGGTTGATTTGAAGATCCCAGCTGGGACCCAGCCGAACACAACGCTTGTTATGGCAAAGAAAGGGGTTCCTGTACTAAATAAAAGCAACATGAGAGGTGATCAGTTGGTACGCGTCCAAGTTGAAATCCCAAAAAGATTGAGCAGTGAGGAGCGAAAACTTATTGAGGAGCTTGCGGATCTGAGCAAGGGAAAGGCAGCAAGCAGGAGATAGTTGCTCGGGCCTTTTGTATTTATCAAATTATGTTGCTCGCCCCGAAGAAACATTCTTTGTACTATGGTGGTCATTGCTGAGTCTGTGGTTTGTGATGAGGGGATTTCTGAATTTGACAGTTATCATTGTGTTTTGAGTCGAGGAAATGGGGTAAGCAAGTTTCTGTAGTAGTAGGTAAAATTGCATTGCTATACTTTTGACCCATAAGTGAGAATGGTTAATGGAGGTGAAATGGGAGAAACATCCTCTTTAATTTTGTTTTCTACTTGATTTCATAAGTTGCCTATTAATTATTTTTTGGAGGGGTCCTAGATTTTGTGCAATAATAACATCCTTTAATTTTGCATCAGCTTAATGATCTTTGTGGATATGCTTTTGCCATGAAATAGTTTTATTTATTTATTTACTACGCTCATCAGTCAGTGATCATTCATCATGGTTGCAGGGGTCAGATTCATCCCCTTGAAATGAATTGTATATCTGTAAATGTGTGGTTGGGGATCTAAGTTTAATAGTTGATCAAGTATTTCTTCTATTGGAATTGTTGTGAGCTATGTATGTTTTGCCCTTTTTCGGCGGGGTCAAAGCCCATTGAGTTGTCCGATGGCTTCGTTTTCATGCACTAGATTTTATTTTCAGGTGGTGTCTGAATTCTGAAATCATACGCAATCCAGTATCCCCTCGAATTCGCACCACCAAAAATTAGTAAGAGTAGAGAATCATGTCAGCATAAAAATGATTCGAATTCTTAGTTTGGATGGGTAGTCTTCAGACAAAGCATTATATATTCTTTTGTTAGTTCCTTGTCCTTTTCCTAAATCTTATCACTTCTAACCATTTTGTTTTTCTCGAGCCGTACGAATGTTTCTAGGAGGGTACTGTTCATCTATATATATCCCAATGAGCCGTTTATCGAATCGTTGCAATTGATGGTCGATCCCGAAGAGAAGGAAGAGATCTTCGGAAAGTGAATTTTATGATCCGATAAATAATCAAACCCATTTAAATGTTTCGGCTATTCTATATTTCCTTGTCAAAGGCGCTCAACCTACAAGAACTGTTTAGGATATTTCACAGAAAGCGGGGGTTTTTACAACACTTAGTCTGAATCAAACGAAATTTTATTAAGAAATAAAACAAAAAAAAGGGTGTGGATGCGCTTTATCTAGTTTTGTAAAATTTTTTCTTTACTATCCCCCTTTGTTCTATTCATATTCTTTTTTTTTCGGTTTTTTTCAAGTCTTTCTCTAAAAAAATATTCTTAAAATTTTTATTTATCAAATTCTTTATAATTATGGGGTAGTCTTCAGACAAAGCATTATATATTCTTTTGTTAGTTCCTTGTCCTTATCCTAAATCTTATTAGTGGCGGTATCGTTTGATACCCATGGTTCATTCTTTCGTTCTTTTGATATAGGAAAATGCTAAATGGCCTGAGAGATTGAGAGATGAGAGTGAGAGAGAGACGAGAGAAACGACAGCACACTCATGTTTTTTTTTGTGCTTACTCTCTCTCTCCATTTTATTATTTAAAATTTTTTAAAAATAATAAAATATAAAACATGCTTCAAGCATGCCATGAAAAAGTAGAATTGTCTCTTTTCCATCGCCATAAATAACAAATCTCACGCGGTTAATGTTTCGTTTGCACTTTTTGTGAAAACCTCACGAATAGTTTTTAAATTGCCGAATTTACTGAATTGAGCCTCTTGAAATATGGGAGAGAGATTCATGGCTATATTTTAAGAAATGAACTTGACTATGATTTATATGCTGGAACTTCAATGATAGATATGTATGTTAAGAATGACTGTTTACAGAATGATCACAAAAGTTTTTGATAATATGAAGAACATGAATATTGTAGCTTGGAACTCACTAATATCAGGTTAATCTTTCGTGGGCCCTTTTGTCAATTTCAAAAAAAATGTTGAATCAAATGGGGAAGAGATTTAACATGATTTAGTTTCTTGAAACAGCCTGGTATCTGGCTATTCAATTTGGGGCTGGAGTAAGGAAACTTTGGGCATGACGAGGATGAGGATAAGCTGAATAGTTTATTGTTTTTTTTTTTTAAAACATGAGACTATTGCTCTGGATAATAACTCATATATTATAAGATTATAATTAATATTTACAAATTAAACTATACTTGGGACTAGTTTACATTAATTCGTATGGAGCACTGTCCACTCATATATTATGAGACTATAACTGATATTTACAAATCAGACTATGCTTGAGACTAGTTTATATTAATTCGTATGGAGCACTGTCCAGATTTAAGCCGTCACAAATATTCGAGAGATGTCTTTCCTCACCTTAATTCGTATGGAACACTGTCCAGATTTAAGCTCTCACAAATATTCAAAGGATGTCTGTCCTCATACTGAAACGAGGAATCAGACTGACCTTCACTTAGAGAATGAAAAAAAATTTTACCCCACAACATAATTATGGGGATTCAAACTGCTGCCCTGTAATTTGGAGGCATGACTCTCACCACTGAGCTAAGGCACAGTGGCGGATAAGTCGAATAGTCGATAAGCAACATTTTGGATTTTGTTTCGATTTTCTTCTTTATATTTTTAAATAATAAAACAAAGAGAGAGTGAGGACAAAAACGACATTAAATATCGTCGTTTTTCTCGTTCCTCTCTCATTTTTCTCGCCATTTAGTACGACTCTTTGATCTATTGATACAATAATGTGGCCTACTCTGTCTGCTGAGTGTCTGCTGCCTCCTAATAATGACGATAATACACATTACTGCGGGCTACTCTTCTTACGCAGGTTTTGGTAGCTTTAAACTTTGGGAAATTTACAAAACTAGCCAAAAAAATTTTACAAATATCAAAAATAACAATTTATATTTTTTCTATCATCCTTAACCATTTACTCTTTTTTTTTCCCATAATACCCATCTCTCTCTCAAAACCAATCTTCCGTTAGCTCCCTCCACGACCTCCGAACAGTGATTAGTCGTCTTTGGTGATCTGTGAACGGCACTTGAACGGATTTTTGATGATGAACTCAACTCCATGGATTTCTATCATCCTCCATTTTATAATTTTCGGTAAGTTTCACTTCGTGAATTTTAATTTTTTATATTTTGATAAGTTTGATTGGTGAAAAATCAATGTATGGATGCATATAGATGAGCTTAGGATTGTTTGGCAATAAATATTGGAGATTGTTAAGTGAAATTTAGGTTTAAAGAGTGAGTACGCCGGTGCTCGATAAAATGCCCCTTAGACTATATTAAATAGTTGATGGTGTATTGCAAGATTAAAGTGTTGATGGTGTGATTGTAAGGTGGAGTATAGGTGCAATAAGAGTAGAAATCACAGACGGAACAGGTAGAAAATACGCGCGCGCGACAAGCAGCGCCATTGTAAAAAAAAGAAATCTTGATATTTTTTTAATTATTAGATTAACTAATTATAAATTTGATTTTTTTGCAGTCGTAATGGCCACAAAACCAGGCACGATAAAGATTCCGGAAACGAAACACTTCCCCGGGCGTATGACAAATACCTCAAAATTTGGGAATGTGATGGATGCTATCAAGAGGAAATTAACGAAACAACAATTAAGATTATTCAGGAAAGATATATTTGGTCATTTCGGAAAGATGGATAGCTACGTGTTTTTTGAAGATTTTGACAATCCTTCACAACGCGCTACTTAATTTTGACAGTAGTCATAGACAATACTTTAGGAAGGAGATTGACGTTGACATATTTAATAATGATATTAGGTTGTAAATTATATATTTGAACAGTTGTAAATATAGTGCGATTAATCTTATTTCGGGTTCGACAATTCTCCAACACTTATTATGAATAATCATTTTAACAAAGACAGTTTAACATGTCGAATACATAATAAACATAAGAGTTTAAAATACATCATATAATATATTCCTTCAATACTAATAGACCGCTAATTATGATTACGTCGCAATGGGATTCTTACATCTTTTCTCGTTATGCCCGCGTTCCTTGCACCGAGAACACATCACGCTTCTCCATGATACATCCTCACCAACAGATGGTATTCTAAGCTCTTTCCGATGACCAGGAGGCGGTTTTTCTATTGGGGGATTTACCTTCAACTGTTGGATGTGGTGTGAAACTTCCCAAGATGAGACATCGCCAACCGGATTGATTGGCACTGCATATGCCTTCAATAATGATGCATTCAATAATGATTCCTTAGAGTAAAACTGAGAACAGAGACCTATGTAATCTACTCGAGCATGCAGCAAGCGACTATTGCATGAGCACATACAAGTTGATCAAGTTGGAATACTTTACAACTACAAGTCCGACGACTTATGTCAACTAACCCTTCCTTCACACCACCACCCCAAACTTGAAATTTATGCTCAGACACCGGACGAACATTCATTCTTTCAGCTTCATCTTTTCTGTCAGCTACTATTTTATTTGCCCACATTGTTAAAGGAGTACTCATCGATTCTGCCACTATTTTCCTGTGATAAAACCATTGTTGCAATATTTTTCGGAAATGGTCAACCAAATGAGTTACAGGAAATTTTTGAGGTTCCCTCATCAAAGAATTTACACTTTCCGCAATATTAGTGGTTAGAATGCTGTACCTCCTTCCATCGAATTGAGATCGTGCTCAATTACATGTGCCCACATTATTCTCTAAGTAATCAGCTGCCCCAGAATGCATTCCCCATAACCCCTCAAGTTGTGTTCTAAAATCTTCGCATCTGTATTCCTTAGCTGCATTTATAAATGCGGGCTCAACACGACCGTCTGTCAATTCTTCCCATGATCCATCAAAACACATTTGAAGAACAATTGACTCCATTAAGCCTAAGAAAGAAAAAAATTAGTACTTAAAAGAAAATTAGAACATGAGTTATTTTGAGTTAATACGAGCTTGGAGACGAACCCAGAAAACGTGGGACAGGCACGTGCGACAGGTGCCTATCCCACGATTTTACAGAACCTATTACCGTGCGGCATGACACTGTCCCACGTGCGGCGAGTGCTCGTCGCATGTTTTCTGGGTTCGTCTCAAGCTCGCTTTAACTCAAAATAACTCATAAATTTTGATTAATCGAAAAATAAAAACTACACATTGTGTAAAATAAATACTAACCTCAACTTTTGCTTGCAAGTTGATGAGTTGATGATTAATGGGTGAGTTGTAGGGATTAGGATGTCTCTGGATTTTGAAAATTGTTGGTTGAGAATGTGTGAGATTTGTTGTTTTGTTTATAGATCCGAGGGTATTTAAGTCTATACAATAAATATATGGCTACATATGATGAAAAAGTTTAATTGGTTATTTTGAATATTTGTAAAAGTTTTTTGGCTATTTTTATAAATTTCCCATGTTCGATCACTACCAAGAAAAAATGAGTATTTATTTATTTTTGTCCTTTTATGTGCGTTTTTTTCCTAACCACGCATATGAGCGGCGTTTAAACATTAAATCTCTTATTTTCAATACAAAAACTTTACAACTCAAGTATTTGGCACTCACCAACTAAACTTTTCTTCATTAACTATCATTACTTGTAGTTTTTATTCAATAGTAATGAAAATTAATAATTGATGCAAAGAAAATAAGAAAGAAAGGCAGCATTAATAATAGCCAACAAGAAACACACCCACCCTCTTGTTATACCACTGGTTCTAAACACACCAAAACAAAATATAAAATTTGTTTCGTCTGTTTGTCTGGAATATATAATATACATGTGCACTATTTTGAGGGGGTCATATAAAACACCGTTTATGAATCTATTTTTCAAATTATTGTAAGATGATCCCCCAATGTGAGTAGCAGCTTCAGCTTTCTTCTTCCATTCCAAAGCTATACACTTGATATCCTCTTCCATCATTTCTCTAACAAGAATTTCAACTTCATCACGCTTTACATTCTGATTAATCTCCGTGCCAATCGCCCGGACATTGCGTGAATGATAACAATTTGTGCTTCATCTTTCATGAAGTCCAACAGAATGTCATTGCCATCTGTGGCTCTGATTGGTGTTGGAAAATGCTTGAGCCGATATTTCTCATGCCAGGGATCGAATCAATTTGGGTATCCAAAGTGCCATCCGCGATAAAGTCTTCATCTGATGAAACACAGGAGTATACAACTTTATAACTTCATTGCAAATGTGTCCGTACATGTCATGGTTCTATAGATATGTGTTGTGTGTGACGTGCACTGTTGAAGGTTCATTGGCTGTTGAACCTCCATTGGCTTTAGTACTACTTCTATAGAAATTCGAAGATATTTTCTCCCGGCACTTTCAATGCAAACATTAGATATATTTTTCATTTTTATTAATTTTAGGAATACCTTGAAAAGACAAATATGAAAATGATTAGTTGTTCATGTGCTCATAATTTAGAATTAGATAGAATAAAAGTGTTTCATAGACTAGAAATATCTTCTTCTTTCTCTTCTATTATAGGGAAAATTTATAAAAATAGCCAAAAAAATTTTACAAATATCCAAAATAACCAATTAAACTTTTTCTATCATATGTAGCAATATGTTTATTGTATAGACTTAAATACCCTCAAGATCTATAAACAAAATCAACAAATCTCACACATTCTCAACCAACAATTTTCAAAATCCAGCACATCCTAATCCCTAAAACTCACCCACTAATCATCAACTCATCAACTTGCAAGCAAAAGTTGAGGTTAGTATTTATTTTACACTTTTATTTTTCGATTAATCAAAATTTATGAGTTATTTTGAGTTAATACGAGCTTGAGACGAACATGAAAGCGTGCGACAGTGCGCTGCCGCACGTGGAACAGTGCACGTCGCACGTGGGACGAGTGCCCGTCGCACTGTAACAGAGTTCCGTCTAACTGGAGACGAGCGCCGTCGCGACGTGGGACGAGTGCCTGTCGCGACGGTGACGAGTTACTCGCCCAACCGTGGACGAGCGCCTGTCGCGACGGAGACAGTGCTCGTCCCACGGTTGGATGAAGCTATCTCACGTTTTCGGGTTCGTCTCCAAGCTTGTATTAACTCAAAATAACTCATGTTCTAATTTTCTTTAAGTACTAATTTATTTCTTTCTTAGGCTTAATGGAGTCAATTGTTCTTCAAATGTGTTTTGATGGATCATGGGAAGAATTGACAGACGGTGGTGTTGATGTGTTCTCGGTGCAAGGAACACGGGCATAACAGAAAAAGATGTAAGAATCCAATTGCGACGAATCGTAATTAGCGGCCTATTATCATTGTAGCGTCTTATGTATTCAATGAATATATTATATGATATATTTTAAACTCTTATGGTTATTATGTATTCGACATGTTAAACTATCTTTTTCTAAATGATTATTCATAATAAGTGTTGGACAATTGTCGAACCCAAAATAAGATTAATCGCACTATATTTACAACTGTTCAAATATATAATTTACAATCTAATATCGTTATTAAATATGTCAACGACAATCTTCTTCTTAAAGTATTGTTCATGACTACTGTCAAAATTAAGTCGTACTTTGAACATTAAATATATCATAAACATTAACATAAACACCCCACAATCGCCAGTTCCTGGCTGTTGTTGTGGTACACTCTTAACTAGTATAAGTTTCCAAGGCTCCGTGCTCTGTAATTCTGGTCGGAGGTTGTAAAATCCAACATCTTGTAGCCATCGAGGAAAAATATTTTGAAGTGGCTTGAATAATTGAGAATAAACTTTTTCGTCTCGACGTTCCTTTAATGAGTCATTAAATCACAATACATTTAGCATAATAGTAAAAATAAAAAGGAACTATGAAAATTTCTTACTGTGTAAGGGTTTCTCATCGGAGTATCACTGTAATAATGCTTCTTTGAATTCTCAGTATATGAATTAATAAACCACATTACAGATTTTGCAAAAATAAAACCCCATCGTGCCTGGTTTTGTGGCCATTACGACTGCAAAAAAATTAAATTTATAATTAGTTAATCGATAATTAAAAAATTAAAAAAATCAAGATTTCTTTTTTTTTTAACATTCTAGTAATATCGTGGGACGGTGCTCGCCGCACGATATCACTGAGCACTGTCACATGTGACAGTACTGCGATGGTCGCTTATCGCTAGCGTATTTTCTACTTGTTCCAGTCCGTGATTTCTACTCTTATTTCATCTATACTCCACCTTACAATCATACCATCAACACTTTAATCTTGCAATACACCATCAACTATTTAATATAGTCTATGGGGTATTTTATCGAGCACCTGGCGTACCACTCTTTAAACCTAAATTTCACTTAACAATCTCCAATATTTATTGCCAAACAATCCTAAGCTCATCTATATGCATCCATACATTGATTTTTCACCAATCAAACTTATCAAAATAGATAAAAAAAATTAAAATTTACGAAGTGAAACTTACCGAAAATTATAAAATGGAGGATGATAGAAATCCGCCGGAGTTGAGTTCACTGTCAAAAATCCGTTCAAGCGCCGCTCACAGTCACCGGAGACAGCCAATCGCCGTTCGGAGGTCGCCGGAAGGAGCTAACGGAAGATTGATTTTGAGAGAGAGATGGATATTATAGGAAAAAAAAAAGTAAATGGTTAAGGATGATAAAAAAAATATAAATAATTATTTTAAATATTTATAAAATTTTTTCTCACTAGTTTTATAATTTTTCCATCGAACATAGAGGGCGTAGCGTGGGTTTAACTTTAACGTTTGACCCCTGTTGCTTTAATAAAGCATCGTCTGATATATTTTGGCCGCTGAAACTTGAACTTTATGACTTTTGCTCCCCTACGCTATATCGTTGCTCTGGCTTTGATTGAAACCATTTTTTATTATGATTTTTTTTTTCATTTTTCTAGAATATAATTTCTTTAGCCAGGTTAAAAGATTTCATATCAATAAATCATTAATCAAATGTTCGTAAATGGGTATATGGCTATGATATAGATATAACTCCGTAAGCAATTATATTACACATATAGTTCCCATGCTTTATTTTTGTTTTTTCAATTAAAATTTAGCTCTTAGTATCCTTGTTTTTATAACTTATCATATTCATTCTCAGGATGCTAATATAAATATTGTAACTTTTTCATTCCAAACAATTGTTTCTCCTATTGGAACTAGAAACTTGCAACAGTACAACTTTAAAGCTTGAAGCATAAAAGAAAAGTACATAATTTGGCGGGCAGCATATTAGTACGTGCTATTACTACAATTAACGTACAAGTAAAAGAACACAAGAAAATGCGTAACTAAATATTGATCCATAAAACTACTTACAAAAGGAATGCATAATCATTTCATTCATTGAAATTTGAAATCATCAGAATAAAAAAAAAATCTGACAATTGTAATCATAAAAAAAATATGTAATATTCTCTTGCTAGGATCGGACATAACCCTTCTATAAAAATTCAACATCGATTGAACCTCAAGCCCCAAATATCATTTGGTTAGCTTTATAATTTGTTGTACCCATTCGCCTTACCCCTTTCCTCGGGTGGGGAAAGCTAATATGATAATAATTGAGACATCGTATTCTAATTATGACTACGAGTAAACGATACATGCGTCGTGTCCTCAAGATATTCCAATATGATATAGATTCAGATAAGTCTCCATATAAAAAGGTCGTTTTACTCGCAAGGTAAGGTGATTTATGAATAGACATCTATAAATAAGAACTAAAAGACCTTTCTTTTTCTTTTTTTCTTAAGTTATTAATTTGGCAATTTTCGATCTCTAACTTAAATTTCAGAGGGTTTTCGTCGGTAACAACACTGTTTTCTTGCTATTTGTTTGTTTTGCAGATAAAAGAACATCAAGTTCAAAGGTATGAATCTCTCTAGTGCAAAGATGCCATTAGAATCTCATCTCATTAAACTCTACTATTATAACATACGAAATTTTAGTGTCAACATAATTTGACTTGAAAAAAGGCCACCCTACCACAATCCAAAAGGTCATATCAACCCTTTCATGAATGGTAAGTTACATTGCAAAGTTAATATTGCCTTGTGGGGTAATGGTTATTAAAACTCTTCAATAGATGCAATAGGAGAATCTCTTGGATCCATTTAGGAGCTACAATCATGTATATAAGATATTGTGCTTTGCTAAAATTGTGGCCCAAATGCCATCCATTTATTTACATATAGGTTTTGTCCGAAAGACTAGAAGTGTCAGAAGTGATGGCAATTTCAGTTTTGGACTGCTGCCTTTACTTCGGTTAGGAATTTTGGGACATACGTAAGGGAAATTTACAAAAATAATAATTGAAATTTTGTAAACTTGAAAAATAATCTCTTGAGTTTATTTCTATCAACATTAGCCAACAAAATCTAAAATAACGAAAATATCTCTCTCATTTGTCATCAAGCTTATCTTTTTCATGAAAGCTCTCTCTCACCTAAATAACCCACTCATCGCCGATGCTTCCCACAGTATGTCAGAGTTCATTCTCAGCAGCAAATATCAGCAAAATCAAGCCCAAGATCTCGAAAATTAGCGATGAGTTAAAAAAAAAAATCTAAGTTTTTACTTGCATATTCTTGTTCAACGTTGTTGTTATTGTATTGTGTTGATGATGGTGGCAGAGGATTAAAACATTGTTGTTATTTGAGTGATTGGTGGTGTAAGTGATTTGTCCATTACATGAATTTAGCATGATCTGCTGCACATCACATTAAATTTATATGATGGATTGTTGGATATGGTAAAGTTTGGTGTGATAGGCAGAAATTATAATTTGGTGCAACAGACTGCCTGTCTCACCAAACCTTACCATAGCCAATAGCCATCGTATGAATTTGGTGTAATGTGCAACAAATCTCACCATATTCGTGCAATGGACTGATCACCCACAACAACAATAATATTTATATCCTCCACCACAATTACCAACACAATACAATATCAATAATATTAATCAAGAATATGCAAGTGAAAACCTGGTTTTCTTCTTCTTTTCTTTTTATTTTTTGAACTCATCACTGATTTTGATGATGTTCATTACCAATGATGAACTTTGACGTACTGTGGGAAGCTGCCAGTGATGAGCGGGTTATTGAGAGATAGCTTTCATGAGAGAGATGAAGCTTGGTGACAAATAAGTGGAGTATTTTCGTCACTTTTAGTGTTCTTCGACTAATGTTGATAAAAATAAACTTCAGGGGTTATTAAAAATACAAAATGTCAATGATTATTTTTATAAATTTCCTCATATTTAAATGAAAGATTGTCAATTTTCTCCATACTATATGTTGTTTTTGTAATTGTCAATAACTTCCTTTAACATATAAGTTTATAATATTCTCCTTATTTTCAAATACTCTTTCATTGATGTTTATTATTAATTAAATAAATCATATGAATGAAAATTAAAATAAAAATTAAGTATTAAAACCAATAAATATATGTTTTGATGTGAAAAAAATTAATAATAAAATATTTTATTGTATTTTTTAATTTTATAAATAATTTCTTATAATAAATATATAAGAAAATTATTATAGAATGATAAAAAAATTATTATAAGAAAACTTGAATGATAAATAAAAATTATTATCAAATAAGTAAAAAATTATTTTTCTTGTACTTTTTACATTTAATTTTAAAATATTGTAAAATATTAATTATACTATGCCTATAAAATAAAAAAATATATAAGAAAAATATTTAATTATTAATTTTTTGATCAAATAAAAATATATATTTCTTGTTTTTAATACGTAATTTTTTATTTTAGTTTCTATTCATATAATTTATTTCATCTATAATAAATGTAAGTAAAATTGTATTTGAAAATAAGAATAATATTGTAAAATTATACTGTCAGATAAGTTCTTGGCTATTATAAAAACAACGAGAGGATAAATGGTATATGCTAATTACATTAGGAGGAAAATTGATAATCTTCCTATTCAAAATGATGTCTTGCTTATTGGCATTATGGTCTTGTTTGATATTATGGTTATTTGGCTTGAAAGTTATTGTTATTATTAAGAAAAATTATGATTATGAAATAAAATTATTTGTGTATTATAAATTTGATTTTTAAATAAAAATTTTGACAAGAATAGTGGAAATAAATTATTACAAGCTTTTCATTATAGAACTACTTGATAAAATTAATATAGTTTTCAAACTATAGTAATGAATATTTATTTATCGAGTGTTTTAGTATTGAAACTTAAAAATAACTGCTACTCAACCTCAGTATAAAATAAGACTTGTATGTAATACATTTCTCGTAGCACATGAAATACTTGAATCTGTTAATCTTAAAATGATTACCACCGGACTCAGGAGTGGCTTTCAAGTTCTCGTTTTACTTTATTTTCATTTTTTTTTAATCCTAAAATGATGAAAATGTCATAAAAATCCTCTTCTTCTTCTTTTTATTTTTTTTTTTTTCAGAAATCCAAATTATTAAACAATCCCAAAGCATATGAAAGTACAACAATCTCACGGGAAACATATAAGTTGAGAACACGATATTTGAATTGGAAACCCAACATTAGCATGCATGTATGTTTTATTGATGATAATGTAGAACCTCATCGATGCATTTATCAAAGTTATTGTAAGATGCTCCTCCAACATCTGTAGCC
Organism: Murraya koenigii; assembly: GCA_025617385.1. NCBI lineage: Eukaryota > Viridiplantae > Streptophyta > Magnoliopsida > Sapindales > Rutaceae > Murraya > Murraya koenigii. The sequence goes on from CM046813.1 coordinate 29,728,939, forward strand.
GCTTCAGCTTTCTTTCTCCAATCCTCAGCATTTTGCCTGATTATCTTTCCTTTGTCCCCTTCCATAACTTCTTTGACAAGAGACGCAATATCCTCCCGGTTCACGTCTCGATTCACTTCAATGCCAATGCCCCAAGTTGTGGATACATATCTACAATTTGTTTGTTGCTCAGCAAAAAAAGGCCAGCAAATTACTGGAACACCTCCGCATACACTCTCTAAAATAGAATTCCAACCGCCATGGGTTAGAAAAACGCTAACTGATGGGTGTGAGAGCACTTTGTCTTGCGGACACCAATTTGCTATCATTCCTCTGTGCTTTATCTCTTCAAAAAATTCTTGGGGCAAGATCGCAGAATCACCTGTCACCATATCTGGCCTAACAATCCATAAAAATGGGTGCCCGCTATTTGCAAGACCCCATGCAAATTCTTTCAATTGTTCGTCCGTGATCACAGCTATACTACCGTAATTCACATAAGCAACGGAATTGGGTTCCTTTTCGTCGAGCCATTCGAGACATTCTGAATCTTCCTTCCACAAATTTGATCTGAATGACATGAATTCACTTTCGGGCAAGTGTCGACAAAGCAAGTGAAGTGGACCTATTGTGTAAATGTTAGGGGATTTGGAAGCAATAGCCTCTAACACTTCACCTTCAAACTCATCAAATGTGTTAAATATGATTGCAGACGATTCCAAGCAGTTTTGCACTTCTGTTTTCATGTAATCGAACAAGATATCGTTAGCATCAGTGACTCTCATAAGGCTTGGAAAGTCCTTTAATCGCATGTTGCTCATGCCCGGGACCCAATCAACAGGTGCATCCAGAGTCCCATCCGTAAGGAACTTTTCATCTGTAACACGATGCACAGAAAGTTCACAGTACAAAAATGTTCCTTAATTATTATTTTTTTGAATCCCAAATTTATCCTTAAATAGATTGTCTGAAGCTGTAACTAAAAGTATGAAGACCAATAAAGTTTTGATCACTTGGCCACTTGGGTTCAGACATTACCATGACCGAGGCCGAATCACATCAATTTTTTATATATTTGTCAACTCAACATGTTTGTTATATTAAATACATGGGTAGGTAGAGTATGTATATATTACACAAATCATGGAGTACACATAGCTCTCCCGTGTTTATTTATTTTCCTTTTTTTTTTTTTTTGGTGTTGTTCAAGAAAGTTGCCCAATATGCATAATTGTATTTTGGTCTTGATCTGCACCTTCTTTTTTTTTTTTTTTTCCCCGAACCTCGATCCCGATGGAACGAGGTGCCATTGCTCATGATCGGCAGTTGCCACTAACACTAAAAGAAAATTAAATAATGTTATAAATATAATGGGATAAGTGGAGTTAGATTTACAATATTTTGAAGGATATTTTTAATATTGTTATTTTATAAGGAGAATAATTCCAAATTAATTCTACGTAAAATTATACTTAGAAAAAGTTAGAAATATAAATGTTGAATTTCAACTACGTAGCAGAGGATGTTCAAAAGGAAAAAAGAAAACTATGCAGCATATGACTGTCATCAGTACGTATATATAGTATTATGTGTCAAATCATTACTCATATGATGATAGATATGCGACATACGTAAATTATATTAGTTGAAATGCAAGGTTTAATTTTTAGCTCTTAACTTTATAATGTAGAATTACTTGTAAGCTAAAAGTTTACCAGAGAGTGTGAAAGAAATATAAATTACATCAATGTAAAATTATCGTAGGATGTAATCGATATAGGAATAGATGGCGAATTATAGGATAAATCATACATACCTTCAAATGGAACAATTCCTCTATTGACAAGTTCAGGAAATTGAGAAGATGCCAAAAAGCCACAAGCCGAGGCAGTCCACAACTGGACATCTGGTATGCCAAGTATCCGAGCAGCCTTAGCACCAATTCCCATGATTCCATCCGAAACTACGCAAGTAACTTGTGGCGTATTGGCTGATGAATTCAACTTACCAAGCAATTCCAAAAATGGAGCCAAACAAGTTTTTCTTATCGAACTGCATAAAGCACGAATATCCTGCGTTGCATCATGATCAGACGGTGGCAATCCGTCCGGAATGGCTTCGAATCGAAAATCCGGTAGACCCTTTAGAGAATCGGGTCCTTTGTTCCGAATAAATCGATTGTGGTTGAACTCAGTATTAACAAAGGTGACATGAAAGGCTTTTGAGTGTAAAAGTTTGGCCAGCTGCATCATTGGAGTAATATGGCCTTGTGTTGGATAAGGAAGGACAATGACATGCGGTTTTGTTACTCCAATTGAATCCATATTCACCAAACAGTTGTAAACTGGATTCAGATTCGATACCTGCGCAAATGACTTGAGTAGTTGGCTAGGTTGGCCTTTATAGCCACAAGTTAGTTATGTTTCTTGAATTAATTGAAGCCCCCTTGAACTTTTTAAAATTTTTTGACCATTTTACCCTTCTGTAGGAATAGCTAATTAGTTGTTACATGCCTATGGGATTGAGAACATGAACTTGTTATTACAGAAATATCCCTATTTAAAAAAGATAATTTTTAATTTGAGAATATTGTTGTTGGAGATACATGACTAAAAAACAAAAAATTAAAAAAAAAGGTATATATAAGAGTGACTAACAAATATTATTCCATTAGTGCTTTTCAACAAATGCACAATACACATAAGAAAAGTGAAATTTGGTCCATTTCTCACTAAATACACCTACAACGAACAATTAGTAAATAAAGTGATAGAAAATTCTTAATTTTTCAAACTTTTCAATGTTCTTTATTCTAAAATATGGTACGTGTGTAAAATAGTAAGCTCGTGTTATAGGTTTGACAACTACATAGCTATAACTACAGACATTAAAACTTTCGATAAATAAATATTCGATAAATTAATAATCTTGCTTAAATAATAAATATTTTTTGTCTTAATTTGGGCAGTACTCTAAAATAATAATTACATTAAATGCATAAGATAATAATTTTTTTGAAGCCTTTAGGACCCAACAAAAATATAAATTAATAAATAATCAAATATAAAGAAATATTAATAATAATCAACATATAAAATTCATACAATATTGATTGTCTTATAGTGACATGAAATTTTTGTTGAACTAAATCACAATTCTTTTTAACGCGAGGAGGGATACTCATTTTTATATTCTCATAATCTCAGTCAATATATATATATATATATATATATATATATATTACTTCTTTTAAATGAGAAACTATGATTCTAATGATTTGAATCTAAAATAAAAAATAATGAATTATATATTTATAGAATTTGCGTTCTATGTTCTATATATTATGTACAATGTACTTATATTAATTTATTAATAGTATTTATAAATACATGAGAATTAAAATGTATTTACATTAATTTTTTAGTTTCTATATGCACGTACTTATATTTATAACTTATACATAGATCTTTGTTGAAAGAATAACACACATACTAAGAAAAGTCTTCATAAATTAATAAATTATTCATTTGTCGATAAATAAATAACTTCTTCAAAATAATATTTTTTGATGTACAAATAATATTATTTTATGGAGGTTTAACTTTAACTTTAAGCAAAGGATAAAATGGTAAAAAGAATTAAAACATCAAAACTTTAATGAAATCTTTCAACCACCAACGGATATCGAGACATTTAATTTCTAAATAAATGAGAGGGAAAAGAGGGTGCCTCTCTTAATTAAATGGTATTTTGCTTGCCGTTTTAACAACGGACGCTAATCAATCATTTTAAAAAATAGATATCTTATGATTCATGCATGACAGGACAGCATGAGATAACTCAGCTACTAAGATTTTAAGATCCATAAAGTGCGTCTAGTTGCCTGTTCATATGCGAGTAAAATTTGAATCCAAATATTTTGTACCATACTCCAAGAAATTATAAAAGGTTAGCGCACTTGCACCCAAAAAAAAAAAAAAGTTTTATAATTGCTGACATGAAAGGGATATTTTTATTAATTCAGTAAAACATAATTTTTTTAGTTTTAATAAATATTAAAAGAATATAATATTAATAATTAAATAGATAAATATCTATCGTTGAAACTATTTTTTCATTACATCCAATAGTGAAGGACTGAAATAAAAAAATAATAATGAATAAATTAGGGATAACTTGCAATTGTTGAAAGGTAGCTGGATCCAACCATGACCACCTGAATATCATAATATTTTCAATTAGGAGAATTTAGAAAACGTGGAAAACATTAGTGCCCGACTGTGGGCTCTAAGTGAGACACACTATCAGGGTGTGAGGGTCTGCACCTTACAGTTTGCTGGAAGGTAGCAGGCAGCAGCCCCCGTTGTTGAATCCGAAATGAGGAAAACTGTAGTGATCAGTGTTCATGTCTCACGGCCACGACATATTCATTTATTGATACCTGTGATTGCACGTGAGGAGCGTCCAGCTAATGCATTTAGCTGTAAGTCACAGTAAATGAAATACCAACACGAGAGATCGGATCATCCAAAAGTTACCGCGGCCGCCGCAACTTGGCCAGACCTTCTTGAATAGCTTAATGGGTTTTAAGCAGTAAATGACATATTATTAATTTTTTAATTAAAAATCTAATGGCATGCACCGCTTTTAGAGTACTGCAGACCCTAGGTAATTTTTTTTAAAAAAATTTTATGAAGTTTTTTATATTTAATAATTTTATCACACAAAAGAAATATGAAAAAAATTTAAAATTTAATTAATTTTTAATTATATCTTGAATGTCAACAATTAACAAGATAATAAATTTTTTTAAAAAAAGTATTTAAGAATTTTTTTAAATTTCCTTTAGAACTATTATTTATTTTTTTTACTTCAAAAGTGAATTAATAAATATAATTATTTTATTTATATATAAGAGTGCAAGAAATTTTATAATTTTAAATAAGTAAATTTTTTTAAATATATAAATAATTTAATTTAATTTTTTATTATAAAAACTAATAATGAATTAAGGGTTACACAATAGCAAAGTATAGCTCTTTAACATTAGTTTATCAAATATAAAATTTGTACAAAAATTTTTAATTATAAGATAACTATTAATTAAAGAGAGACCTAAAAAGTAGACTTTCATATTGTAAGTAACTTAAAAAATCTATTGATTTGTGTATATTAAGAAAAAAAACCTTCTTAACATATGGAATCTGTATAACTATAATAACACATTTCTAACATATGAGGCTTTAAGTGATTACCTAATTTGTCTACTCTTAAATGTAATAATACTTCTATTTATATGTAAGAGCGCAAAAAATTTAATAATTTTAAACAATTAGGTTTTTTAAAATAGATAAATAATTTATTTTTTTCTTGTAAAACTAATAATGAATTAACGGTTAGACAATATCAAATTATAACTCTTTAACATTATATTATCAAATATAAAATATGTATAAAAATTCTTAATTGTAAGATAATTATTAATTAAAGAGAAACCTAAAAAATAGACTTTCCTATTATAACTTAAAAAATATATTAATTTAAGTAGATCAAGAAAAGAAAATCTTCCTAACATATGAAGACTATATAACCATAATAACACATTCCTAAAATATGAGACTTTAATAAGTGATTACTTAATTCATCTATGTTTAAATTATGCCCCTATATAGTGGAGCTAATTGAAATAGCACAAATCATTTTGTATAATGCAATTTCCTATCTCATGACCAATAATTGTAAAGAAAGACATATCGTGTTGATACCGAAATCTAGTCTGATTGGTTAGTAACTTGATATCAAACTTCAACATCGCTATTAAATTAAATTTTTTTGGAGAAGCGGCTTGTTAATCACTAAGATTGCATGTGACTGCTAGCAGATTGTTTACAATCACCTGAAATCACAGAAGACGATTAGAGGTACTGAAAGTTTTTCTAATGTGAACCTTCCGACACTCAAGTCAGTAATCGAGTTTTTTTATGATAAAACTTATGTCACGCTCATTGTGGTTTAAATATCATTACCTTAAAACTATAAATTTTTCTTCTCATTTTCAAAAGAGTCAGTTAAATGTCAAAGAAAAAAATTTCCTTTTGAGAGGAAAAGAGCCTTTTCCTCCTTGAACATACCCCGTCCAATCATTATAACCATAATAATTATCATCATCATAACTCTCATCATCCTCATAATTGTCGTATTAATGATCACAATAATGATCAATAATAACCATTGTTGATACTGTTTTATGGTTGCTCCAATTTACTGATGTTGTCGTCTGGTCGCTAGCTACTCGAGCAGGATTCCCAACTGGATCCTATGTCTTTCTATCCACTGAAGCGGTGGTATCTTCAACCTGCACTCACAGAGAAGAGATCAGAGGTCGCCGGGTGTTTTTCCAGTGAAAATCCTCCTACGCTCAAGTCAGTAATCGGGTTTGCTCTTTTTGGGTTCTCTCTCTCTCAGAGAAAGAACAAGAAAAACTAAGAAAATTGTATAAGGAAAAAGTCCAACCAAAGATCCTTTTACCTCCTCTTTCGTCAAATATTTATCCCCTTTTTTCACGCCCCTTGCTTGGGCGCCATCCCCTGTATTCATTGTGTTTGCGTCTTTCTGACAGCTATGGGTCACAGTGACATAACTTGGGAGTGTGGGATGTCAGACGGTTATAGGTCACAGTGATAATACTTGGAGGTATGGGATGCCAGACGGTTATGGGTCACCGTGATGAAATGATGACACTGTGAAGGTATGTGACGGTTATCGGTAACAGTGACGAAACCCTATGGAGAGGGGGTGCCTGTCAGTTATCGATCGTCGTGACAAGATATTATGGTGTAGGGGCGTCTGGCTACTTTCTTATTCTCAGAGAGAAACGTTTACCGTCCTGAACTACATATGCTTCCCTTTCTTGGTGCTGCTCATAATGTGACCAGGGCTCGCTCGGTGGTTTTGGACATCCTTGCTCTTTCTGACTTTCCTCGAGCATGATACGAGCATCTGAGCCCCATCAGCTTTAAACATTCGACCTCGACCAGCTTTGACACCGAGCAGGGGTGTCTTCGTGCTAGCGATCAGGTCTTCTATTTTGGCTGGTTTGCCCTCGAGCAGACCTGCTCGACAATCCCAAATACCAGTCTCCTAGTTTTTAGTCTTGAGAGTGAAACGGAATAAGACTAGAAATTACTTGTTCGAGTAGGTTTCCTACCCTCCCTTTCTTTGTATTTGTATTTGTAAGCTTCGGCGGATTGAACTGAATAAAGAAAGCAAAATTTCCACTTTGTCTTCGTACCTTTAATTCGTTCTAAATTTTCTATGCTATAAGTTCCCAGTGGGCCTCGAGTTCTTCCTTTGCCCTTATTGAAATTTCGGGACTTTAGCTTGCTTTGTTCGCTTCACTTGTTTGCGAGGATGTGAATAACGCGACTTACTCTTTATATATTCTGGCTTTTCTGCCTTACCACGAATTGGCTTTGAGATGTCTGGCCGTAGCCTTTTTTTTTGCAAGCTCATCTTGCTCAAGCACATCCTGGCCATGCTTGGCTCTTTGTCTCGCCTTGGTAGGCTTTGAGACTTATGTCCTTGGCCTTTATCTACGAGCTTATCTTGCTCGAGCCGTTTCTGGCTACTGCTGGGCACTTTGTCTCGCCTTGGGCATGCTTTGAGACTTATGGCCTTAGTTTTCATTTGTGAGCTTATCTTGCTCGAGCCGTTTCTGGCTACGCTGGATACTTTGTCTCGCCTTGGGCAGGCTTTGAGACTTATGACCTTAGCTTTTATTTGTGAGTTTATCTTGCTTGAGTAGTTTCTGGTTATACTTGGCACTTTGTCTTTCCTTGGGCAGGCTTTGAGACTTATGGCCTTAGCCTTCATTTGCGAGCTTATCTTGCTCGAGCCGTTTCTGGCTATGCTTGGCATTTTGTCTCGCCTTGGCAGGCTTTGAGACTTATGGGATTTTCCTTGGGAGGTATCGGGAAGGAATTGGAATGGAATAATATCGATCCATATAAATACAGAAGAAAAAGTTCTCTATTGATTCAAATGTCGTACTCATGGGATAGGGATAGAGAAAGAGGAAAAAACCGAAGATTTCACATAGTACTTTTGATCGGTTTTAGTTTTTATTCGCGAGCTTATCTTGATCAAGCCGTTTCGGCTATGCTTGGCACTTTGTCTCGCCTTGGGCAGGCTTTGAGACTTATGGTCTTAGCTTTTATTCGCGAGCTTATCTTGCTTGAGCCGTTTCTGGCTATGTTTGGCACTTTGTCTCGCCTTAGATAAGCTTTGAGACTTATGGTCTTAGCCTTCATTTGCGAGCTTATCTTGCTCGAGCCGTTTCTAGCTATGCTTGGCACTTTGTCGCCTTAGGCAGGCTTTGAGACTTATGACCTTAGCTTTTATCTACGAGCAGGCCAGCTCGAGGGAAAACCAGTCAGAACAGAAGACCTGATGGTTAGCACGAAGACATCCCTGCTCGGTGTCAAAGCTGGTGGGGCTCAGATGCTTGCATCCTGCTCGAGCAAAGTCAGAAAGAGCAAGGATGTCTACAACCACCGAGCGAGTCCTAATCACATTATGAGCAGCACCAAGAACGGGAAGAGATCAGAGCTCGAGCAGAGCTAAACCCAAGTATGGTAGTCCTACATCTGTAGTTTAGGATGGTAATCGTTTCTCTCTGAGAATAAGAAAGTAGCCGCTAGAGCCCCTACACCATAATATCTTATCACGACGATCGATAACTGACAACCCGGTAAAGGGATCTTTGGTTGGACTTTTTTCCTTTACAATTTTCTTGGTTTTTCCTGTTCTTTCTCTGAGAGAGGAGAACCCAAAAAGAGTAAACCTGATTACTGACTTGAGCGTCGGAGGGTTTTCACCGGAAAAATATCCAGCGACCTCTGATCCCTTCTCTATGATTGCAGGCTTGAAGATACCATTGCTTCAGTGGGTAGAAAGACATAGGATCTAGCTGGGAATCCTGCTCGAGTAGCTAGCGACCAGACGACAGCATCAATACTTTGGAGCGACCAGAAAACAACATCAACAACCATCATAATAATTATTATAATAATTGTCATAATAATGACCGTAATAATTATCATTATTATACTCATCTGATCGAGATAATTAGAATTATCTTTTGGTAGAAGTGTTCTGCTCTCAAAGTCACTAGACAATCACCTAGTCGAGGTGATCTATTATAAACCAAATAATCATTTGGTCCAGGTGATATGTTCAAAGTCATTAGATAGCTACCTGGTTGTGGTAATCTGTTCAAGCTCTCCAGATAACAATTTAGTCGAGATGATGTGCTTGAGCTAATTAGATAACCACCTGGTTGAAGTACTCTACTTGAGCTCATCACATAACTATCTAAGCAGTTGAATAAAATTCATTTATTGGTCCACCTTATCTCACTATTTAGTTATTTATTATTTTATGGTTTTGTCTAATTGTACATGTACAATAAATGTAACTTAAGCACCCCTAAAATAAAATCTTACTCTCAAATTCTAATTAAATGGTTAAACATCTTATTTATAATAATAAAATAATTGACTAAGAAACCTCCTCATGAAGTAGATTTTCATAATCCGATTTTGAGAATTGTTGTGCATGCAGTAAGAAAATTATTTGTGGAGGCAAATTGTACTTTTCTCTATCTAAAAATTACTGATATACTTAAAGTAAGAAAATCGTGTTAATATCGAATACCAATTGTATTCTTCAATGATTTTCAATGAATCATCCCTCATTTGTTGAGAAAGAGAGTTGCCAAAAATTGTCATCTATATATCCTTTTTCCATATAATTTTTACTTTATTGATGTATCTATTATGAACATATTTGTAGGAAAAGTAATATATCATCTCACTCAATTGTAACAGAGAACCAGGAGTAGCCACCAAGCTAAAGGTCTGGTGGTTAAAATTGTTACCCTATAAATATGAGGAGCAGTAATTTAAATCCCCACAAACTTATTATAGAGGTATTTTTTATTTAATTATTTGAGTTAAGATAATTTGCTTCTTTATCGTAAGTATGAGGAATAGATATCTTTCGAATATTAGTGAATATTCAAATTTAAGTAGTATCTCATAAGAATTAATGTAAACTAATATTAATTATAGTTTAATTTATAAATATCTATTATAATCTCATATAAGATGAGTTATAATCCCAAGTGTAAGGAATATATATATTTTAAATATTAGTAAAATTTAAATCTAAATAATATTTTATAAGAATTAATATAAATTAATCTCAATTATAATTTAATTTATAAATATCTTTTATAATCTTATATAATATAAATTATAATTCTAATTAATAATTTCATATAATCTTTATAAATAAAGATATTGAAATATTGGAGTTTTTCTAATAGCAATCCGATCATTAGTAAGGGAATGACGGTTAAAGAGAATTGTCATGATTGCACGGCTATTAGAATTATTTTAAGGTGTAGTGATTCCAACGTAGTCATGATTAATAAATAAAAAGGAGTGTCAATAATATCAGACAACAAACCACGCAGCGTCATTCAAAGCATATGATCATTAGAGATTTAAAGCCCATTAGATGGGCCACAAGTATAAATTGACCAACTGTAATTATGTGTCAAATTTAGTATGTAAACAAAAAATAGCACCCCATCACTATAAGATAAAAAAAATATTATTTATTAAAAAATAGCTTTGATAAAATAATTTCATTATAAACTAAAACAATATTTTACTACAAAGATAAAAAATAATTATTTTTTATATTTTAAAGCTATTTTTTATATTATTTTGTAACAAGTATCATTGTTCATATTTATGGCCTTAAAATACATATGAGTGATGGACCTGATGGTCGTAGCCAATTGGGTGTACCACTTAAATTATTTGTGGTCGGAATTTGGCTATTATACTCGGTTCAGCTTCCTCCTAATTAGTAAGTAACACTCAGCTTGCTAACACTTAATCATAGGTTTTATTCAATTCTATTTGATTTTTCAGTTCCAAAAAAAAAAGATTAATAATCATATTCTAGGTAGGAAATGAAATGAAGCAAAACATCTCAAAGCATAATTAATTTGAATAAACAAGAAACTCTAACAAGAAATTTATTAAAGTTTAAAGGACTGTGGAGACGGACTAGTGAAGAGTTTCGGTTCCGTTCCAATTTGGTTGATGGAGAATCCACTTAACTAATCTGTCAAAATTATTGAAAGACTGGCCTCCAATGGCAGTCGCTGCTTCAGCTTTCTTTTTCCATTCCTGAGCTTTCTGCCTCATTTTCTTTCCTTCATCTCCTTCCATCATTTCCTTAACAAGAGCTTCAATGTCATCACGCTTCACATCATTGTTGACTTCCATGCCAATGCCCCAAGTTGTGCATGCATATCTGCAATTTGTTTGTTGCTCAGCAAAGAAAGGCCAGCAAATTACAGGCACGCCGCCGCAAATGCTTTCCATTGTAGAATTCCAACCGCAATGTGTTAGAAAAGCTCCAACTGACGGGTGTGACAGCACTTGCTCTTGGTTGCACCAGCTGGCTATCAACCCTCTATCCTTGATCTCTTCAAAATACTCGCCAGGCAAGACCACGGAATCGCCCATCACAACATCGGGCCTAAGAATCCATAAAAATGGATGCTTGCTATTTGCAAGACCCCATGCGAATTCTGTCATGTGTTGCTCTGTCATCACGGTCACGCTGCCATAATTAACATACACAACTGAATTGGCATCTCTTTTGTCGAGCCATTTGAGACAGTCGGTGTCTTCCTTCCACAAGCTTGATCCAAATGACTTGAGCTTTGTTTCATTCACTTGCTTGCAGAGCAAGGGAAGGGGACCTATGGTGTAAATGTTAGGAAATTTTGAAGCAATAACCTCTAAAACTTGATGTTCAAACTCATCGAATGTGTTAAATATGATTGCAGAAGATTTGAAGCAATTTTGTGCTTCTGAGCCCATGAAATCAAACATAATTGAGTTAGGATCAGTGGTTCTGACAAAGCTTGGTAAATCCCTGAACCGAATGTTGCTCATGCCAGGGATCCAATCAATATGTTTCTCAAGAGTGCCATCCGTAAGGAATTTTTCATCTGAAACACAAAAAATAGTTGTAACTTGTTAGTTTATAGCTGAGGGATGAGTCGAAATACACTGAGAGGAGGTAGTGCCAACTTCATCACATTACCAATAATTGAGATTTCAACACATATTTATTTATAAACGATCAAAATAATAAATCGTTGTAAATGCATTGTGTTTCAACGGTGTTAGGTACTACTACATAACACATGGCGTGAGATTGTCAAAAGGTAAGGAGGACTTAGATCAATAGAGGACTTTAACCCGTTGATGTGATGATAATAGTACATGCAGAACAAAAATTCAAAATATAAGGGAATAAAAACTTATATAGTTAATTTTTTAGGTCACAGTCTCCTTGTCACATCATTCAGGTTCAAGAAAATTTTTTAAATTAGATTTCAAATAAATTATGTTAAAATATGTCTAGACAAGTTTATTCTGCTAATTGTAATATTAATATAATTATATTGTAATCTAAAAGAAAACTTTTAGAGGCCAAAATCTTAAAAAAGAAAAGATGCAAGTGCTGGGGGTAAAGTGCCAAATGTTAACAGCTTTTAAAATTACAAGGAGCAAATGGACATTTAAGTAGTTAAATTAATGTTCTTATAAAATGTAGGGTTATTTGAATTTAGTAAATTCATCTCAACACCTATTTTAAAATCTAAATTCATTATTAAAAACTTAAAACTCCGTTTTCTTCCACTTCGTGATTGCATAGTTTTTCTCTACAAATTTTTTATATTCATTAACTTTCATAATTTTAAAAATACAGTGATTTTCATAGATTTTGATCTTCCTAATTTATGATAGGCTAAATGAAACTAATTATTTATACTATGTAGTTAAAAAAATATATATGACTGGAATTAATGAGAATTTAGGAATTCAGAATAAAAAAATTCATTAAGTGATATTTTTAAAAATAAAATTTTTAACTAAAAATAATATGCGAAAAAAAAAAATTGTTGAGTGCAACTAACCTCACTCGTTTATAAATTGGTCTCACGTCAAAAAGCACACGACAACAAAGTATGGCTCAATTGTCGGTAATTTTTACTTGGATTTTGCTAAGTTACGATTTCCGTAACTTACGCCTCTCACATTAAATAAGTCCACGTGAATGTAAGTGGTTCTTTCTCTTCTTTTATTAGGGGCTGTATGTTACGGTAAACCGTAACATAGCAGGACCCTTTTTACTTTTGTATTTAAATAAGATAACATGGGTCCCGGAAGGTCCAAAACAAGCCTTGTCCTTGGCATGGCGACACCACCACAGGCACAATGCACAAACAAGAAGAAATTCGACGCACAAAATTTTTATTTTTTTTTTTAAAAAAATCACTTACTGTATTGCTGGTAGTGAAAGTCAATTTTCGGTCGGAAAATTAAACATTTTAAGAATTAATTGACTAATAGAGATTAAGTCAAAAAGAATAATTGAATAATAGAGATTATGTGAAATATTTTAACGAAAACAGAAATTTAATCTTTAATATTAAGACAGCATCAATAGAAATACAGTGCAAATTTTACTTATAAATTTCGATAGTTCTTATTCATGTATAAAATTAAGCCGGAAGTAAAATGAATGAAAATATCGGTACGTTTTACAAATCCTCGTCATAAATTAAGTTATGGAATTAAAAGGAAAAGATAAAGAGGAGGAGAAAGCTTAAGCGTATTATATATACCTTGGAAAGGAACAATGCCTCGTTTTAGAAGCTCAACGTGCTGCAAATATCCCATCAGGCCGCAAGCTGATGCCGTCCAGAATTGTACGTCCGGTATTCCTAGCATTTGAGCCGCCTTAATACCGAACCCCATTACTCCATCGGAAACTACGCAAGTAACCGGCGGCACCTGGTCATCGGCTGATGAATTTAACTTACCCAGCAACTCCAGGAATGGAGCCAAACAAGTTTTTCTGGTGGAATCACATAACGCTGGAACATCTTGTGTTGCATCACGATCAGATGGCGGCAATCCGTCTGGAATGGTTTCGAATCGAAAATCGGGCAGACCCTTTATGTAGTCTGGCCCTTTTGATCGGATTAGACGTCTGTGATTGAACTCGGTGTTCACAAAGGTTATATGGAAGCCTTTTGAATGTAGAAGTTTGGCTACTTGCATCATGGGACTTACATGGCCTTGTGCTGGATATGGAACGCACACTGCATGAGCTTTTCTGCTTGCTAAGGCTGATTCCATCTTTTGAATCAACTGTCAAATGGATTCAGTTCAATATCAGGCTTGTATGCAGTGCACAGAATTATGGTTGCAGCTTTGCCATTTATAGAGATGAGGTGAGGTTGATGCTACTGTAATTTATCGTCAAGTTGCAGTAACAATTTTTTTCCATAGCACCGGAATCATTGAAAGAGACCATCAATTGATATTTACTTTAAAAAATAATAAAAATTATAAGGAGACCAGACGGAACCTGACAAAATCAGTGTATACATGCGGCGGGGGCCGGGTTACTGTGTTGACAGCTCAATATTTATAGTCGATGGGGATTAAACACGCTTGTATTAGCATTAATTTCATCTGATTTTTTCTTTTTTTTTTCCGAATACCAGTGCTCTCCTAATTTTTTCTTTTAGTCAAAATTATCTCGCCACTAAACATTGGTGAGGGCATCTTTTGGGTCCCATCGTAGGACTTTTACAGTTTCCTCTTTCAATTAAAAATTTGGTCAGAGATAGGTATTGTTCAAGTTGTTCTCCAATAGTCTTAGATATTAAAACAAGTTTATTGTACACTTTCCATACGTAGCAAGTTACCGAATTTTCTTTTTCTCTAAAATTTTGATCTGGGAATATACAGAATCTCTTTTTATCACACGTGAGATCTCATGATCTATGTGGAATCGGCAGGTCCATAAATATTATTATTTTATCTTTTTGCTTGGAAGGAATCAAATTGAACAAATGAGTGTTTTAAATAAAAGAATATTTAATATATTTTTTAGGGTGCATGTAGGTTCGCAAAATGAAATTTATATTTTTACAAAAATCAAAAAAATATAATTCATTTATTTAAAAAAAATTAAATCGTTAATTTCAAAACAATAAAAATAAATTGTCACTCTCATACGGCTGATCCGGTGTTGATACCCAACGCCAGGTAACATATTGATGAAATAATGAAATTTGTATGCAAAACTTCAAATATATATATATATATATATATATATATATAATTCATTTAGTTTTTAAGAAATTTAAATCGCTAACTGTCATATGGCTGCTCGGTGTTAATACCAACTACAATTATGTTGTATCTATCGATTGTCACGTATCATAATTTAATTGTTTTACATACTCTAATTTTTTAATTTTGAGTATCAGCTAAAAAATTACTGTATACTATATATGATGGACATAACATGATCCCCTTAAATGACGAGTTGTTACACTTACAGACAAGATTAAACTTTGAAAAAAAAAAATGGCATTCAATCGCTGCCCGTCTCTCACGACATTTTGATACCTTCGCCTAGGTGAAGAAAAGAATATAGTTTGAATATTCATTAATTCTTGGCTGAAAATAAATATTTGTAATATATAGTGTGTGGTCCATAATCATAGTTTTTGATGGGTCAAATTACATTATCAATACGCCGATTAATTGAGTTTAGCTCCAAATCACGAGCATTTGTGCAGCTTCATGTCACGATCTAAATCTAACCCTAATCGTACGCAATCTTGATGCAATTAACTTGTGATTTCTGTAATATCCCTTTCAAAAGTTAATTCGTCTATTGATGAGCAACATTCGATTGCAAGTTGCAACACCAGAGAGCCTTAAAAATATCTCTCGACAAACAATTAAAGAGCGTAATAAATTTTGCTGTTTTCTCTCCAGCACTTAGATTTATACTTACGGGACCAGCCAAATAGACAATGATTCAGTTTTGAGTACAAAATTAATATTTATTAGGTAAAAGAAATAAAAGAAAAAAAATTAAAATAATTACCTCTATTAATTCAATGTCATTAATTAGAAATATATATACATACAAATAAGAGTTCTATCACTTTGAAGTCACGTAAAAGAAGCATAATTAAGAGTAAGTGATTATTTAAGTTATAACTCTATAATATCTTAAAGATTACATTTAAGATAATAAGTGATCACTGAAAATGATCGATCACTTTAACAATTGTTTAAGATTATTTAATGATGATTAAGAATATGATCACTACTTTTATAATGTTCTAAATAGAGAGCAAATCTATGTATAAAAAAAATGTTAAAGCAAAGAAAAAGTAAAGTACAAGTTAAAGAAAATTAAAATCAAGAAAAGCTAGAGAGTTCGGGAATTTTCTGACTTTGTCATCATCTTTCAACTAAACATAGTAACATAACTTTGGTTTATTGATTTTTCGCATATAATTCGAGTATGTGTGTCGAATTTACAAATTTTACATTGATTTTTTGCTCGAAAGTTTATAAGTATTTAGTAAAAATTCAATCCAGCACATAATTATAACCCTAACTAAATATGATAGCATCAATGCAAAGAGAAAATCCTAGATGTACATGTTGAACGTCGAATTGGGATTGTCCCAGGGCATGACCAAATGATTTTTTAAGTAATTTTATTTAAACATCCGAATTTGAATTATAAAGGAGATAGGAGTCTAAAAAATTAATTTGGGTTCACTCATCCCTATCTATTAAGAAAACTTATTTATGTATATAAAATAATAATAATAATAATAATGTTCGAATCTGTGCATCTATGCCTCATCATATGCATGAACAATAATAACAATAATGTTGAATCGGTGCATCTTTGCCTCATCATATGTTACAATATCAAAAGCTTCTAAACTTATAATGGATAAGATGGAAGAAAATATTGCTCACACAGCTGGGTGCAATTCTTTGGCTTATTCATCAATCATTGCCATTTTCACTTAAGAAAAGCCATTTTAAGTTTCGTGCACGTACGTATTTCATTTTTTTTCCAAACAAATATATGGTTCATAATTAAGTTGAACTTTCCAAATGACGCTTGATATGATTTGACACAGAGTTAATTGAGTGATACTTGGTTCATCTACATAGGCCGACATTTCCAAATTAAATATGCAACTCTCTGAATTTTTTTTATGTGCAGTTTTAAGATAATAATTACAATAAATTCGTTGTATTGTTGTAAGTGAACGATTCGGCTGAGAAGGATTCGGAGCACAACGATAGTACCTAGTGGGCTAAGGTCCTGAAATCTGGGGCAAGGTACAATTATTTATTGGGGCAATTCACTGATACCTTCCCTAAAGTTTTGCAAATTCACAAATTTCTAAAGCTATGTCATTAATTCATAAGGACCTCCGCTTGACTTAACAGCAAAATGCGCATTTGCAAACGCCAACTTGCCAAGACAAAAACGTGAGCGGTACCTGAAATCTTGCTAAATTCTCTGCATGTCACAGATTAAATAAATTGACATTGTAAAGTGAAGAACAAGTAAGTTGAAAACTGAAAAGGAAAAAACTGACTACATAAATTAAAGTTGCATCGACCGTATGATTAAAAAATACCCTGAAGTACAAAGAATTACAGAATATAGCCCATGGGCGGTCCGTCTTAACCTGAAACTCTTAGTCATCAACATGTACCACAAGTCTTGTGGTTGTAGAGGTCCTCTCGGAATCACCAAGAGGCTACACAGGATCCTCTTTCTAGAAATCCTTTTTAGCGGTTTCAACAGAATTTCTTGTTTAATTTTTTTCTCTCGGGGGAAATTATTTAACTTTGCCGTATGTTCAGATAGATACACGAAGTATATCGAATGGTATCCCCGATGCCATTAAGTTTAATCTTCAAGGGCCCACATCATATTGGATCCTAAAACTGACCCTTTCAAAGAACAAATTAAGTTGGGTAAATTTAAATAGGTATTTTTGATTGTATTGATAATAAAATTATTTACTACAATTTTTAATACTTGAAGTCCCATCTAGAGTCTTCAAGGAGAATAATGGTAATATGTAAATTTATTATCAAAAAATATTATAGTTGCAATATTTTATACTATTGTCGAAATTTTTAAAATTGTACTATATTTTAAATAGGTTATTAACTAGATGCTTGGTGTTGACCAGGCGCTCGCAGTCTCACACTTTATTGAGTATGACTACGCACATTACAAGCTCTCTTTTGGGGGTTGTAAGGCCAACAGCACAACTCTCCAAATGGGATCTTGTACAGTCATCTACTTGATCATGTTTAATTTTAAATGTACCCCAGATTGATCCTAACTAAAATCCTGGTTAGTTGCATAATTCAACAATACCTATCTAGGTTTTAAAATGGTTATTTATATGTCTATACTACTTTGTACTTACAAAGGCCGCTTACAAAATCTAGCATACACCCTTTCTTAGCTCCATTTCCATGGATCAAGATCAATATGGATGGTGCAGCTAAAGAAATCCTAGTATTTTGTCTTGCCGTGTTTTGAGGTTATAATGGTACTTTCTAAGGATGTTTTGTAAATTGAGGTATTGTAGTTTAAAACAATAATTATTATAAAAAAAAAATTGTAATTATAAAATAAAAGTTAATAATATGTAGTAAATATAATTTTAAATAATAATTTTGATAATATTATTAAAAATACAATAAATTTTTCATCATAAAAATGAAAAATTATATTAGCATAACTTCTATGGTATATCAGTTAGTGTTTGTCAAATACTGTAGTGCTGTAACTTTTAAATTACAACTATTCAATCTCAATCCTAAAAATACCCTCAAAACTAATCCCTTGCCGAAATATATATTTGCTATTATTCTAGCAATTGAATTGGCTTCTCAACACAGCAGTAATTTAGTTTGGCTTGTAAGTGATGCACATGCTAAAGCTTCTTGTACAACTAAGTCCAATTTTATGCCATCTTGGCAATTTCGTACAAGGTGGCACAACTGTGCAATTAATTTATGGCATGACGTTAAGTTGCTCTCATGTTTGTACAAAGGTGAATACTGCAGCTGATAAATTTAGTTTATTTAGTAAATTTAGTTGTGGCAGGTTTATTTGGTAGGACCCGCCGCCAGAATTTGGGGTTTTGCGAATGCTTGGGTTTTACCCAAATATGGTTTTTCTTGATTCTGGCTTTCTTATATTTTGTTAACAGTTGTGCTCTGTGTCTGTGTAACTAAACTGCTCTTTATATCTTGTCTAATCTTTACGGCATTTACACACTATATAATATTTAATGTTTATAAAATGACTCATTGTGTAAAATTTCATTACAAATGATTCCCATTTGCTGGCTTTATAGGTAAAGATGGGAAATTAGTATTTTTCACAACAGAAAAAGGAAATACGAAATAGTTACAAGCGAATCCATCAAATTGACTTCTAGGAGAGACGGAGAGAACTGAGAAGGATCGATCAATATTAGAACATCTTACAGTTAAATCATCTGACATTCGTCTAGTTCTGGCACCTGCACTTGACAATTAATTTCTTTCAAAGAATGTAGAGATATGGTTTCAGTTTCTCCTTTTCTTTTTTAATTCGGCAAAACGTATAAATGAATTTAAAAAAAAAATCAATGCTAAAACACTATGGTACCTTCGAAAGCCACACAAGCTCTTATCAATGATTCTAAGGAGGCCTGGAAGTTCCTAACCGGCAGCAACAACATTTTGAAGCAATAACTCCAAGTCCTTTAACCTTCAAAGATGATGAGAAGCATATTAATGAATATCTATTGACAAATTAACTAAAATCAAGATGAGTCGCCAACAAATTATTCACCCACTGTACCTTACGTTACTCAAATCAGGGTAGATAGCGATAGCATCTTTAAAATCCTGAATCAAATAAAACATAAACCTGGTTATCTCAAGAGGCAACCTTCTGTCTATCAGTTTAAGTCGAACAAGAATCGATTATCCTTACTTGCTCTGCTGTTGAAGACGTGTAAGTGATCACACATGCCATCCCAGCTTTGGTTGCTGCCTGCAAAGATAAATTAACTTTTGCTTTACAGTTTGAACATGGTTAGTGAACTTGTTTTAAAATGCAATACCAAATAAACTGACAAGAGGTAAATGGAAGATAAAATGTGAAGTTAGGACTGATCATTCAGTTGATTGCATATTACTTATCAATTCACTAAATCAAGATGATATGCTCCAAGAGGTATACAAAATCGAAAAGTGGACCTCCATGGCTGATTAGTCATGAGAAACAGAAAACTTACTTGTAACCCTATGACACTGTCCTCCACCACCAAACAGCCTTTCTCCGATATACCTAGCCTCTGTAGGGAATGAAAAATTTGCTGATCAGTTCATAATAAATACTAAATGATATTCATATTTTTATGGTTTGCATAATCAAGCTTTAGTCCATATCATTGAAGAAACTACCTTAGCAGCAGTCACATAAATTGATGGATCAGGCTTCTTTTGCTTTACATCATCACCTGAAGTGTCAATTTTCATTAGTGGAAAGAGACAATATAATGAATAAAATTAGATAAACCATAACAATTGAAACAGGCATCAGCGACCTTGGCACGCACACACGCACACTGTTAGGCATCAATGTGCCATTTGTCATCAGAATTCAGAACATAAGATTGGCAGAGTTCGAAGGAAACCAGTAAATTATATGGAAAAATCATTCATATTGTCAGTAAATTTGTTAGACATCTTAAACCATAATAGAAGGTGATCTTACATAACAAAAATCATCACAAACCTGCAAGGAAGCAGTCAAGACCTTGAAACCTCTCCTACAAGGAGGAATATATAGTTAATGAATAAAAAGATTGGTCAAGAGAGAAGTATTTCTGAAGGCATGCAGTTGCATAAAAGAACTTACCATTGTTATAAGGTTTTCGAGACAAAGTATAACTGAACTTTTGGTTGCTGCAGAGCAAACAGCAAGTTTTTTTCCCTGCAACAGCAGGTAGGACAAAAGAATCACTACAATAAGCAGAAATAATTAAACCTCTTTCTGAAACAAAATAAAAGCTAGTAAGTCACTAATATTCATTGCGAATTAAAAAATGTAATAAAGAAATCATATTGAAAAGAGATGGATATACAATCTAGTCAAACTAATTGACAGAATCAGAATATTAAAATCCAACTGTGGGCATAGAGATGCATGAGGAACTAGCAATTTTAATGCACCATCATATTAATGACCGAATAATAGTAACAGTAAGTTTTGTCTTACAGCAGCCTTGGCTTCATCCATCAATCTCAGAACTCCAGGTCTAGGCTCCACCTGCTTCGAATGACACCGGCCAGTCTTTACTCAATGAAGACATAACAAAATCACAATGAACAAGCAAGTCACTGCAAATGTCAAAGTCTACTTACAGTTCCAGATTTGATAATTTGTTGGTACCGATCAGTTTTCCAGTCCTATAAAACCATAAAGGAGTTGTTACAATAAAGTTTTGATGTGCATACAAGTCACTCCACAGCAATTAAAATTCAGCATCATGGATTGCTAACAGTACGAACACATAGGGTGAGAAGCAACAGACAATCTTGGATATCATGGCATTTTCGTAAGATTTTCAGAAACAAAAATCTTCAGATTGTAAATGAAATAGACCCAATTATTTATTATCTTCCAAAAGTTCGGTGAGCTTTTCGTCTCCCATAGTTCTAAAACAAATTCACTACTCGTTTCATTTCCCACATTAACTCAACAGAACAGCTAGGCATAAGTTAACTAAAATCTCTGCATTTCCCAATTTTTTTTTGAGAAAAATGAAAAGATTGAACCTGAATTGAATCAATCAACTTGGCTTGGTCATCATCAGTTTCTGGGGGAATCTCGAATATGGTGGAAGATGGCCACCCATGCTCTTTAAAGTACCTTAAAATTCCCGAAAACTAATCAACAAAAAGCTCAATAACTGAACAAAAAATTTGAAATTGTAGAAGTTTCTTGAGAACAAGACCATCTCATTTTGGGTTTGCCACCGCCAATTTGATTCTGGAGCACGTCATAAAACTCGGGGTCCCAATTGAGAGGCTGTTGAGAAGAAGGGTCGCAACGGACATTAAAGTGAGAGAAAGCATCATTGTAAGCTTGGCGGTGCAAGTGCTCAGATTCAAGAATCACACCATCGCAGTCAAATATGAGAGCTTGAAGAGATTGTGAAGAAGCAGACACGCTAAGTACTTTTCTAGTTAAAGATAAGGACAGTGATTTCTTGTTACTTTTAAAACCGAGAACATTGGTGTGGAAGAGAGGATTATGAGTTAAAGAAGAAAATTTGGCAGTAGTCGAAGAAGAAGAAGAAAAAGTAGTTGTTTGAGAGAGGATCATTGTAGAAGCCATGAATTTGTTTGTAATTTTTTTCATGTGGATTCTATTTCATTCTTGCTAGCTTT
Organism: Murraya koenigii; assembly: GCA_025617385.1. Classification (NCBI taxonomy): domain Eukaryota; kingdom Viridiplantae; phylum Streptophyta; class Magnoliopsida; order Sapindales; family Rutaceae; genus Murraya; species Murraya koenigii. The sequence continues at coordinate 29,751,399 of CM046813.1, forward strand.
TGAGTGAAGTCAGATGTGGCGGGTTAAAATCGTGTGGTTCTAGGCAATTTGTGGTAGGCTTAACGGATTTAACGACCCGTTACATCAACACAGCGCCATTTATGTTGGCCTAGGACCATTTTTCAGTTTGTTTGGTTTCTCATTTTCAACACGCGCACACACACTGTTTTTCCGCTTTTGATAAAGGCCAATCCCATACGACGGGTTCGTCAAAAGATACAACTACAAAATTTAGTTTCCCCATCATTCGGGATTGCAAGTGTTGATAGTTTTAATGCAGTGGATTAGCATGTAATTTAAATGGACAAAAACTTGAACATGGCGCGCATTCTGAGGTCATTAGACTGCTATCATGCATTAGGCTGTAAATCCAGAGAAAAGTAAATGAATGGTTTATAATGGAACTTACACATCATTTTAAGTGGAGAAAAATAAAATAAAAAACATCTACTACTCCATTGAGAACCAAATATTATCTCCAATTAGGACACCAGAATTGACACAACCCCGAAATACAGGCACCGAAAATTTATCCTCTCAGCCCACAACCATCCCTTTTTCTTCTCTCTTGGGGAACCATATGCACTTCCCAAGAATTATCCACCCCCTCAAGCCATTGTGCTAAAGTTTCTATAAGCCAGGCAAATCCAGTCAATCCACTGTTTTCATTCTGGCTCTGTATGAGGAAAATCTACAGAAAAATGAGCTTGGAAAGGTAAAGGCCGTAACCATGTCTCTTCCATAGGTTACTTCATATCTCATTAAAGTTAATGAAAGACCACAAATTGTCAGAAAGTCTAAAGTGGTTACAAAGTTGTGCCTCCACCATCTGACATAAGAGATGCAGCAGCTGCAGCAGCAGTAGGAACAACCCCTGTTGAAACACCTGGTTTTGACAAATGTAGAAGCCTGCCAAACAAAAGCCATGAGCATGTAAATATGCTGCATAACTTAAAATTAATCATACCAGCGTATTTTTCCCACTGAAAACAAGATGGGACAACTCACAATTAATCAGACAATTCGTAAACATGCCTCTAAAGGAGAAGAAAAGTTCTTACGGTGCAAGATATTCGCAGAACGATGAAACAGCAGAAGCCACTTCAGTGTAATTTTCAGATGATGCAGGTGCTGTCACTTCAACCAACTGTATTCCAGGTGTTACCGGCACAGCCTCATCTGTTGCATGTAGCTTCAGCATTTTATTTACAGATGACACAGTTACAGTAATCTGAGCACCTCTTTGAAAATGGAAGGAAAATCCTACTCTCAGCAACTCATGATCCAACTTGTAGCCAAGTGCATTAAACAGTCGAAGTGCGTTCTTGCTTACTTTACTTTCCAACATAGTCCTAACAAGAACAGATATTTGCTCTGCACCAGCACCCCTCATTGCACCCCCAAGATGTTTAACAGTCCTACAACATACAATAAAACCACTCTATAATGCTACTCTATATAGGAATAACCTCTATTTAGTCATAAAAATTCTGATCCCTATTTCGGCCAGTTATAAATAAGAATAATCTCCATATTGTAATGAGTTACAATTTTTCTAGATCCCGTCTTAAGAAATTTGCCTCCACATAGTAATAATTATCTGTATATTGCAAAAAAAATATATGATATTACATTAAAAAAACTTGCCTCCATATAGTACCATTAGACAATGAGAGAAAAACATTAAGAATACAAATATTTAGAGACATTTAAGATGACTTTACATGTTCCTAACGATACATAGATATATACACTATTTTTGAAAGCATATCTATCTCTTTTATCAATGTCTATAGTATATTGGATTTGACATGCTCCATTAACTTATTATTAAAAAAGTGCATATTTTAGTTGTACATCACTTGTAATAAGGATAACTAAGCCAAATCAATAACTTTTGTAACTATATCACTATTAAGTTATAACTTCCTAATAGTAATAAAATTAGTTTGGTCCCAGCAATATGATTATAGAGAGGTTTTACTGTAATAAGTTTCATATGCTCAAAACACAGACAAACATACACACATATAATCATCTGAGTATACCATGTGGGTTCGGGCTGCTCAAGATCACATAAGAGTCTAACCTCAGAAGTAACATTTCCTGAAAAATGAACCACATAATCGTCATGATAAGCAAGAAATAAGCCACTAAATGGACAAACATAAACATTTTTTCCTCTTCGAGATACAACTAAAGTGGGCCGAATAAGTATCCCTTGATCTCGTAAAAGTAATAATAATTTGAGCTAAAAATTGCGTCAAGCAATAAAGATGGTGCTAAAAGCCTTCTTAATATGTCAACAGAAGGGCAAATTTCAGCTTCGTTCTATTGTTTGTGAATTGTAGCATTGTAAACATATTTTGCAAAACAGGTTGACTTTAAAGAAAATTTAAATACTTTCCAAGGTTGGGGTTATTTTTTAAGCAGATTTCATGAACCCTCAAGCGATCTCTGTGAACACCACAAATTCCTTGAAGAAGAATCTCAAGAGCCTCGACATGCTGCAAGACAAAAGCTCATATCAGTGTAAATAGTTTTCTTTATTTTCATTTTATTATATTTCCTTTTATGATTTAAACCAACCCCCCGCCCCCCGCCCTAGTATGTGCAGGATTTGGATTCTAAACCTTTTGTACCAACCCAGAGGTTTGCCAATTGAATCAACTAGTACACACACGTTGGTGTAAATAGTTAAAAACTGCCTCAGTATAAAATATTATTGCTAAATTTTAATTCAATATTCAACATCTTTATCATCTACCATGCTCATAATTGTCAAACTCAATGGTCAACAACTCACAATGTACTGCATGTATGTCATTCAAGGCAAATAAAGTGGAGTACGAATTCTTCACTAGAATTAACACTAATCTTCACCGTGGTGCAACTGTATACAGATATTTCAAGACTACGAAATGATTAAAACAAGAATAAAACTTTTACAAAATTAAGAAATATATCTTTACCTGTGTCTCTATAATTCCTTGAACAATGCACTCCATCAAAATCAGCTTTAGTTAATCTCAAACATTACGTATAGATAGCATCTGAACTGTTAAACACAATTCAAAGTTTTCTACTTTAGAATAGTAACACTTATTGAAACAACAAAATTTTATCAAGAAAAAGATTACCAGAATAATGCAAAATATGTCAAATCTATAAATAAAAGAGGGTTTCTCCTGTACGGATTCTCAATTGGTTGTCAGAGTAAACGGATAAAAGAGATCACGCTCCTCGCCATATTTTGACTCATGAAAGATCAAAATAATTCCACACAAATTAATTGAAATCAGCCGATACAAACTTTAAAAAAGAGAAAAAGCACAAATTGCTCCCATATACCTAAGCAATCAATAGATGCAAATACAAACTCAGAATGGGCCATGAATAAAAATCCACTGTTAATATACTCGTCAATAATTTATCCACCAAAAAAAATTTGATCCAAAAACATAATGAAAGAATCAAAGAGTATAGAAAAGACTTTCACCTAAGTTTAGGCTTGAGAAGAAGTTTGACTTATCTTTTTGAAGTACCCAGAAACAAAAAATCCAACTATATTGGGTGTTGACAAGCCAAATGCTTCATGGACGGCTAAAATCAATGTACAAATTAAGAAATCATAACCAATTTGTGAGCAGCACCTAAAACTGGGGGACAAATCTAGCAGATTAAATTTAAGACCAAAAAGTTAAAAGCATAGTAAAAGCGTGTTTAGATAAAAGCACCGCTCCGATGACAATATGAGTTAACTAGTAGTTCACATAATTACCCGTATGCCACAGAATCCCGAGAAATGAATCCCTTAAAGCTGATCCCTGAACTCAAAAGCAAAAACCCTGCTTTCAATCAAATCGAACAAAAATTAAAAGCATGAGATGCCATCCAAGAAAAATTCATGAGAATAAATATAATGAAACTATAATTCATGAGAATAAATATAATGAAACTATCAGAAACCCTAAAACAGAAATTTCATGCAGAGGAACAAGCAAGAGAAAGGAATCATTTTCAAAGACCGTTAATTAAACAAGAGAAAGCCGAATTAGGGATTGATGGAGATATCAATGATAACGTAGAGCTCTGTTTAGATGATTACTTTCCCGGGGTTTTGTTTGATGAACAGTTCAGAAACTTTGAGCAGAACAGTCTCTCCCTTGTACTCAAAAAGCTCAACACTCCCTATCGGATAAAAAAAAAAAATGCGCTCAACACTCAACAGCGTAACGGGTGCTGTTTTTCCAAAACGCTGCTTTGTGAGGCTAAATCTGCAAATATTAAGGGATAATTTATATCGAAGTCCCTATTGTTGAGATCAATTTAAATAATTCAGCATTGCGCACAATGAATCAATAAGGTCCTTCTTTAACTTGAACCTTATTTTAACTTCAGGTAAATTTCAATTTACCCCAAGTAAAATCACAATCTTTAATCACTTAAAGTTTTGAAACATAAATTTATCCTCAGTGCGTTTTTTATTTACCATCATTTTTTAAACAGTAAACAAGATAAATTGATGTTTTCAAAATCTTAAAGAGTAAATGAAAATTCAAAATTGTCATTTTAGGTTAGAAAAAATTAAAACTTACCTTTTATCATTTAGGTTTTTTACTTTATAAATTTTAACAACGATAATGGTATGCGGCACGTATGTCACTAGAGTACAATTGTGTAGTTTGATTAGTCAATAACAATTTTACTAGTAATTAGTTGTTCATTTTACGTAACAAAATCTCTAAATTTGACCTTGTAGAAGCAATCCCAATTTTACTTTAACGTTTTTCCTTGAATTTGGTAAACTCTTGCAATAGAGACCAATAGAGTGAGAATAAAATGTTATCCTTACAATTGCTTAAATATAATAAAAATCATAGACGATCAAACACCCACCCTAGATGAAAAAAATAATTATAAAATAAAATTCAATAATAACATACAAGTATTTACTAAACAGTTTAAAATTGCATGTTAAAAACAAAACAAACAAAGCTTTAATTAATTGACTGTGCAAAGGCTGATCTATTTAATTTTCAAGCAAACATTGAAATCCCTTAATTTCCATTGCTTTGATAAAATTTTTATTTTTACCAAATATATCCTAACTCTTTACCTAATTTTTTTATTGAATAATAATACTACATATCCCAAATTTTTTATTCCAAATAATTATCCTAAATGATGTGGCATTCATCAATTAGTTAGTAAAATAATATAATTAATTCACTTTGATTCATTAAACCAATTAATGGATGCCACATTATTTGAGATAGTTATTTAAAATAAAAATTTTAAAATATATAAAATTACTCTTTATTAAATCAATAGTGGTTCACAGTTAACATAGAGTTAACAAAAAGTTTAAACTTTAAATTACCATTTTAAAGTTCACAAACCAAATTGCCCACATTAAGAAATAGTTGCACTTTGATCACTCAAATTCTAAAAAAAAAAATAAAAATGTAGCAGTGTCACTAAAAAATTCTTTCGATTTATTATTCAAATATTTATTTATTTATTTATATGACAAATAAAAGAATAAAAAAAACTCTTATTTCTCACAAGACTATTTAAATAAAAATAAATATATATTATTTTTAATCAATTTTCCTTTTGCTCTAAAAGTTTCTTCAAATTAATTTTTTTAAAAAATATTGATATAATTCTTTAAATAAATAATAAAATATTATTTAAACAATATTTTAGTGATGTTGAAAAAGCGAAAACATCACGATCAAAGTCACTAATAAAAAAAGTATGGGAGATCCTCCTCACAAAAAGGAGAAGAATTCAAAAATAGATGGATTATGGAATGCACAGAATAAATATGGGTTATGTTAAGTTAAAATATGAATAATTTACAGTCCATCCAACTCATGCAAAAATTAACAAGATTGTGACCATTATTCTATAAATAAGTGGATTGTAAGTTATTCTTAAAATAACTTAGCAAAAGCCAATAAAGATTCGCCTTTTGAGAATCCCTTACCTGACCGACATGTTATGCTAGCTACCGAAATGTGTCCTAATGTAGTAATAATGATTGAACCTCTATTGACGTGTCAAGCTACTTGAAGTGGTTTTATTTCACACCTCTAATTTTAGTCATTATTAGGGATGTTTGTGAATCATATTTTGTGAATTAAACATTAATTTATATTAAATCTATAGATTTATGGATTATAAAATTTTAATACAATTAAATTACGGATTAAGAAATTTAATTCATACGCATGTGAATCGAACGTGAATTTGACTTATGACTCAATTCATATCCAATCTATCATTTTACGGATTAAAAAATTAATTAAATAAAAATTCTAATATAAATATAATTTTATTACGATCAAATTTAAAATTAAATAAGATTTAAATAAATTATTTTTAAAATAAAATTAGAATAATACATTCAAAATTTCAAAATATAACATATCAAAAAGAAAAAAATTCATTTGTTTAGATTAATATATGAAATTAACTGAATTTATAAATTAATCTATACAAAAGTTGAAACTTGAGGGTTTGGATGATTTATCAAAATATTCACCTCTAATTTGTATTTTAACTTGAAGAAAGTAGACATAATTGAAACAAATCAGACACAAAATATTATATTTAATAAAAATAATTAATAAATAGTTATCCTTACTTATCATCTATAAAATACTATCAAACTTCATCAAATATGTTATTGTCAGCTCCTAAAATCTCTATACGTGTAAAACAAAAAGAAAGTCAATATTTTAAAAATATAATAATAACATAAAGTCAAATAATAATTAATGAATACAATTAAAGTAAATCGTTATATTTACCTGCATCAATATGTTCAATCCTATTTATTGATTTAACAAAGATTATTAAAGTTGAACATAACTAATTTTATGTGTAAATTAGTGCTTCTACCATCTATGTAGGTGACAAATACTAATGTGGATCAAGAACCAACCCACCAATTTTAAATCTTTATCTTAGAATTTTTTTAATTACTGTTTAGAAAGTTAGAATTATTTATTTAGTTATTCAATTATTTATTTATTTCTTATTATTAGTGAATATGATATATAATATGGTGTTAATGCAATTATATTTTAACTTATTTGTTTATTAATAAATAATAATGTCGTGTTTACATGTTTTATTTTTAATTTTTTATGAATTTATAGAATTAAAACCATATCCAATTCATGAATTGTGAATTTTCACATTTTTACTGCAATTCAATTCACCAATGTACAGATCGAATTTTTATGAATAAGATAAATTCAACGGATCAAATCAGATTCTGAACAACCATAGTCATTATGATGCCACTGAGCAATTAATATGTCATGGATCCCTATTTTTTTTTTCTTTTCGGAAAACTAATATGTCACAGAGATTGATTACGGTGCTTGAATCGTATTAATAGAGGCATGCATGTACATTAAGCAAAGTATGGACTTTGTCCATATAAATCCCAAGAAGATAAGTAAGGGCCGGAGCTGGGCCGGATCTTTAAAGTAAAATAAAAAAAAAACAATATAAAATCAGAATCAAAAGGAGAATATTCATAGCAGAAAATTCCTATTAAGTAGCGACAAGAATGTGATGAAGAAATTGAAAAAGATCTGTTACAGATTTCTGTACAATAATGTATGAAACTTGAACGTATAACAGTAAATGCTGACAACATTAACATGTCCCATGACCCCATCCCCATCCCCATCCCCAAAGAATCCGAGGAGCACCACAATACCAAACATTTACTAAAAATAATTAAAACCCATTAACTAGTCCTAATGCTGGTTAATTAAATTTACAGAAAATTAATAAAATAAAACTATCAGTGGTTACAAACAAACCCAATAGTAGTAGTATTACCCATTTGATGATGATCTGAAGCTTCTTCACTTCTAAGGGTTATAGAAGTTGCCATTACAGCGGCATTTCCAACCAAGAGGCTTGTAATTAGAATACTTCTTGGTTAACGAAGATGGGCCATTGTAGAACGCCATGGGATGAGCACGAGAACGAGCATGAGCTGCTTTTTGACCGGGCAATGTCGGCACCTGAACCGCCATGCATGGGTGGCACTGGTTGCATTTGTTGTGGCAGCTCGGTGGCATTGAACCCAGCCTTGTTTTGTCTTCAAATAACAAACCCTACACCCACAAAATAAAAATATACATAATCCTATCATCCCAAAAAGTAAAAATATATATATATAAATAAATGTTTTGAATGTGCCGATCGAGGCTTACACGAGGTCGAGGACGAGGAGAGCTTGGAGGAAGGTAAATATTGGAGACAGGAGAGCAAAGAAAAAGGAGAAGGAAAAGGAGGAGAAGAAGAGAGCAAAGTGAACTCATATTACACTAATTTATGAAAGCATCTCATGCAAATGACCAAAGAAAACAGAAATCAAGAAGTGAAGCAGGGCAGGGCCAAGTGATGATACTTTGAATGGAGTTTCATATAGCAGCAGAAGCAGCAGCCGGGGCAAAAAGCAAATGATTCAAAGAGAGAGAATTTATTTGGATAGCCATTTTTATTGTGATTTCAGCGGCGTTAATTGAATTGAATAAAACAAAAGAAAAAGAGAGGGAGGGATAGACAATAAATAATGAGGAGGTGGGGTAGGTTAATGCTGAAAGGACCTCAATATAAGAGAGTTAAAAAAAAAAAAAAACAATTTATAAGATGAATAACAAATAGTTGGTAGAATCCACATCGAGAGAAAGGACCCATTTTGCCTTTTTTTTTTTTTTTTCCTTCCTTTCTCTTGATCAGATTAAAAGTAAGGGCTCCTCCGCTTTTACTTATTACTCTCGGTTCGGGTTAAAAATTAAAGCAAACCCTGTGGTTTTATAATTCAAAGCATTTATTAACCATCCGACTCACTTTTAGCTTTCAGTGTTCAGTGCTCGGATTTCGGAGTATGGACTTTGACTGAGATTGACTTCGAACGCACATATAATTCTGAGATATTTGTAATACATTAATTCTCTCTCTTTTTTTTTTCTTTTTATTCCAATTTGATATTGCCGTACATATTTATAAGTTTATCACACCGATGAAAAAAAAAATGTGGTCGCAAGTATTCTCTCAAGCTCACTAGTGTTGTAAAACTTCAAGGTTGTGAAGTTATCTTTTCTTGTTGCTGACCCCTAGATTTTGATTCTTATTCTTGAATTTATGATATATTATTTAGCTATTGTAGATTTAAATTATTTAACAATGAAAATTTTAGCTACCGTAGAATTTGGGTGATCAACAACGAAAAATTAAGTGAAATGAACAATTAATAAAATTTTGATTAAGGGGTGGTGTACCAAACCGCCATGCTGCATTGAAAGACGTAAATGCTTGTTGTTGGCACATTTTGTGCAATTATTTAAAGACATTATGTTAAAATAGTTTTAAAATAAGACGTGAATTATAATTACATAAATAAAATAATAAATAATATATTATAAATTTAATTATATAATCATAAAAAAATACTCTATTGTAAAATAATTTTAATATACTCATATCTTTATTTAAATATAAATAACAGTATCAATTTGTCATTAATTCTCCAAACAATATGTGACCTAAACATTAATTAGACTTGACATGCCAGTGTGATTAATTAGGCAAGATGGCCATACAAAAATTTGACAGAAATTGGTTTAGCAACTCATCAGCATGTGCGTGAAGCTGGCAATGAAATAATAATTTATCAATTTGTCTGGACATGAAGAATAAAACATTGCGTATGGTGGGTCAAATTATATAAAACTGTGATAAAATATCACCGATTTCAAATTAAATTTGAATTTTAGTACAATGTCATAATGATCATAAGAGCCCTGAGAGACTCCATTCAAAGAGTTTAAAAGCTCTGATAAAAGCTGATACTTCACCTAATGCTTGAAGTTTTTTATTTTTTTTTTCAAAGAAGAAAAAGAAATGAAAAAATATAAAAATTCATGGATGATAAGCCTTTCTAATATCGTGGGGACCAAAAATTGTTTTGTTTACCAATTCTATGTTTCCCGATTTGGCGCTGCTGTGATTTATTATCAGTCGAGCTGGCAGCACTGCAGCAGCTGTTTGAGATCAGCGACACTGATCGTAAGTAAAACGCCTTTGTTATTAAAAAAATAAAAAATCAAGAACACTAAACAAATATTGATATCTGCTTCTACAGAAGCAGTTTTTTGCTTTTTGAGGTTAGAGCTTTTTATTCTTCATCAACACACACACAAAAGAAAAAAAAGAAAAAAAAAAAAAGAGAACGGTCTAAAAGAGCCTATTCCCTATCCCTTTCGACGTGTGAGTTTCCTAATCAGTCATTACGTTACCTACTATTCTAATGAAGAGCAAATTGTTTTTGCAGATGCGCAAGAAGCAGCAGCTATATTGATTCTGCACCTGCCCAAGAAGGAGAGGGGAAAAAGTTCATATTAGACCTTTTAAGTTTATTTTATGTTTTTTAAAAATTAAATATGATAAAATATATATACCACTTCGTTTATTTATTTTTTGTTTTAATGAATGTGTTATTACGTCTGCGAATCAGATGGTACAAGTGTTCACTGTTGACATGAAATCATAGCTTTCAACGGCATGATGCACTTACTTCCAAATCCCGAAACATCACATGACATTATGGGAAACGGATCGAGTGCTTCAGCTGAGCACTGGATCCTAGTCCTATAATATGGGTTACTCATTGGCCATTGTAACAAATGAGATAGCTTTTGATTGGCCGATATCTTAAATCTGTAACTCAACTGTGCTTAATTAAGTTCATATATCATAATAATATGGATTTAGATTCGCTTTTTTTTTTTTTCCTAATCGGGAGATTTTCTAGGATCTATTAACATGTGTCATTAATAAAATTAAATGGTCAAGATTTTATTTTAATTAATTTTTATATTATGGATTCGTCGATGAAGCTGCTGTTGTCACATTCCACAAGCACTCCAACATTTTTGTTATTACTATTCACTTGGTAAATTTATTTTTTAGACCGTACTGGTCGTCGTCTTGATGATATTGAGAGCGAGATAAAATGCTGAAAGGACACTCTTACTATTATTCTTCTTCCCCATGTTATGCAGTGATGCAGGATTGTGTAATTCTCTCTCAAGATGGACGGCTTGCATGCCGCATGAGGCAAACAATCAGCAACCATCAAGATTTGCATCGACGAAATTAGAAGATGAAAAATTTCTTTAGCTGCTGCATTTTTTGCATTTTTTTCCTGTACTTTTTTAACTGCTTTATTTTTGTAAGCAGGATGTGTGTTGGAGAGAAAGAATTTGCAGAAAAAAAAAAAATTGACAAGAGTCACACATGAGTTTGAATGTCTATTTAGATTAAAAAAATAATTAAAATAAAATTTTAGCTATATAATTTCATGAATGACACGTATTAATAAATTCTTGAAATTTTAGGAGAGATAGGAGAGAAAATATTTATGATGAGAGGATCCGAATCTAATATGAAATGTTAAAATATTGACTAATGAAAATATCTTAAATTTTATCTCAAATAATATGAGATACAATGTATCATTTATTACGTGATTAATAATTTTTTATAAAATTCAACATTTAATATATATATATATATATATACCTAATTAAATTAAAGTTTTGTTTCCTTCAATTAATTGGCTTGCAAATAGAAAAAATAAAAAAAATGAGTGCAGAGATGCTTTTAGAATTCTTCGGTGACTACAAAAAATTTCGACAAAACTAAGGCAGTGGAAAGATAATTATTCTTTGTAATAACATATCCATTTATTTGGTAATAAACTCTAGTAGTACGACACATGATAATAATTTATAAAATTGTTGCAATCCACATTTTTATACTGCAAGTCTGCAAGTCAGTATCCTAATTCCTGAGTAATAAATTTCAATAATGGACCTCGACAGAGACCGAACAGCTGCTGTAATAAAATTCTTATTAAAATATTTAGTAAATAACAAAAATTCCGTAGCAATGTTACAGTTGTTAACACAGTCGCCATCATGATTGCCAATCTATTAGCCATTATCAATGTCAAAAACATTTGGCGCCAGATAAAAACAAATATTACTTGTTTTAGCTTAGGAAGAGTGAAGGCCCATCAAAACAGCTTGGCAACCAGTGTTCGTACAAACAGCTAAAGCTATGAATATGATACAAGAAAAGCAAGCTGCAGCGTGCAGTGATCAGATGATCAGTAAGAGTACACTTTTGCATCATAATCTTGTTTTTAATAATCTGGCTCGACTTGTGAAGCAATAGTGACCAGTAATCATAATCTTATTCTTAGCTTTGTTTAAAGAACCAAGAAATAGTGTGTATATGTGAAATATCAATATCTTCATTCTTTGTATATTGTCATTGACGCGTGGCTCCCCATGCATGTAGCCGCCGATGATTCCGGTTTTGTGTTTGTGATACGATAACAATCAGAATAAAATATATGCAGTACCATTTTTTTTGTCTCATTTATTACGATTTTTTTATATGAAATTTCTAAATTTTATGATTATAGGAACGTTGATTTTGGCAGTTAATTATAAACTATCGGTTTGATTAGTGAAAAAAAAGAAAGAGAGAGCCTCAGGATTTGAGTGATCGCCATTATTTAAGTACTGATTCTTGAGCCCTTCTGATATTAACAGAATTTATTTCTTTTCTATATTTCTATGAATAGTGTTTTGCACTACTGTTGTTGTAAAACTTATTGACACGCTTAGGTTTGTCTTAAATCCAAGCGACCATAATTCGTGCATGAAGAGAAGAAAAGTGAAAAGACTTGATCACGCATATATTGAGCTATGTTATGTTACATGTAACATATATTAAGTATTGCATTCAATGCTTGCAACTTGCTACTAAGAAAGAACATATTTGTTTATTTATTTAAACATTCAATTAGTCGTTTTAACTAAATTTTTGCTAAGATCTAATTCAAACTATTAAGCGGTGGTTCTTACTGTATCTAGGTCAAATCCGATCAAAATAAATAAAATTGGTATTTGAGGGGAAAGAATGAGATAAGTTTAGGTTTAGATATGTATTTATGTTGTTTGAGGTATGAGGTATAGTTGAGGTGATCTATGAGCTGAGCTGAAGTGATCTAGAAGGTGTACTGCGGTGTTTTGGGAGGTGAACTGAGATATGAGTTTGAAATAATATGAAGAGCTTTGTAGAGTTAATTTAGAGAGTTGACATGAATAGCTATGAGAACTCATGAAATAACTTTGGTGAACTTGAGGATAGCTCTAAAGAGCTCATACAAAGCTTGTGGTATGATTCAGGTAAACTTATAAATAAAATACGATTTAGACAATAAATCATCATAATAAGAATAAGATAAGCATAAATAATAAAGAACGCACAAGATTTTAAGTGTTTCAACCCTTTGGCCTATGTCTACGGGAGTAATTCATCTCCAATTCACTATATAAATGAAGTATTACATGATTTGCTTTACAATATGAACAAAACCTTATTGAAAGTTGTTTATAGAGAGTAATAGCATGAGGGAGATGTGTGTTTTATAGAGATTAGAGAGTTTTCTAATAAAAAAATAAAGGAAAATGTTTCTTTAGGAGATGATATGGTTAAAATCTTTTACGGAAGTGTGAAAATGGTAAAAGAAACCTTAGAAATGGAGGAAGATAAATGTTAAGCAGCATTCATAAAATTAGATATAGACATATCTCCTTATTTTTTCTTGTGTCTATAGCTAAATTTATAAGATATGTGCTTTAAGGGCATTTTTATCTTTTATATCATACAGTGAATTTCTATTGATGCTATCTTCCTCAAGTGATCTATTTTTATCTTTTTCTTTTATCACTTGATAATAACCAAATAAGCTTGGTGAACAAGTAATTCTTTTATCTCTTATGTGGTTCTTCCTCTTTACCACATGGAAAAAACTGATGTAGTGGTTCTACTTTTTTTCATTGGATAGCTGAGGAGTGCTAAAATGACTTTCTCTTATTGTTTGGCTAGGGAATCTTCACTTTTAAAGACTCCTTATCCTTAGCCAAAAAATAGATATTTTGTTCTCTTTTATGATGGCATGTATTGTTCACGTGCTAGCTCTAACAATTAAAATTTGGGTTCCTGTAATACCCCTTGATGTTAGGATTATTTACCGAAACTGCATTTTTCCTCCGGGAGCTTAATTTCTTATTACTGTGAACTATCCTCCCATCCAGTTAAATGAATTGACCTATTTTGACTGACTTTTCTTGCTACGTGTTACTGAGTTGTTGGCTCACATTAGCACTTAGATTTTCTCTCAAACTAAATCCACCCAGTTTCTTGTGTTAAAAGAATTAAAGTACAAGAAACTCTAAGAGAAAATTTTGCATGAGAGACACAAGCCTATACATTAAAAAACAAGCCAAGCCCTCTAAAAGTCCATCCACTCTAGAGTGGGTCGAGATTGAGCTTTTATCAATTTTTTAAGAATAAAATTTTAATAAAACTATAAATTAAAAAAATTTACATAATTATCCAATACACAAAATATTTACAATACTACATAATAAACCACATATACTAATATAAAAACAAACTAATTCAATAATAAAATTTTATTCAATAATTTATGTAAACTATTAAATAATACTATACATAAAAAATTATCAATTGATTTAACGTAATATTATTTCATATTATTTATTAAATTCAATAATTAGTAATATAATTTAAAAATAATTGAATTATTTAAAGAATTATTTTTAATTCATTAAATTAAATTTAATGTAATCTTATTCAATATTACACCAAATAAAAGATAATATTATATATAGTTCAATCTAATTTAATATAATATAATTTGACTTAACCTTAAAAATTAATCCAAGTGATAGAATATATGTATAATTTATAAATTAAAGTTTGGGCTTGGGCTCGAGCTTTTTATAAAAGTCTTTAAATAGATCCATTCATAACGAACTTCAAATTTTTTGACCTATGTCCTAAGGTTTTAACATATAGGCCTAGGCTTTTTTGACAACTCTAATAGTAACTAAATAAGCTTAATGAGCAAGTAATTCATTTATCCCTCGTGTGACCCTTACTCTTTGCCATGTGGCAAAAGCTGGTGTAATAATCGTTCTGATTTTCATAGGATATTTGAGGATTGCTAATGTAGCTTTCTCTTATTGCTTGGTTAGGGAATCTTTACTCTTATTGGCTCTTTATCCTTAATGAAAAAAAAATGTTCTCTTCATAATAATGTACACTATTTACGTGCTAGCTCTAACAACTAAAATTTAGAGTTCTAATAATATCCCTTAATATTGAGATTATTTTTCGAAATTATATTTTTCTTCTGAAAACTTAGTTTATGATTACTGTGAGTTATCCTCCCATCTAATTAAATAAATTGACCTCTCTTATCTGACTTTTCTTATCATATATCACTAAGTTATTGGCTCACGTCAACATTTAGATTTCCTCTCAAACATTAGTCATACAAATATTAAATACTAAACATAGAAATTATTTAGATACAATACGAATATTTGAGCACAAAATAAATCAGATTTGTGTTTTAACAGTTCTGAAGAGAATCTTTTGCTCTCTTTAGCTATACGGATCAATGAAATTAACGAATACATTTAGATTTCAGGGTTCAAGCTTGTATTTGCAATCAAAAGAAGGTTTATATTTGAACAAGAATGTCATGTCGTCCAACGGAGCCTAGAAGAAGATAACTCGTGCAGACAGCTGACTCAATGTTCCATACTAATGGATTCGGGTTTATAACCCTCCTAGAGTTTGATTGAATTATTAATTCTGCGTGTGGAACCTTAATAGCTTATTAGCTAAATGGCAATTGGCGCATATAATAATACTATTTGCTATTTTTTAGTTAGCTAGTTTCTATAGTGTAGCCGGTCTGCACTCCTCTATTTTCTTCTAATACTATTTTTCTTGTACTGGATGGGGATCCGGATTCTGCTGCTGCTGGATTCATACTTCGAAATGCATACTTCGAAATGCATACTTAGAATTATTCTAATTGAGAAATATTTTAGTTTTAACTTTGATACGTAATTACCGGGATACTATAGGTATCCATTGCCCGATGAAATGACCTTACTTCGCGGGTAACTCGCTCGATCGTGAGCGAGTTAGTCTTACGAGCTGCTTGATTGATAGCCGAATCACTTTCTTTGGTGTCAGCTGGTGTCGCACTGTTGCTCCAAGCAACGCAATCTCTGATTATCGGACCAGCAAAGAGAAGGGGACAAGCTGGTCTCGAATGGGGGATTGAAATCAAAGGTAGATCGACGCGGGTGCGTGCATTATTATTTTTTTTTCATCTGCATTTTGGAGCAATTTTATGTGCGACAGAACGGCCGGCTATCTAATCTGATCAACTTCGATAGTTAAGATCGGTAAATATAGATCAACACCAAAGAGAAAACTGATTGTTAATATTATTTGGGTCTTAGTAAAAGAGCAAACAGTGTGAAAAGTTAAAAAAAAAAAAAGTTGAAATTGAGATGCAGGAAGGCATAGAATCAAGAACACTATCAAGTTCAATTTGATCATTCAGTTTAAATTATACGAAAACAGTAGAATTTTCGGCCACTTAGGATCCCTTTCCAAAAAATTGGAGTGAACTGGCCACCTTTTTTTTTTTTTTGGATAATTATACCTGCTTCATCCCCTAAAAAATTACATGCCAATCCAGCACATAAAGTCTAAGCAAACTCAGATCAAGATATATTCTTCACTGGTTACATCGAAAACGGATATTAAAACTTTTCCAGTTTTCCCATTAGATGAAATTAAGGTTTGCCCTGTTAAACTAGAAATGGAATTGAATAAAGTTCCAAAATACCAATCCATTGGTACTGCTATTCATTTCATATTTAACAAGTTGTACCTATATGATTCCTCATCAACTATTAAGGGCGGTATACTCCATGTTCCAAGAGGATGGCCCATTATCTTACCACCTGACAATCATAATGCCAAATATAAACAGTGGCCTTAGAAAAGAAGAGGGATGAATTACATATAATTCAATCTCAACAAATTACCCTCTTTAGTTGCTTCTTTGCATCTTCTCTGATAGTTAAATGACAGCTGGGGGTCCAAAGATTTCAGTATACTGTTATACTTTTCTTCAGACTCAGTAATGTATTTTGCCTGGAAAGAAAAATTAGACGAAATGATTTTAAAAAAAAAGTATTACTTTTTAATATTAGAACTTAGAAGAAAGTCAATGGCAAAACAATAATAGAAAAATCATGAATGCAAACCCTTCTCAATTCACGGACGAAGTTATGAATTTTAATCTTGTACTGAGAAATTGCCTGACTCAACAACATCTCCCCTTGAAATAGAAGGGATTTGGGGTGGCAAGAGATCTATGATTCTATTCTATCACTAAGGGGAAAACTAAAAGAAGTTGAACAAAATGGTGTGCTTACAATCATGGTCGGTGCTGTTGATGGTCCATATATTCTAACAAACATTCGCAAAATGTTGAAATTATTCTCCAAAACGTCATCCTAGAAGAAGACCATAATTAGGAATCAGAATAAGGCTAAATTGAATGTGTAGCAGTTGTCAGTATTTATAACTCTGTCAACAGGAACTAACCTCATAGTCAAACCTACAGCATCATCACGGAACTTGGACTGAGCAAAAACAACACAACGCTTGCCACGTAAAGTATAACGTTGTTAAGTAATTGCAGTAAATGTTAATTATTCAATGAAAAGCATAACCACATGGAATTGCAGTATATGGACAGAGAGACACAGAAAAAGTACTTACAGATCATCAGATATTTCTACTAAAAATTCTGATATTGACAGAAATGCCATGTGCAAGTCATTCACCTACACGGTTGCTTCAATGAAAACACATTTAATCTAATTGAATACACTGGTTCCAGCAGATTTCAAAAAATAATTGAACACATCTTATGTCACATTAAAAATGGCAATAGCAGCATCATAACTGTTCATGTCAGAATGTGTCAATCACAGGCTTGGTGCAATACTGGAGTGCTAGAGCTGTTTTCATGAGTTCAAACGCTGAGGAAAAAACAATCTTGCAAACAGTAAATAAATTACTCTAATTAGATGCTTTCAAGAAACTTCTTGTAAATGAAGATTCAAAAATAACAATTTTCATAAGTAACTTCAACAGACAGGAGTAAAAGAGGCTAAAGCTTTCAACGAGCATAAGAAAACAACATATGATATCTTGACAGAGCTTAGCTGTCTCATTATTGTTTAGTAGTTTTAAGCTTTACAGAAAAATTACAATTTTGAAAGTATGAACAGAAAAGCTGTAGATAAACTTGTATGTTAACATCTTATATGAGTTCAGAAAAACACAGATAAAACTCATACAAAATCGTACAAAAGTTGCAAAAGAAAATTACCTCTTCTCTTCTCAACTGATACAAAATTAGATTCAGCGACCGATAATCAAATGACTTTAGATGAATTGCCCTCATCACATCTTCGATGGAGATCTGAGAAACAATTGTATCTTTAAACAAAAACCTGGACAAAACTATTCTTGAGCATGCATATGTTTTGCATATAATACAACTGCAGTTTTTTTTTTTTTAATAGAGAAAAGAAATTATTAAAGAATCCACAAAATCTCCCCACAAGTATAGGATATCCTAAATAGTAAATACCTTCAATCCAAGAGATACAAAAACAGGAGAAAATGATGACACAAGTAAAGAAAAAAGCTAGCGTGAAAATGATCAATTCTTTTTCTCAAAAGGACTCCAATGTCATATGTACCTCCTTTTTTCTCATCAATGCACAACACAGCTTTCTCTCTAAAGCCCAATACTCTTCTCCGCTTCTAAATTCTTCAATAATCCTTGATCCATGAAGCAAAGACAAAATCAACAGTATTTATAATAGACTTCAGAAGCCATTCATTTTTAAAACCAGTAGAGTCAGGCAGCGAGAAATTATACCTCTCTGTCAAAAGCCCATGCTGTTCAAGCAAACTCACAAGAGGTCTGAACGGATCATTTTTCAACATATGTATTAACTTAGAAACCTGTTTCTCATATGCTTTCTGCATCGCAAACAGAACTACCTTCATTAGGTAAAAATTGATTAAATATTTACCAGATTATAATAGTTGTTGTCCCCAATGGCTCAGTACAACCTCCTCAAATCCTCTTTTGGAAAAAGTAACTCCATCAGTTGGCATATCAACAATCTTCTCATTCAAACTGTCCAGCTGCACTAAGAAAACCACAACTGTTGAGAGATGATAAAACAAAAAGGACATGGCAGCTCAATATAAAATAGGCATCAATGAAGAAGTTACACAACAAACTCATGCTAACTTGTACAAATTCCTTTTAGTTTACTATAAATTTTTTTTTTTTTCATTCTAGGCAGGGATATAGCAGGAAAAACAAGAGCATACGAAGATCAGGCAAGGCTCATTTGCCTTCTAGATAAACACGCCAACACTTCATTAGTTGAATGAAATTTAAATACTTCAACAAGGTCCTAACATCAGTTTTGCAGCAACAATATTTCAATAGCCTCAGCACAATCTCAACAAAAATTCAAAAAAAATACTTTAAAATATTTATCATATTGTTGAAAAGATTATCATAGTTCATACTTTTGAGCAGGTTGTTACCTGGTAAATATAACTTTCTGTGAATGAAAGCACAGGCAGATATTTGAAAATTGCTTGCGGATGGTTTGCATCCATTCCATGAAACATAAAATAAGATCTGCACTGTTGATTAAGTCAAATTCATTACTAAATAGCAAGTTTCAGCTCATCAGATGGCCTTTGATGAAGCTAAAATAACATAAGAGGAAAAAAAAAAGAAGAAAAGAAAAAGAGGTGCTTACAAAATCCTCAAGCGTAGAATTTGCTCTCTGCATAGCATCAAGTCCAACCAAAGCCTCACTACAATCATTCTCATTGACAATGCCACTTGTAAAACAACTTTCTTGAGTGCCTACAAGAAAGTGAAAGTCTGATAAATACTGTTTGGGCTTTACCTGAAGCCAATGCGAGAAAAAAAAAAAAATATCATTCATATACCTTCCTGGCTAAGACGCGGCAATGCTTCCTCCAGAAACGAAGGTGAAAGCTACAAATATATTAATCAACATAAACACACCAACTGACCTATAGCAAGAGGAATGATATCACAAAAAAATTTCACTCACTTTTGGCACGTACTCCAAAATCAAGCTGCACTTCTCGGCCATGTCGAGTTTTCCGGATGGTTGTACCTTGAGCGCATGAAAATCAGTTAGATTCTCTTTCAGTGTAAAAGGAAAACAGTAGAAGCAAGCAGAGAGATGTGCAAGCGCAGGTGAAAATTGATTACCAAGAGGAGGATGAGATTGGCGAGAAAGCGATTAGAGTCGTCATTATTGTTAGAAGATGAAACAACAAAGCCACGCGATTGCATAAATGACAGTGTTTCCTGTACTTGTTCCAGCTTTCTCAGTTCTTCCATTTTCCCTTTCCCTCAGAGAAGTTCTGTGTTATGCTTTGAGTAGATTCAACGGCACGACAGCGTTTGTTTTAGAAATTAGAAGGAAGCCCGACGCTGAGCGCTTTGCTAATTGTTGGGTCCGTTGCCGTCTTTCCGAATGATTAATAACCGTGTAGAGCCCGTCAAAAAGCAAACATGAACGTGGCCTATTATGGGCCTATAAAGTGTTAGCAGCTGCCACGGCCCAGGAGTAGTTGAGAAATAAGACTAATTGTTAATTATCCACATCAACAAGCATTCCAACTTTGTAACAAGCAGCGTATAGTTACCGATGTTAATCTCTCAAATTCCTATAATTTTAATAAAAATTGTTAGGACTATCTTGATCATAGCTGCAAGTATAATTCTCTGAACTGTTTTTGTTTTTCATACGTTTTTAAAAAATGCTTTTCTTATCAAGGAACAAACAAACACGAAAGCTGCTACTAGAGACCACGGTTGAAAAATGCATTTAGATGACTTACAATGGTATCGAATGTTTGTTCGAGGATCTGTGTCATTTAAATGGTAAAAAACGAGAAGAAAAAGTATAAGATTACCCACATACAACTTGGAATTACAAACACGAGCAGGGGCACAAACCAATCATGTCTCATTGCTACAATGCCACGCCTCCCTGGAAACAATCATATCTCAAATTTTATTATCCTTTCTAGTTTTGCCTTTGCCTTGTAGCCAGATTCAAGAATCTGGAGGGAGTTTTTCCCCTGCTGGGTCACCAGATGCCCCCTAATACAACTTCAGCAGAAACCAAAACCACGTGCTTGCTTAAGAAATAAAATATCAAGCAATTGACATGCGTTCAACATGACATACTGGCGCAAACTCCCTAGATTCTGTCATTCTTGTTTCCCCTACTAAAGCCTAGAGCTTCAGTTTCTTGGGCTTCCATTTGTTTTGCCGCATCAATAAAATCAGAAGTTCTAAGTATATCTTGTTCTTGACTAGGTTCTTGCCTGTTTTCAAACAATTTCCCAGTCTTTCCAATAGCAAGAATCAGCTCAAGTTGTTTTTGCTGCTGCTCCTACAAAATACACTCGGACAAGTCAAATCAACCACAAATTTGCACTGCAGAATTAAATCTGAAAGCATGAAGTTTCAGCACAAAGGCAGGGAACTGAACATTGAAGAGTTATCACATTGTGACATGCAACATTTTGGTTGCACATCTATTATTGGTACCTTGGAATGTATGTAAAATAATTCTGGATCCAATTTTAACAGAAAATGCACAGCCATTACTGGCAAGGAATTTTAAACAGAACTGGAAAAGATTTCCGGGGCAGGCTTTTCTTAAAAACCCCCAAAATCTTCTCAGAAATTCCAGAGCTACAAACAAAATGTTCATGGAGGCTGCAGACTTGGAACAGAACCAGGCAAAATAACCATACCCAATCCAAGTTAGATGTCTTTCAGTGGAATTTCCATACTGTATTTTCTCATCAGACCAAGGCGATATGGCTCAGTACAATAAAAATACAAAGCTAAACTGGAGCCAGAACATAGGATAAACATTACTATCATTGACCTAAATATTTTAATTACCCTGAATCTCTAATAATGGTTCAATTTTTTTTCTTTCTTTTTTTTTTTTTTTGAATTACTACAAGTGGTTCACTTGAATAATTACTTTATATATGATGATATTGATTCCAAATTGGAACAATTAATACACTTTAAGTGATAAAACCATGTAATGGGACTTACTTGCATTGCCAACAAAACCTTCTGAATTTCACCCAGCTCCTTCTCAAGAACATCTTCTTGCACTGCTAATGCTCTTGTGGCCTCAGAATTTTTTTGGGCCAAAGCTGCAGCCTTTGGGCATAAACAGAAAGAAATAAGCAAATCAATGCTGTATTGCAAAACAAAGGAGTTATCATGAGTTACTGAGAGATGTACACTACTGTCCTATCATAATTTATAAACCTTACACCAAAACCAAATATTTTACTTGGTAACATTAAGTTTTCTCAACAGATCTGTTCTTTACAGGAATCATGCTCCTACTAAAGGGTAAAAAGCTTCAATGTCATCTTATTGAAATCCAAGATCTCTGGACTATTTGCAGTCTAAAAGTCTGCACTAAGATGCAAAATCTTTGAACCAGAAAACATAAAACTAAATAAGCACATCAATAGAGCCAAAATTCTAGCAGCAATTCAACAAAATAAATCACTTCAATGCTCCCAGAAAGAGAGGAAGGGGAAAAAAAAGGTTCAGCCTAAAATTTCAGTTTCCTAACAACCTGAGCACAGTAGCTCTAAAATAACTATGCATAAGAAATTCGTTTTTGGGTGGACAAACCTCTCCCAGCCAGAGAGAATGTCTTATCCCATTCACAATTGACAGCAATTCCTTGAAGCATAATTTACTTAAAAGGAACCCCTGTAGATATCAACAATTCAGCCTATCAGATTTAGCCTTGGGGGAATTCATCCCTAATCTCCTTCATGACTTCAACTGTATGTCCCATTCTCACTTCCCTCAAGATCTACATTCCTACTAAAGGTGCATGATCTTTCCAACTTACTAATCCTTCATGTATCACACCATTCAATCCCTCATCCCATCTAAACATGAGTCATAATTACAACTTACCACCTATGGCATTGGATCAAGAAGCTTGCTAAATTGGTATGACTTTCCTACAAGATTATCTTAAATGGAATCAGCAGTCTGCTGAGGTGGACTATAGTCGGCCACAAGATTCTACAGATAAGAACATAATTATAAAAAAAAAAAAAAAACTCAATGGCACAAAAATAGAAGCACCTAGCCTCCGAAACTCACAGTTCTAAGACTCAAGCTGTATCACACTCTCTTCAGCAAAGAAACACATAATCTAGAAACAATAAAAAATTTGATCGATTTCAAAGTTTAGTAACTCAAACCGCCAAAATAAAAAGATTAAAAGCAATTGAAATTAAAAAAAAATGATGATGCATATACTTCTTCTAAGGCCACTCTATGACTGATAAAAGGAATAAATGTTTCTCAACATTAAAGTTTCTTCCTTAATACTTCTCTGAACTGAAAATATTTTTATACCATTCATACAAGTTTACGCTCTTCAAAGTAGTCAGACGACTGTCAGTCTTAAATAAACAATTTTTTCATATGTGTTAATTATAAAGAATTACATAGCAGAAATCACAAGTTGAGAAATTTCATTACCTGAGTAATGGGATCTTTGAGAGCCTTACGGGTAACCCGAAACCTAACTCCCAGCTTTTCGAGCTGCCTAGACAAGACCCTTACAATGGTGGCAGAACTTTTCAAATCTTCCTCCAATTTCTCAATTCTCTCCACCAAATTGACACTCTCCCTTCCCTCTGCCCGGGACGTCTCCCCACAAACCCGCCTCCATTGCCGCCTCCTTATGACGGCGCCAATCCAAACCCCACACACCAAGCCAACCACACCACAGGCCAACACCCTTTTCCCTATCAGACCAAAAAACGAATTTTTCAACCCAAAAATTCCACAAGTCACAGCAAAACCAATAGCAATCACTGAAGAAGAGAAGAGACAGACTACTTCAGATATTGAGAGAAGCGAATCAAGATTAAAATTATCATTCGTCTGTGTTGTGACGCTGGTGTTGTAGCAATTGTTTGGTTTCAAAGAGTGATAAAATTTGGAGTTGGGGATGAATTTAAAAGGAGTACAATCATTACGGGAAATGTGGATGAGGAGGTGGCGGGAGATGATTGGAGGACGAAGAGCAAGATTGTTAGGGTTTTTGATAAGATTGGTAGCGCTGTGGTAGAATGTTAAGCGAGGCGAGCATGAGGGTAGTGAGTTTGTGAAGACGTGTTGAGACGATTGTGACATTGTCTACTCAGAATTTTTTAAAAAAATTTTAATTTTTGGTTTTTTATTGATTTGAATTCAAGTTGAGCATCGTTTAGATGATCACTGGTTTAGGGCTTTTGTTTGGGGATGGACATAAACCGAGTGGCAGGTTCTGGCGATGGACTCAATGGCTTGGCGCGCAGGATCTATCCGCGCACGTTAGTCTAATATGGCTTTTTTGAGTTAATGTGCACCCAAGAAAGATAAAGGGGTGGACTTTGCGCACGCCGTTAAATAAAACCTTCCCAAAATCCTACGTGTAATTTCATTCGAATTATTTTTACTTCTCCATAAAATTATAAGGTCCCTCTGTTGGAATATCAATATGCATCTTATGTTACGTCAAATTTATTAAATGGTATAATAATAATATTTATTCATTATAAAATTTTATTATTTAATAAAATATGTAATCAAATATAAATTGTGGTCTAAATATTGAATTATTTAATCTTATCATAACTTTCTCGCATAACGTAATTATAAATAATTCATCTGTAGGATATATCTTGCATGTACTTAAAAATTGTTTTTATAATATACTAGAAAATAAAATATTGGAACAAAAATTGGTTAAAAGAAGGGAACAAATAGTTAATTGAAAGATTGCTTGTCACGTAATAACACAGATCGACTTAATAGACTCCATAGGCAAAAATAATTTTAAGCCACACCGGTGTTATAATTGTCAAATAAATGTTTGATATAGGCTTGTAAAAGTTTAGGTCCACGTCGGTTTTGTGCCTACCTGAGTCAGGCCTAAACTAATAAAATTGTTGCTCGGATATGAACTAAAAATTAGATTTTATACGTGCAAATTGGTCAAACCCGGTACTTTCCAGGCTCGGATTTTTAATTCAGACTTTTCAACCCGTATGTGCTCTCTAAGATTCTAAAAATAAATATAATAATTTTCTCCTCTAAGCCTCCACTCCTCTAGAATAAACAACTAAAGCCAAGTGCTTACCAAAAATTAATATATATTTATTTTATTTTTAGTTAATACCTACTTTAACTTAAATATGATTACCATATATATAACCTCAAAATTTTGAATTAAAAGGATAAAAATTCTTGTGACATTATTTCAACATCTCAACAATCAACTTAACAAATTTTAATTAAATAACACATAAAAATTATTTCAATATACTATATATTACCTAAATTCATTCAATCTATATCCAACAATACAATAATTAACAAATAAATTTAAATAAATATAACATCCAACATATCATAAGTTCATAATTACAATACCAATTATCAACATATCATAAGTTTATAACCACAATACCAACTACTAACATAACATATAAAAATCCCAAAATATATAACAAAAATAATAATTCATAAAAGAGCCTAAAATAACACTTTCATATCATGCTGCTAAATGATTGTGCCACATTATCATCATTAGGAGTGGGCAAATTCGGGTTCGAGTTGACCCGATCGGATTTCGAATTAATCGAGTTGGAAGAATTTCAATCTGAACATGTAATTGGATCGAATCGGATCGGTTATTTTATGTTTGTAAGTTTTTTTTTTCTTTGAATTTTCGGATGGGATCGGGTTGACAAAATTTAACCCGATCGGGTTACAAGCTTCATCCAAATCCGATCCTATTTCGGATCGGATCGGATCGGATCGGGTCGGGTTGGGTTAAATGCCTGCCCCTAATCATCATCATATGAAAATTACCTCATCTCCAGCAAAAATCTCATTTTCTAGGACTCCACCTAACAACAAAAATAACACATTAAAATTCAAAAGCATTTTAAACAAACAAATACTGCTATAATATAAAGTAATTTATAATATAATTTAAATTATAATATTAAAGATTCCAAAGTGTCAGGATGAAGTTTGCTACGATGTGAACTCAAAACTCTACCTCCAGTACTAAAAGCCGACTTAAAAGCAACAGTGGATATAGGAATGACTAAGATATCATTGGCCAACTCACTCAAAATAGGATATTGGCCTGTGTGCATCTTCCAAAAAGTTAAAATATCAAAGTTCGAAGTAGCATCTAACAATTTTTCATTTAAATATCTATCTAACTTCAACTTAGTCACCTTAACTCGCTTATTTTTGCTTCGAAATATTTCAAATTCATCTACATCCCGCAAATTATTCGGATTCGAAGAAGATTCTGAATGAATAGTTTCCAATCCAACATCCTGCCCACAATTCGAAATCATAGCCTTCAATTCATATTCCTTCACTAAATCATAACAAAGCTTATGTGCACACTCAATATGCTCATCTGCTTTATCACTATAAATCTTTGGTTAAATAAAAATCAATTAAAAATATCTTATATCTTGGATCAAGTACATCAGTCACAACTAATATCAGATGAATTTCATTCTAATATTTTTCAAAATTTTCACCAATTTTATCAATCATTATGCTAATATCAAAATTATTAGAAGTGCGCCACCCATTAATTGACATTTTTATTTTACATATCAACGGAAAGAATAAATTAGTAGTAGGGTATTTTGTACCCGAAACATCTCCGTTAACATGTAAAATTATTTCAAATGCTCAACCATTATGGCTGCCAAACCCTACTCATTATCACTTGGCAAGTTCTTATATTGAGGTTCACGTTGTTGCAATCGAGAAAAAATACTTCTATACATCAATACTACTTCAAACATGACATAAGTAGAATTCCAACGAGTTGGACAATCTAACTTCAATTTTTTTTTACAATTAATTTGTAATTGTCTAGTAGCTAGCTCAAAAGTTTCAACTCATTTTGGTGTTTGTGCCTAGAAACTCACGTTCTCCTTACCCCATTTTCTATAACTTTCAACCAATCTTGCACAACCAAGTTCAATATCTCATATGAAAAAATTTTTCATTAGAAATTAATATACCAGTATCAAACCTTAACAACAATCTCTCCACAATCACATTATTAGTAGTACAATTATCCAATGTCATTGAAGATAGATTTCTATCTATATTCCAATCTAACAAACATTGAACTAACTCATCAGAAAGGGCATCAGCAGTATGGAGGCTCGGAACATAAATAAACTTATCAAGTATTCAAGTGTCAATATTAAATATACAAACCTAAAATGTTATAACAGTTTAAAAAAATTAAAAAAGTTATAGATAAATTACCTTAAAATTCGACTATGTAATTTCCAAGAGTTGTCAATAAAGTGTGCTGTGACAACTATATATCCATTTTTCTGATTACTAGTTGTCCATAAATCCGTAGTAATAGCCACTCTACCATGATTTTTCCCCAATAAATACAAGGTCTTAACTTTCTCAATTTGATACAACTTTAAAATCTCATTCTTCAAAGTGTTTCTGCTCATTGGCTTAACCACATAGTTGACATGTGCCATAATCTCTCTAAAGCCTTTATATTCCACAAATCTAAGTGGAAGCTCATACATTATCATCATTCTTGCAATCAAACTCCGCAAAATATTTTGATCGAAGTTGTCATAGCCAATGTTGCAAGTTCTATCTTCTCTTTTAATTATTTTGAGATTTCCCTTAAGTGCTTCATCTATTTTCGGTTAATGACTTTTGAAATAAGATTCCACTTGTCTGTTCAAACTTGTAGTCCCCGATTGGTATTTGGCCTCTAAAATTACATTACAGTGCATATACTTTACCTTTTGTTCGCCATTAACTTTTACTTTTATAAAGTGCTCCCAAGCTTTAGAGACTTTCTTATTCTTTGACTGCTTGTCGTCTCTATCTATCCCTTCTTATTATTTGTAGTTAACGAAATTTCCTCAACTTCAACCTCATTATTATCAACATTATGGGATAAATTTGGAGCACTTGATGAATTGATTTATACATTGTCGAACATCGTATTGCTGTTTATTACAAAAACAACAATAAATAATTACATAAATTACACAATTTATAAATATTATGTAACAAAATTAACTTAAAAGCAACCTAAATGCTAAATTCAACTCTTATTGATAAAAAATAATCATGCAAATTACATAATTATAAATATTATGTAAAAAATTAACTTAAAAATAACCTAAATGCTAAATTAAATTTTGGTTATTAATCAAATATAATCATATAAGAATAGTATCCAAGAAAAATCCAACTCTTATTAATAAAAATAATCATACATAAGTTACATAAAACATCCAAGAAAAACTAATCAAACATAATCATACAAGAATAGCACCCAAGAAAAATCCAACTCCTATTAATAAAAAATAATCATACAAGAATTACATAAAGCATATACATAACATAAATAGAAACAGAAACACAGAAACAAAAATAGAAACACATAGAAACAGAAACAGAAACACGTAGAAACACAGAAACAGAAACACGTAGAAACACAGAAACAGAAACACGTAGAAATAGAAACAAAAATAAAAACACAGAAACACAAACACAAACACAAATAGAAATAGAAACACACAGAAGCACCAACACAAACACAAATAAAACAGAAACATACAGAAATAGAAACACAAACAGAAATAGAATAATAATAATAATAATTGGATTAATTTCATCATTTTTTTTTCAAAAAGCTGGAAAAAATTTAATACCTTATTCCTGTCAGGTTGTGATGGCAAAGCTGCTTCATGGTGGAGGTGTGTTTATGCTTACTGATCGTTGTGATTTGTGAAAGCGAGAAGAGCTGAGCTGAGTAGCTAACCGTGGGGTGATTGCCAAGGGAGTTCGTGCTTCTGACTTCGTGATCGTGGGGGTGCAGCTGAGGACTGCACTTGGAGTGTTGCAGAAAGTGTTGCAACAAAATGGAGAGTTGGAGTTTGAAGGTGTCAGCTACAGTTTGCGGTTGTGCTTGGAGTTGGACTACACTTGGAGTATTGTAGAAAGTTTTGTAGTAGAATTGAGAGTTGGAGCTTCGAGCCTGGAGTATTGGCTGCATCCTGTGGTTATGCTTAGAGTTGGAGTTGGAGAATGGAGCTACGGAGCTCGGTTGTGCTAGAGCTGGACTGCTGCCTGCTGATGATGTTTTGTTTGAGGTGTCTCACAGTTTCAATACGATTTAGAGTTAAAGAAATTAGAAATGTTTGTTTTGATCTTTTGATTTTATATTTTTCCTTTTTTTTTTTACATATAAAGAAACCAAGCATAGTCTGATTTTCGAACTTTTAGCTCCTTTCTTGGACTCGTGCCCGAAAACGCCCGAGTTTTGAATTTCAATACCCAAGCCCTTTTTTAAAAATGTGGTACATGTTTTATCCGGACTAGATTAGCCAAGTACTGGTCGGATCCAGTCCGAACAGATTTTTTGGCCAAGCCTAGCTTGATAATATGAGTGAACTACAATTTTTAAGTAATTGTATTATATGTTAATAAATAAACTTATGATGTAGTTTGAAAACGAAGATGCTTTTACCTGCGAGTGGGCATGAATGATACAATCTAACGGTATTCGATTTGATTCTAAAATTTGATCAGGTTTTGATTAAATTCAAGTTAAAATAGAATTGAACATCAAACCCAATCAAGTTATATTTAGAAATTAAAAAAAAAACTACTAAATCTAATATGAAAATTTCGCCTGAAATTATAATCCTAACCTAAACTAAATTTAAATAAAATTTGAATTGAATTAAACCTAACTAATTTTTTAATCCAATTGGGTTAAATTCTCAAAAACTAAATAGGTTGCAACTGGAACCGAAATTCTAAAAAATCGAATCAAAATGCTCACCTCTATTTTTACCCATTATTTTTGTAAAAATTATTATTTAAAATTTATATTCACTATTTTTTTTATATTCCCCATTGACATCACCATCTACTATTTTTTTTTTTTAATCTTACTCGAAAGCAAATATATCATTTTGAAATTGCATTTGTTGCATGTGTGGTTAGACGCGGATGAATTAATTTTTATTTACAAGGCTTTAGCAACCACCGATTCTTAACCTAATTATTAGATGAATTAAGGACAGAGAGTTTTATAGAGTGTAAGAAGAAGAAGCATATCATTATCATTATTGGTTGAACAAACTTTTTGATTATAAATTTCTAACCCCACGAGCCTTTTTTTGACGTTGGACGCTTGTCACATCTGTCTGCATGGATGGACGGGCCCGTTTTACTTTTCAAGATGTATAGGTTGGGACCAAAAGCTAATTATTATTTTCTGAAAGTCCAAACGAAAGCTAAAAGTTAATGTACAATATCATCAAAATCGATGTGTGTCTATTTAAGTCTGTAATTGGGAAAAATTCACATGGTAGGCAGAGTAAAGTATTCGATGTGGATTGCGCCATTGGACTACTTGTTTATAATCAATTTCGTTGTCACAAGCAAACCTATTTTGAACCATTTTTTTTTTCTTATAAGTCAAATCCAAATGTGTGTGCGCACGCACTATTAATGAGGCAGTCTTCGGGTGTTTGCGAACACGCATGATTTTATTTATATGTTCCTCTTCTGGTCTAGTTATTATTAGAATTATTGCATAATATTCCAAAAAAAGAGGAAAAAGCATCTCTAAGTAAGCACATACATTTCAGTATGTGCATCTGTCTAAGCCAGAATTCCTTTTCATAAAACTAATTTGCATTAATAAATCACCGTTCTATAAGTATTACCTAAAAAATAATGTTGAAAATAAGTCATTGTGATCATGACCTATTTATTCAAAAGGAAAAAAAATTTTAATAGTAACTAATAATTACCTAAAAGCGAATGCAAAATAAAAATAACCTTTGTTAAATTTTGAAACATCTTTTATAATAATAATTTGGTGTTCTTTTTAGTAGATATTAGTAGTGAGATTGAAGATTCGACAAAATAAATAATTGAACAAACAATTATGACCCCAAAATAAAAATTATGAAGAAAAGACAGACTCAAAAAAAAAAAAAATCTTAATTCATTATATTTACATAAAAAAAACTCATTAATTTTAAAACAAATTATAGTAATGTGATTAAATATCAGATTAGGAATAAACTCACATTTATTAACAAGTCAAGAAAAATTTGCCTTTTTTTTTTCGAGTGTGAAAAAATTATTGATAAGTTGAAATTTTACGAATCACTAAATTAATAATTACTAAATAACAAAAAAAAAAAAATCCATTCTATATAAGTGGCTCCTCTGGCTCTGGTAGCGGTGGGTGAATGAATTATAAGAAGTGTAACGGCAAAAAAGTAAACCAAACGGCTGCGATCATAAATTCGTAATCCCCACAGACCCCACGTATTTGCCAAAATAAGCGCAGCTAGTTATTCCCATGTGCCAATTATACCATAAAAAATTCCCAAAATACCCCCACCTCATGTGACTTGTCCCCCCATCCCCATCTAATTTCCACACATTTTCCAAAAGAGGAGTGCTACCAGTCTTACCAAAATACCATTCAACGAACTTTACCACTCCACCGAACACAAACTCTCACCATGTGTTTCAAAATCCTATAAGAGCACACCACCAAAACTCTCATTCCGTCGACTCTACGAAGAGAAAACACTCTTAATAACAAAACATTCACTCTTCCAATTTCCAAAGAACCCCAATGGCTCTCTCAAATGCATCATCAACTCTTTCTTCCAAGTCTCTCTATGCCACCACTCACACTCTCGTGTCCAAGACTCACCAAACGAACTTCGCTCTTCACCCCACCAACACCACCAAACCAAGATCTTTAGTACAACCCATCACAGCCGTCCATGCAGCTGAACCCGCCAAGAACTCTGTTGCTGTTAAGGAATCATCATCGTCACCGGCGGCGGCGTCCGGGAAATGGGCGCTGGAGAGCTGGAAGACCAAGAAGGCCCTGCAGCTTCCTGAGTACCCGGACAAAGCTCAGGTGGAGACTGTTTTGAAAACTCTGGAAGATTTTCCTCCGCTGGTGTTTGCTGGTGAAGCGAGGAGTCTTGAGGAGAGACTCGCAGAGGCTGCCATGGGAAACGCTTTCTTGCTTCAGGGTGGTGACTGTGCTGAGAGTTTCAAGGAGTTCAATGCTAATACTATTAGGGACACTTTTAGAGTGTTGTTGCAGATGGGTGTTGTGCTTATGTTTGGCGGCCAAATGCCTATCATTAAGGTAAGATTATCATTTAAAAAAAAAATGGTTTTTGATTATTATTAGGGACACATTTAGAGTTTTATAATTTCATGATTCTGGGCTTTTAATTTAAATATATGAGGTATAATGGGGATTAGTGTGGGTTTGCTTGATTTAGGTGGGAAGAATGGCGGGTCAATTTGCAAAGCCAAGATCAGATCCATTTGAGGTGAAGAATGGAGTGAAGTTGCCGAGCTACAAGGGAGACAACATTAATGGTGATGCTTTTGATGAGAAATCAAGAGTTCCAGACCCCGAAAGGTTGATTAGGGCTTACTGCCAATCTGCTGCAACTCTAAACCTTCTGAGATCCTTTGCAACTGGAGGTTACGCCGCAATGCAGAGGGTTACTCAGTGGAATCTTGATTTTGCTGAGCACAGTGAGCAGGGAGACAGGTATTACAAATTTAAACTTGCCTTAATTCGGACCATTTAATTTAATGCTGTTTGTAATTTACCATTTGGTTTATAAGAAATGTGTTGTGTGAGTAACGTTGTCTTCTCAAAAAAAAAAAAGTTGATAACATTGCAGCTTCAATAGTCTAAGAAATCTAGTCAATGTGACAAAAATATCTTCCTCTGTTTGTTACGATATGCCATTGAAAGTTTTTGACTCAATTGTAATTATAATTTCACTCAGGAAGTGAGTTTGTAGAGCTTTAGCCGAATTCTGGGTGTTGTGTAAATGTTTAACGTTTTTGTTGTTGGGTTGCTCCATAGGTACCAGGAACTGGCTCACCGTGTTGATGAGGCCTTAGGATTCATGGCTGCTGCAGGTCTAACACTTGATCATCCTGCCATGACATCAACAGAATTTTGGACCTCTCATGAATGCTTGCTTTTGCCTTATGAGCAAGCACTGACAAGACGAGATTCAACTTCCGGCCAGTACTATGACTGCTCTGCTCACATGCTTTGGGTTGGGGAGCGTACTCGGCAGCTGGATGGTGCTCATGTGGAGTTCCTAAGAGGAATTGCTAACCCTCTTGGCATCAAGGTATTTGCAATTCAGGATCTCTTTGTTATTTACTGCATTTACTTTAACTGATAAATGTCTACACACATTCCACGAACAATAACAATTCATACATTGACAACTATAGCGTGTGTAGAAGTTTTGGACATTGATTGTAGTCCAGTGTTTGTGTGTATACATATGTAGAATCATGATATTCTTACCATTTGATGTGCATATTGCTGGATGACACTTTTAGCTTATGTGGGACAGAAGTTTAAGTGACTGAAAACAAATCTTGTGTTTCAGGTTAGCGACAAAATGGATCCAAATGAGCTAGTCAAACTGGTTGAAATCTTAAACCCACATAACAAGCCTGGAAGGATAACAATAATTTGCAGAATGGGTGCTGAAAACATGAGAGTCAAGCTGCCTCATCTGGTCAGGGCAGTACGTGGGGAAGGGCAAATCGTGACCTGGGTTTGTGATCCAATGCATGGAAACACCATCAAGGCACCCTGTGGACTCAAAACTCGTCCATTTGATGCAATTTTGGTATGGTGTCTTTCCTGCCCACATGGTGGCTTGAGCGCTAATGAATTTTCAAATAGTCACAGAGCTTTGGCTATTTTATTTTAAACTAAAAGAAGGGAAAAACTTAAACACAATATCCACTTTGTTTGTAGGCTGAGGTGCGAGCTTTCTTTGATGTGCATGAGCAAGAAGGAAGCCACCCTGGAGGCATCCATCTAGAGATGACCGGCCAGAATGTGACAGAGTGCATTGGAGGATCTCGAACAGTGACTTTTGATGATCTCAGCTCACGCTACCACACACATTGTGACCCAAGGCTCAATGCTTCTCAATCTCTTGAGCTAGCCTTCATCATTGCCGAGCGCCTAAGGAAAAGAAGATTGGGAACACAACGTCTGCTTCCCTTGGGCCTTTAAGGTGGCTTGATCTATGTGTATCAAACTGTCATCTGTTAGTGCGTTTGTTCATCTATCCGTATTTGGTAAGGAATAAATTATTAAGGATCATTCACAAAACCTAGCATTGAGCCTCCACATCTCGTTGTATTAGCGGAGCAACATGAATGATCTAGCGAGTACCAAGACCCTGTTGTATTGTTCGTCCCAGCGTTGGGTTTGCCTGTGCATTGAGCTCCTTCCTACCAGAAGCTGCTAACTAAACCTTAAAAAATTTATAATTTATTTATTTTTTGTATTTAGTATGAATTTAAGTTTGCCGAGTGATTGTTCAAAATTTTAGAAGAAAGAAATAAAGCAAAAGCTACCACTCACTTCATTGTGGAAGAGAGTCTCAGTTCGTTAGAGCAGAGGTTTCTTCTCTGCACTTTCAGGTATTATGAATATATTATTAGGATTAGTTGAAGTATGTGGCAAAACGTTGAATGGAAAATGAGTAACACCAAGTGTTTTCGTTGATTTACTAGCATAAAATTGAAAATGGTAGGTGGAAATACTAATTAGATAAGTTGAAAATCGTGATCACGGTGATTCCATCTGGTCATCAAAACTAAATTTCAATTTTCGTGCGTTTAGAATACCCCCATCAATATATACAAAAGTGTTGTCGATATCGAATGATACTTGGCCATCATGTGGGAAGCATCGGTGTCTCCATATCTCTCAGCGAAGAGGCAACATGTGGAATCTGTTTTGAGTGAGAGAGAGGGAGCTCAACGTTGCGGCATGAGTATTCTGAAATTTTACAGAAGTTTTCAGAATGGGGACAGCACATTTTGACTCATTTTCTTAAGTCATTTTGAGCTCTAGTAGCACAGCCCGTTACATCATACTCCCTTATTTTAAATTCAATTTATAAGTTTATATATCTCAAACGCACATTTGAAATTTTATAAAATCTCAGAGATTTAGTCATTTAAGTAAATGGATCTTCTGACACGTGTCTTCACTTTGTTAAAAAAAACAAAAGAATTCTGTAATTAAATAACTAAAAACCAGACCTGACTGACCGTCGCAAAAGTTGAACTCAGAATTCGAAAATGTTACACCACCACATAAATATTAGCTTGTATTTAGAGTTAAAGGACCTCTTGGTACCAAAGTGCAGGGGTCCTTTTAAGAAACAGCTTACAATTGAAAATTGAAAATGTTTGTTTTGGACATATCATTTATACAATACAACCACGAACATTTATGCAGTTGTCAATATATAAAATCAATTTCGTACGAACATTTATGCAGTTGTCAATATATAAAATCAATTTCGTTTTCAATTTTCGACTACAGCTTTATGTATTTTTTATTAAAAATATAATAATAATATTATAAGTCTTAAATTTTTTTTATTCTAAATAATATGGTATTCATTTATTAATTATTAAAATAATATAATTAATTTTTTTTAATTTTATTAACTAATTAATGAATATCATATTATTTAAAATAAAAAATTTAAAATATATAATATTACTGAAAAGATAATATAATATTACTGAAAAGATAATGATCAGCGAACCAAAATTTTTAAATAACAATAAAAATTATTTTATAAAAAAGAAAAAAAAATGTCTCATTTGACATACATGTCGGGAAGAAGTAAAACCAGTGTCACCAAAAACTATAATATCCAGACTCCAAGGACAACAACTCTTATTCCTGTCTCTGTGTCAGGTATTCCAAATAAACATGAACTCCGTAAACCACCCCATTAAAAGGACTCCTGTCATCAAAACAAGGTATTTTGATTCCCAAGCAAAAAAAACAAACAGGAGCTCTTTCTCGATTTCTGACATAAGTATTCAAAAAACCACTAATATCAACCCCGACACTGTTACAAGCTCTTACTCGATTTCCAACTTCAAGTATAAAGAAAACCGCCAATATCAACCCCGACACCTTTACAATTTTGTTCCCAAAGCATTGCTCTACGAAGAATCTAAGACCGACCATACCCAATCCCGACCTCATCATCGGGCCAAAAATTTGGTATCAACAGTCTCTATAATAAATAATATTTTAAAGTATATTTTCAGTAAATTCATTAATGCAATTTAATAAAAATACCAAACAAATTCCGGGCTTGCTTCCAAAGAAGAGGCTAGTTCTTATTAGAATACATGAAAATTGAAACTTCACTTCGGTTGCAATTTAGGAATTGTCCAAATTCAACAAGAAATTCAATGAAGTTCATGCTGACAATGTTGATCGTTCAAGACATCAGTAATAAACATGTAGCAAATAAATCCTTTGTTTCCTATCTAAAGCACTTACATAAGCACCATGATACATTGAATTTTTTAGTTTATGGATGATCAACAGATGTCACCATCTTCAACATGCGCACAATCTTCTAGTAGTAGGGCATGTACCTCATTGGCCTTCTGAACCTCGGAACCTTCCTACAGACGTTTCAGGCTTCAGGGTAAGAAAAAATGACATTTTACTAATAATGGAAAGACAGCACAACCATTGGTACAAACATACCCATATCCATAAGGTGAATAGAAATAAGGAGGTACATAAGGCCTCCTGCCTCGGTACCCCATGTAAGGATTGAAACGCCTTGGACGATACTGCTTCATCCCAGGAACATTTGTCCTCTTAGGCAAAACCTGAAAAATGCATCAAGGGTTCATAAATAAACAATTCGGCTTCCTCTGGAGTACCAAAAATGCAAGTTTATTAAAAGAAATGGAGTTACCTTCAATTGACGGCCATGTAATTCAGACTCATTCAACTGGAGAGCCTCTTGAACAGCATCTACCTCAAGGAATTCCACATAAGCAAAACCCTTTGGCTGGCCAAACTTGTCCGTCAGAATAGTTACCCTGTTTACAGTACCACAGGATTGGAAATGTTGCTGCACTTCTTCAGGAGTGCATGCATAATCTACCTGGAAGGCCAAATTCAACCAAAATCCAATTGATGATTTTAGTTAGCAACAGCAACCTATGCCTTTAAACTCAGCTGATTGAAATCAACATAGATAGAAAATAAAAAATGAACATCTAAAAGTAAAAACATAAAAATTCTGTCAATCAATCACTTTCCACAACTTCCACCATATCAATCATATCAACCAACATCTACTGGCACACCTTTATTCATCACATCTCACAACTCCACTGTCCAACTGTGATCAACTAATCCACAGGACCACTATTGAACACTAAGAAAGCAATCAGTTGGGTAATCCTTTTTACTAGTCTATTAAGATGCCTGTAGATTCAATTTCATATTCCCCCATTGTCACCACCACTAATCAGAAATAATGATTTCCACTCCACAAAACAAGCTACTGCAGTGGCTGTTTGGCAATTATCTGGCAAGTGAGCATAACTCATTATCTCAGCATGCAGTATAAATACAATCTCATATGAAAACATGTAGAGTGCATAAATATAATATGTGTTAGCATGCCACATTATATTACGGATAATAAGTTGATAACAGTAACACAACTCTCGAAATGAATACATTTTTTTTTTTTTTTGCAGAATCGTTATATGGAGAAGGGAGGAAAAAAGACTTCTAATGAAACACATTTTCAAAAAATGGGTTATGAAAGAGTTGACTGTGAAACAACCAATCTGCAGGTCAACAAACTGACTAATTCAAATGGAAAACAAAGTAATTTTCACAATTATTCTGGATATCTGAAACCATGAGGAAGCAGTCGACTGATCAGAATAAAACAAAACTGACAAAGCTGTCACAACCTTTTGATTAAGAGAAAATGTATATTGAATATTTGTATAGCCAATTCATAAAGTAGATGTAGACTTTCCAAAGATATCTCTTTTGATAAGACTTTACAATGAGATCTCTAAGCCAGAGGTGCATGAGCAAGTTAAATAAATGACAGCAATATAATTTTATCCTTTGACTCAACAAGTGGCAAGCAGAAGATTAGGCCCACAAGGAAATGGAAAAAAAAATTCATGCCTCTCACCACATTCTATCAAATGACCATAAATTTCAGAGGCTTCAAAGAACATCATCAGCAGCAACAGGACTCCTCAACTTAGATCGCATAACCTGATTTGCCCATCCTCTTCAAAAGAAACAAGTTTTTGTGCTCTCGGTGGTAGAAGTTGAAGCATCTTAACTCACACTTTACTTCCAGCGGTCCTTTGAAATGTCTTTAATGACTTGATTCATTAAACACAGTGTCTCTTCATAGACCATTTTGCTCATTGTTTTGCTTATTTCCATTCTTTTTTTCAACAATTTTTTTCCTTTTTGTTTTTCTTGGTATTCTTTTTTTTTCTCCATTTTTTTCTATTAAATACTTTTTCATTTCTTTTTCCTTTTTTCCTTTTCCTCTTTTCATGCAAATTTTCTGAAATTTTTTCTCTCATTTTTTTTTTCAACCTTTCTTTTCTTATTTCATTTTGAAGTTCAAAAATGAAGAGATTTTTACTGCATTATAATGCAAGCCTATACAAAATAAGAACTTTGGCCCACCCAAAAAAATGTAACTATTCCAGCGCTAATATACAGAGAACTTGAGGAATAAGAACAACCCTGCGATCATAGTGGGACATTAAGTCAAACCAAGCTTCTAAAGCTGACATGTTCCCACATCCAAACCAATCAAAATTTACCAGTAAACAGAATGATACAAAAATTAAAAAAAATCAATCAAGCTAAGCATGAAAGAAAAAATCCTACAGAAATATACAAGCACGTAATATATCAGACTAGTTAGCCACATGTGACACATTGTAAGCTTCAGTGGTTTTCTTTTTCAACAATATAAAAGAGAGAATGTATCCTGTTGAGAATAACCATGCCTACCACTGGCCTACTTCACCTTCCTTTCTCACAGATTAAAGCAAGACAAGTGAAACTATAGGAAGTTCAAACAACATTAGTTTGTTACATAAAATTATAAGCAAAATTGTCTATGCATAACTCACAGCCATGTCAAGTAAACCCATTGGCACAACTCACAGGACTATTGAGTCTGAATCCCTAAACACCACTATGTCAGACTAGAAAAGATCTAATAAAGAGTTTTCATTAAGTGTCTAAAGTTGCACAGAAATTGATGTAGAATCAGGATTAATGTTTATTTCTAAGGAATTTGTTACACTTTCAAGGTCTAATGAGTTGGTGATTGAGGTAGTGATGGCATCCATTTTGCAGTAGCGCACATGCATTTGAGCAGTATAAGTGGTGACACATTAAAGGCTTTTGGGAGGCCTTTTCTGTTTATTTCATGGAAATGGGTCTGTTTCAGTGTTTTAAAATCATTCAATCTTTGTTCAACTCTAACAAGAACTTGCAACCAAGAATGTGTGAAAAATATAAGAAAATTCAAGACAACAGCACCAAATACCTCTAAAAGAGCATCTAATGGTACAACAGCAAGCTTAATACGCATACATAATTTCTTGAAATAGTAAAGCATCATGTATCATGTTTCTCACATTGCCAACAAAGACTGATCGTGAATCTGCCTCTTCTTTGTTTGCTTGATTAGCAGCCACATTAGCAGGATCTGTGTATAGGAGGAACACAGTTTACAAATTGATAAATACAAAAGAAACA
Source organism: Murraya koenigii (assembly GCA_025617385.1). Classification (NCBI taxonomy): domain Eukaryota; kingdom Viridiplantae; phylum Streptophyta; class Magnoliopsida; order Sapindales; family Rutaceae; genus Murraya; species Murraya koenigii. The sequence goes on from CM046813.1 coordinate 29,791,382, forward strand.
AATACTAATACATGGATTATGAATTTGGAGGAAACTGGCAAGTTACTTAAGCACATACAAATTGAACGTCAACAGCCAACATCTTTTCAGATAAACTGGAAAAAGAATTCCAAAAGCAGTTCAATAATTTAAAACAATGCATTATAAACAACTGTAAAATAAGCTCAAATTAAATGTAAATGGAAAGCTTTAACTGTCATTCCATAGACAAGAACAGAAGATAGCAAAAGCACATACTAAAAAAGATTTGTTCAATCATTCAATAATCTAGATTCATATTAAAAACGACGATGGAAAAATAATTCTGTACAGAGTGTATAAAAAATTTTACCATTTCCAGAAAAATGCAGCAGTCCCCATATCAGATGGTGCAACATTGACATGGAAGTATGGAAAGATAATTTAAAAAAAAAAATCGTACACATATTAAAATCAAATATTATAACACATAGTGGGAAGCTTCTCTGGCAAATAATAAAAGTCAGTTGTCATATCACAGGTGTCCTAAGATCCAATCCCACTCGAAGGAAGAGATGGTATACAGTAAAAGTAAAATAATCGCAAACAGGCTTCTAACAAGGAGCAGATAAAAAACATGAAGCTTGTAATAAGATAAAATAATTAATAATCACAGCATCATGATGAAAACCATAAAGCTATGCTGGGTAGGCTAACCATAAGGAATAAAAACTTTAAGCAGTCATTGATCAGTAAAACTTCACCAACTAATGTAAAAAATTTTCAAACTCAAGAAACTTAGGAGATAAAAGGAGCAACCAAAACAAAAGTTTAAAGAAACAAAAAACCTTGAGCAGCGCCCATCTCCTTCTCCACCTTAGCCTGCATCTCACGAAGAGCAGCAGCTTCCTCCTCCATCTCCTTCAACCGCTTCTTCATCTCATCCAGCTCCTGAAAATACATAAATAAAACAACCAGATCTATCGAATAGCTAGGGTTTTAATCAACCAATTGATCGCATGAGAGAGAAAATTTTGAAAATTACCTTGACGGCGTCGTCATCGGCCGCCGACATGTCGACATCAGCGTTGTGAGCGTCCATATCACCTTCCACGTCAGGGATTTCGCCTCCGTAAACCTCGTGCTCTTCTTCCTCCATTCTCTCTCTTCTGTATTCCTGGCGACCAAGAGAGTCCTGCTTTCATTCTCAACGTGGCTTATATAAGAGTCGATAATTGTAAGGGACCGTGGGCCCCAAGATAACACGGAGGCAGCGTTTCTTTTTTATTTTTTATTTTTAAATACACTTACCAAAGTCCAAAGTCCAAACGCCAACCATTTTGTTACTGAATACAAATTTTGTACTATTATTATTATTTTTTTTAATGCAAGCTATGTCCACAACGTTAAAACTACTGAATAAAATTAAAGGTTAATTCCAGATTATCCACAGATGTTTGGCCAACATTCACCTTAACCCTTTTTTTTTTGAAATAATCAATAGCAAATATTAAGGGTTAATTCCAGATTAATATATAATTAGTCAATAATTTGATTTTTAATATCTATTATTTTATTGATTGGAAAAAAAGGCGTCAAAACTTGTGTTAAAATTTTAAGTGAAAATAACCTAACCCTTAATTTATAATTGGAAGCACACCAGCAGCATTGGTTGTTTTCAATACAAGTACATAATATCATAAAAACATGACAAAGCTATATTTCTAACATTCATTTTTATTATTTTCCAAAAATAAATTATGTTCGTATGGCAGAGGAGTTCTCCGATATCTGTTGGAAGGACTTATAAGAAACAAACCTAAAAGATCTGATAATAGGTTTAAGTTTTTCCGTAGTTTTAATAATTGTCCAAAATAAAAATCGATAAAAAAACAACATCCCGAATAAGATAATAAGATCAACCCACTTGGTGTGTCCCATGTCAACCTGCCAAATACTTGTAAGCACTTCTTGACCAGTGATTATTGGTGGCCCTCCAGCTTGATTATTAGGGAACGTTAGTCCTTCAAACTCATTTTTGTAGAATCCTTGAAATGCATACCTATGAAATGCAATATAGTACATAGGGTATTTCCAAACTGGCTTCGGAAGATCGTTTGGCAATCTGTAGAAGCCTCCATTCAGCATCATAATTCCTTGAATTCCAGCTCCGGTTATGATTCCCATGAGGAAATCTGGCACTATGCTTGCAACAATCATCATTAAGCTCTCAACCAACATCATACTGACAAAAAGCCCCAAAGTAAAGTATAGAAAACGTCCGATATTCTTTTGAAGGCCTGTTAGGTAGTATGCTATTGCTCCAGGAATCAAAGATATTAGAAGTAGGTAAGGGGTAGAAGAAAGTGAGTTGCCAATAACAAATGAGGCAACACCATAGTGCCCATTTAACCTTTCTCGCCCAAATATCTAAAGGAAGCAAAGAGTATCAATTAAAATATGTCACATGTGGTTGAAAGTAATTAGACTAACGAAAGTTACAAACCTTCATGTCCTCTACGAAAGAAGGGAATCCACCAATTGCCATGAAAGTCAAAAATGCTGCAACAAACATGAGCATGGATCCCCTGGCCTGATATATTTGTATATAAGTGATTATGTTAAGATCTGTTTAAATTGTATAACAATACAAGTACTAATTTAAGCTTTCACCAAAGTTACCTGAATTGACCCATAGCTGGATCCAATATCGTGGAAGATAGTCCCTACACATAAACCCAAGGCGATGTAGATTGCAAAGCGAAGCCAATAATATCCCAAATCGCGGTACATGTTAACAAACGATCTCTTTGTAAGAACGAGGCTCTGAGTGATAAAGCTAGCTCGGATTTCCTTCTCCAGAGTTTCTCCTTTCTGCATGCACAACAAATTTAGGATATTAACCTTGCTGCTAACATTAATCAATTCAAAATTGATAAACATGTGTGTGTACCTGTTGACATATTATGGAAACACGTTCTTGAACTTCCCGGTAAGTCTCAGATGATTTGTACGAGTTGAATAGAATATTGATAACCTCTTCAGTACTTGTTCTTCCAGTTCCTTCTTCAATGTCCTATTTTACACAAAATGTTGGTCAAATTAAATTCTATACACATTTCATACCATTCGTCAATTTCCCAGATAATCACTTACTTCTTCAAAGTCCATGTTGATAGTCCTTAGATAATGATCAGATGGATTTCTCAGACTTGGGCAAGGAAAGCCATTTGAAGCAAACAACTGTTCTGCCATAGAAGCAGGACCAAAATAAATTGTCTTGCCATAGGCAAGAAGGCAGAGATTGTGAAAGAGCTCAAAAACGTCACTGCTAGGTTGATGAATTGATGCGACAACAGTTTTTCCATCTTCGCGGGCAAGATTAACAATGCGCTTCATGACATGGTAAGATGCAGCACTATCAAGCCCGCTAGTAGGCTCATCAAGGAACAAAAGCTTTGGGCGTGTCAAGATCTCAATGCAAATGCTAACCCTTCTCTTTTGTCCACCACTAATCCCTCTTACGTTCCATCCCCCTATTCTGGTGTGCATGGCATCTTGTAATCCCATTTCTTTAATAGTCATTTCAGCTCTTTCCTTCTTCTCCGATCTTGACATGGAATCTGGTAGTTGCAGTTGTGCAGAATAGTATACAGCTTCCATTACTGTTAATGTTGTCATTAGAGTATCTTCTTGAGTCACGTAGGCCTAAATAATTTTAAAAAATAATGATAAATAAATTATTTAAGATATATTTTCAAAACATTCGATAACACATTACTAGTTCAGGTACAAGTACAATAAATCACAATAATATTATTTCACTTTTTTCTTACCGAAGTTCCGAAAGCAAGCGTCTCTTTGCGACCATTGATAAGAATCTCTCCAGTTTGCTGAGTGTTTGAACTTAACCTTCCTGCAGTATACCGTGTGTCTCAATATGTAGCTACTTTATTTATTTTTTTTTGTAACTTGAAAAGAAATTATCTTTTTAATTTTAATTTAAGTTGAAAGTTTGTAACAATACCTGCCAATGCATCAAGAAGAGTAGACTTGCCACAACCAGAAGGACCCATGATGGCTAATATCTGGCCTGGTTCAACGTATCCTGTCGTCTCTTGTAAAATTGCACGTTTTCTACTTTCCTTTTTGCCACTTGGAACCACAACCGAAAGATCCTTCCACGTCAAGAAAATACCACTATCAAACTTTGATTTCAATGAGCTAGCAACAGAGTCATTACGTGGAACAGAGCTTGATAAGGCAGTGCTAAATGGAAAAATTTTGTTCTTGCTGGATCTACGAGATGATGAAGCCCAGCTTTGCACCTCTATGTCACCATTTTTTGCACTAGTTGATCTCGACACATTGATTGGAGAATCCATGCTAATTGTTTAGTTTTCTTTCGTACATGAATTGTGCCACATTGAGGCAAATAAAGAGACTAAGAAAAAGCTTTCAACATATTGAAACTGAGTCCTGACTCATACTAAAGAACTTTGTTTCAATTTATAGTCTTTAAAGGTTTAGGAAATTCTGGGGATTTGGTACATCAAAAGTCAAATTTGGATTACATATATGTGTATATGTTGTATAATTTTGTTAATTTTTGACTTGGGAGTTTGCTTGGGAGTTTAGTTTCTGATATGTCCTAATTTTCAATAATTAACATTATTTCTATCTTCTAGTCAAAATTTGCATGTGCATTCTTAATACATCTTCCCTTCTTTCTTTTTTTTTAGCACTGATGCATATACCCTACTCGTGAACCTCACTTGAGATATATATATATATATATATTGAGAAACAATACAAGAGAATTAAAAAAATAAATAAATTTGTCTTCGTGGCGTTCAAGTAAAATTCATTAATGTGATAAGTATCTGACATAATTATACTATATATAAAAGAATAAAACACATACTATAATTGACTATAATTAAAAATAAAAAAATTCTAAAATTTTAATACAACTTCCTACATCAATATCATTTATCTTTCTTTATATATATATATATATATATATAGACGGATTGGTTGCGTTGTAGGAGAAACACAGTTCAAACATATTGATGAATACAAAAGCAAGAAACACTAATACATGGATTACAAATTCGACCTGGAAACTAGCAAGTTACTTAAGCAAATACGAATGGAAACTGAACTGCCAACATCTTTTCAGATAAAACTTGAAAAATCAGTTCCAAAACATTCTAATAATTAACAACAATTCATTATAAATAAGTATAAAGTAAGCGTAAATTAAATGTAAACGAAAAGTTTGAACTGCTGTTCAATAGGCAAGAACAAAAGATCGCGAAAGCACATGGTAAAAAAGGCTTTGTTCACTCATTCAATAATTTGGATGCAAAAAAGGAAGAGGTAAAAATAATTCCATATATAGGGTAAGAAAACTTTAGCATTTCCAGCAGAGGGTGCGACATTAACATGTTAGTGTGGAAGGATGATTTTAAAAAATGCGTATACATATTGAAATCAAATAAGATGAGACGATTTGTACCGTAAAATATATTTTGAATACTCTTTTATTTTGCACAATTTTTTTATAAATTTTAAAACCTAACTTTTACTTTACACACTCTCATAAATTCCAAAATAGCCTTCAATTAAATTAGTTGTGTTAATATAGTGCTTTCCCCGTATGCACATAAGATATTTAACACCCAAATTAAAGTTTTTAAAATAATAAATAGTCAATGAAAATTTTTCTATTCAATTAACAAGGATTGGTGGCATGAGTGGATTAGAATCAATTTAGTCATGGAGATGAATTAACGAAGAATGAACATAATGGTATCAATAAATATTTGTTTGGAAACTCAAATTTGATATTGAAACAATGTAAGATTTAGTGGTTGGTGAGCCCTAAAGTCCTTATTACTGAACCTATATTCCCAGCGACCAAGAGAGTTTTGTTGTGGCTTATAGAAGAGTGAGTAGTGCTGTTTGCACATAAAATAGCACAGGAAATTATATTCAATTTTGAATTCAAACAGCATTACTCAATACAAACGCAACACAAATGAAACCAAAAAAAGAGAAAAGAAAATCTTCCAAATTCCACACGTTGTCCACAACGATATTTTGCAAAATAATTCAACCATTGAATTCTCCCAAATGCATAAACTCTTCAATCTTCCAATCATTCAAAATTTTTTGACATATGAAATCAATCAAATGCGCACCGAGATTCTAATGTTCAATTCTAATTTGCTAAATAAACGATATCAATGACTTCGATTCCCCAATCCAGGGAATAAACGCTCCATAAATATTTGAACATGTTTAGCCGTAGCAGCTGCTGCTATAAACAATTTATTCTGAGTTATAATAACACCCGACAAAGTCCCATATCCTTATGTACTTTGGGATTCCATTTAATTTGGGCTTTTCTTGCATTACTTGCCTTGTTTCCTAGATAAGAAGTCTTTCGTGCTAGTTCTCGTTCGGCCTTAGACTAACTCACAATCAAGTAGTAGTAGCTGCAGCAACAGCAGCAGTAGTAGCAGCAGCAGCCGCCTTAACAGTGTAGTAGTAGTAGCAGCAACAGCAACAGCATAGTAGTAGTCGTAGCAGTTGCAGTAGTAGTATTAATTCTTATAGTTAAAATAAATAATTTATCATAATTCATAATAAATACATTAATGGTTAGGGCCAGACAAATAATCGTACCTAACTCAAACGATTCAATTTAATTTACAATCAAATCAAATCGGATTATTCACCAAACTCAATCGGAAGCATTTTAGCCAACCCAACCAAATCTTAATTGGATCGGCTGAAATCTGATCTGATCCAAAAATCCTATTGGATTAGCTAAAAAATTTTAAAAATTTAAAAATAAATAAAAAACAAAATGAATAAACAAACACACACACACATATACATCGTGAACTTGGATATGTCTCGTACTCTCAATCTCTTCTTCTCCGGTCTTCACAGCCTCACAGTCACGCAGTCAAGCTCGTTCGCGATTTCTCACACACACATCGCAAAAGCAAAATGGCACCCGGTAACACACCACCAGTCCACCGACGCAGCCCGCAGTCACTACTAACCGGATCTGTTGCTCAACGCCTCCACCAACATTAAACTCCTCCAAGTCCTTGTGATGCAGTGTTTTTACAATGATAGAATCAGAGACAAAGGGCTTATGTTGAGCTTCGATTTTTAATGCGACATTGCTTCAGGAATCAGATTATTGTATGACATTTTCGGTGACAGAATCGAGGACCATGGGCTCAGGCTGAGGTAATGGTTCATGACGAGCTTCTTGCGCGACTTCGTTTAGGGATTCTAGTTCCTGTACGGCGACGTCTTTTGGGGATGATTCCAGTTCCTTTACGACATCGTCTTTCATGGATTCAGGCTCTTCCGCGTTGTCGTTTTGGGGTTGGGATTTTTCTTTGGTTCCCTAAGGCTTCTGTTACTGTTAATGATTATGGAATTGTAGGGATTTTAATGTTTTTGAATTCCGGAACGGACAAAAATATTGCTTCCACTCCAATCAATCCGAATTCAACCCAATTTTTTAATTGACCGAATATGTTCGGATCGAATCGGATTATACGTTGAGTTCGGATAAATTTTTTTCGACCGATCAAATGGATCTGAACTCACTTTTATCTAATTCTATTAATGATTATACTACCTATTTTAATTCTAATTCTAATTTTGATTCTATTTTTACAATTAAAATAAAGGCTTGTTCGGTACCCTTTTTAAAGACTGAATTTTATTTTTATTTTAAAAATACAGATGTAATACATGTTCGGTCAACTGAATTCAAAAAATAAATTATAAAACAAATAATTCAGATTTAACTTCATAGTTATAAAACTGAGAACTTTTTAACACGTTCTCAGTAAATCCCAAACCAAATTACAAAATAAATTATATAACAAACTTAATTCAACCACAATTCACAACTCTTATCTTTAACTCAGATCGAACTTCAGAGCCGTTTATCTCGGTGTATATTCTTCTTCTCAACCACAATTCACTGTCATAGCTCTCTCTCTCCATCACAGTTCTTCAAGTAAAATCGGTTGTTGCTGCTGCGTCTCGCTTCGTCTCGTGGTGCGTCTCAACTCCATCTCGACTGGTGAAGGTGCTTCTGTTGCGTCTCTGTTCTGCTTCGACTGGTGGTGGACTGACTGCTGCTGCTGCGTTGAAGATTGCTGCTGCTGCTTTTGCTGGTGGTGGATCGACTGTTGCTGCTCAAGTGCAAGATGAATCCATGGCAAATGCAGACAAGATTAATGAGGTTAAAGCTAAAGAATTCAATGAGAAGATGAATAGCCAGTGAGTCAAAATTGATTTTGAAGGTTGAGCTGAACTAAGGCCCGCTACTGGATTGTCATATATTTCTACTTTAGTGTTTGCTTCTTTTAATTAATTTTATGTGTGCTTTTGTTGTGTTTGGGTAATGCAATAATGGCCAATTCTTGTGTGTAGTAATATTTCATGTTTTATATTAATTAAACTTATCTATTAGATTTAAAAAATATATTAATTAAATAATTATTTTTTAATTATAAGTATGAATTAAAAATTTAATAAAAATTATTTTTTAAAATTAGCACTATTGAACATATTTACTATTTTTATTTTTTAATTATATTTACTAAACACATATCATTGTTTTTAATTTTAAAATACAAGATACAGAAAAAGATACCTAATGCATATTTAAATTTAAAATATAATAATTATAAAACAACATTTTTATTTTTATTTTCAAAAATACTAATTTAAAAACAATATGGAATAGGCCTTGAACAATTTATTCTTATTCTCCTTTTTCATTCTAATTTCAAACTCATTCCAATTATATTTTATTCTTATTCCAAACTATTTCAATTATTTATTGGTGAATGCACAATTAAATTCACCAAAAATCCTTGACACCCATCTTAAATTGAATTTGTCCAATGTGGATTTTTTTATTAAGTTTAGAAAAAAGATGCATTAAAAGTAAAAATATTTTCATTTAGGCATGTTTATACGAATAGATTGGATCCCATTTTTTGATCCTATTTTTTAGAATCCAAATTCATAGAACTTTGATCCAGAATAATCTATTTTAGACCACAAAATAAAACTTTAACCTAAAATGTAAAAAATCTAATCCCCCAATCAATCAAACATCCAAATTTCTTCACAAAAGTTTAGCTTCGTACTATTAAAAATCTCAATTTATAAGATCTAACTTCTGCTCCTAGCTCTTAATTTCCAAAACTTCTTCACAAAATTTAGCGTTTTGGTAGTAAAAAGCCACCATCTTTAAAGTAGATCAGATTGCCATTTTAAAAAGTAACGAACTTGCTTATAATGAAAATACCCTAACTTACTAAACAAAATCATCTCTCTAACTCTTTTCAAGTTTTTAACAGTCAAATTTAGAAACACATAATGCTCAAATAACCCACGAAGCCGGAAACCAAAAAGACCAACCCTTAAAAATAGAAGTGGCGGCCAGATCGCACAGCGCGACATTGCTGTCGCTTGTCGCGCCGACGTTGTTGTCACTCGTCGCCCCGACGCTACTGCCACATGCAGGTGCTATTACTGCTGTTACGTTCGAGAACCAGCAGCAAAAGAAAAAAAAATAAAAAAAGAAAAAGAAGGATAAAAAGAAGAAGGGTAAAAGGAGAAAATAAAAATAACATCTTTTGATAAGATTATTTGATCCCACTAAATTATTTATTAAATAAATTTATCTTTAAATTTTAAAATTATGTATTTTACAGAATAAATTTACCTAAATTCTTAATATATTGTTACTAAACTCAATTATTATACTAATAGTGTTATTACTCGTTAAACTCTGGAAATTCATTTACAAACAAATTATTTAGTAAATTACTTTCAGAATATTTTGTTTGAATGCAATTACAAAAATATCAAAAAATCTTTAACAAATACTCACTCTTGAACATCTTCTTATACCATTGTTGAAAGTCAATATCAGCTACAGAGCTCGCCGACGAATCATAACATCGTACAAATTCTTAGACAATTTAGGAAATTGACATAAATAATCATAAAAAATTTGTAAATTTTAAAATTAACCCTTCACTTGATATCTTATCAAATATAGCCAAACAAAATTCTTATATCTCAAATTACCCTCGATATTTAATTTTTATTCCTTCAATTTTCATCGTCCCTATAACCTTCATTTTCTCTGCAACAAAAAATCAGGCCCACGAGCCACGATTAGCTACACCAACAGCCAGCATACCACACATTCACACTCAACTGTATCTTTAGCTAAATTAGAACGAAACCAGGCAGGAACCCAGCTGTGTCTTCATTAAGTCCAACCGCAAAAATTGGTAAGCTAATATAACTCTATAAATATTTGTATAACTGTTATGAATTTCTGTCCCGTAGTCTGCATAATGAAATGTTAAAAATATGCGAAAAAAATTTTGCAGCGTTACGGTTATATTTATATGCCGCCGAGTGATTGGTGACATGCCAGACTTAGTATTTGTCTCCGACCGATGCACTTTCATCAAGAGAGCCGTTCTTAAAGTATTCCGTAATGCTGCTCATGGCATTTGTTTTTACCATGTGAAAGGTAATATCAAAGCAAAATTCAAGATGTCCAAAACTGTTTGGGATGATTTCGAGCTTATCTTTATAAAAACTGCAAAAGCATATGGACACGAAGAATTTAGAAAACAACTTGAGGCTTTGTGGATGCTCCACTCTCGTGCAGCCGGTTACTTGGAGAATAATGTAGGTACATGTAATTGGGCAAGGTCTGAATACGAAGGCAGGAGATACAATATTCTTACAACCAATATCGGGGAAAGCGTGAACTCTTTTATGAGGGAACCGTTAAAATTTCTGATTACTCATCTTATTGATCATTTTAGGAAAATAATGCAGCAGTGGTTTTATAATAGAAAACTTATGGCTGAATCGATGAGTACTCGGCTAACAATCTGGGCAGATGAAATAGTCACTGAGAGGAGACTCGGGCTGAAAGGATGATCGTCCGTCCTATGTCTCCACATCGATTCCATGTTTTGGGTGGTGGAGTCAATGAGGGATTAGTTGACATACAGAATAAAACTTGCTCATGTAGAGTATTCGACTTAAATCAGTTCGTCTGTGCGCATGCAATTGGTGCTTGTTTACCTGTCCGAGTGGATTACATAAGCCTTTATTCTGAATTTTACATAAGAAATCATTGGTAAAGGCTTATGCACAACCAGTAAAGCCGGTTGGTGACGTAATAAATTGGGAAGTGCCAAATTAAATTTAAGATATGCAAGTTTATCCACCAGTAGAAGCACCACCACTTGGTCGTCGTAAAGAGTTAAGAATACCTTCTACCAGTGAGGATGTAAATCGAAGAACTATGAAATGTGGGCGATGCAACGAATCGGCCCATAACTGTAAACGATGTAAAAATCTTATTGTATCGAACCAAAATTAGTTGCATTGTTCCAAGTAATATTGTACTACCGATTTTATTTTTTTATATTGCATAATATATATTGGTAAAATAATTTGTTTAGTGTTATTTATTATTGCAACTATGTGTAACACTCATTTTTTAATTTTTAATGTAATTAAATACATTAATGATAAAAACATTCAATACATCAAGATTCGAATGAATACAATAGTTTATAACATAATATCACCATTAAATATTTCTACAACAATTTTTTTCCTAAAATACGCCACATAACTACTGTTGAAATTGAGTCTAAGTTCAAACATTAAATACATAGTAAACATCAATAAAAATACACTACAAGCCACTACCATGCTCTTGTTGTGAGACACCTTTAATTGTGACGACTTTCCAATATTCAGCACGCTGTAGGTCATGTCGAATATTGTAGAATCCAACATGGTCTAGCCATCGAGAAAATATGACTTCGAATGCCCTAAATTGATCCTTATACGTTTTATCGTCACGGAATGTGAGCAATGAGTCATAAATCCATACTTTGTTGCTACGAAAGTCCACTCTAACTAGTACCCAATGATCACCGCCAAGGTTAACAGGAATGAATACCTACAAATAAAAATATTTGTTATTTTTCAGTGTTTCTTATGCCCAAATTAACACAGTAAAAAAATTAAAATTTGTTATTCACATACCATATCCACATCTGTCAGCTGCTTTGACATTATGAACTCCCGCCCACGAATATAGCTATTAAAATTATCACTATATTCTAATGTAGGTAGAGGATTGATGTTCCTCCCTCGTTTGAATGACATAATCAAATATGAACTATTAAAGACATAAGATCGTCTGTATGGATGACCAAACTTACTAATATCCTAAGCGCCTCCTTAAGGATCTGCATGCTCTCCGCGAACATCCCCACAAAAACTATATAATGACATAGGAGTTGAAATATTCTGATTCTCCACGTCAGTATACACTCCACAATCATCTGGGACCTATCCGTTTGTCAGGATAAACATATTTAATAAATATTGGATTAAAAGCTAAAAGAACACAATAGTTAACTGTTAAATTTGTTCACCGTATACGAAAATGTAATCAGAGAAGGGTCGTGTGAGCGTTCAGTATACGAACTAATAAATTCCATCACTGCTTCTCTAAATTCTTTATGTTCTTTACGCTATGCCTCAAAAGCTGACTTCAATTCACATATAGAACGATCAATCTTGTCCATCCGTCGAATGATCTAATCATTATTAGACTTTATCCTCGAATGTTATGAATAAAAAATGTATAAGTATAAATAAATAAATATAAATGACATATATATATACGCAGAAAATAAATGATTTATAACCTCTGAATCATATGTGTCATTAGATTCGTGTGTTTGCTCATGATGGTCCTCTGCAGAAAGCTCCCCCTGAATAAAATTTTGAAGCTCTAGTGTTGGGCTAGCGGTACTCGCGGTGTTTTATTCTCCTCTGTTTGCTTTGTAATGGGAGGTGTGTTGATAGATGATTGATGCTGCACAAAGTAACATTTAAAATAGATAAATAATTTCCTAAATATATAGCAATTTGTAATCATCTAGTATGAAGTAATAAAAGATACTCATATTACAAACTCAACTTGGGATATATGGAACATAATCCTTTACAGTCTGCTAATATTTTTGTGCTTTCTCCTTTGAGTTCAGCTCGATGGTTTGTACGACATTTTCCTACGATAATTCAACCCAAATTTTAGGTTAGTAGAATCATCTAGTATTATTTAGTAATATCAAAATTAGTAATATACAATTGCACAAAATAATATTACTTACAAGACCAGAGTTATCATTAAATAATGAATAAACCTCAGTGAAGTTGATTTTGGAGGAAGCAATGGGCTTCCATTGCACAATGCGTGGAATCTTCCTTTTAGGTTTCACGACCCATTGTGATGGCAGCCCTCCAATAACTTCGAACATCAATGCTTACAATAAGTAAAATGATAATATTAATACATATTAAACATTCACTATTAACAAACTAATTATCGAAGAAAATAATTTCAATACAGCGTGATCTTAACATATCTGAACTGCAGTATGTAAAGCCGTAAACATCATACTTTTTAATATTATGATTTGGCTTTTCCAAGCGAGTCTTCTTAAGTTTCTCCATTTTACCATATAATGCATTGTCAAGAGTATCATATATCGTTTTCCATGACAAACGACCCCATGGACGGTTTCGAAAGTAATCAATGTCATTCACCTCGTTAAGCAATGAAAAATTGATCTGACTATAAACTTTTCTTCCATTTAGTACTCTGTCTACAAAACAAATGAGTGCAATCTTTACTGCATCAAATGTCGTCTATAGTATCGAAGTCTAAGTTACCAAATCTTTCATCGAAATCGCCGAGATTTAAATTGCGAAACAAACCATCAAAATATGTATTAAGCAGCCTATGATTCTTTTTTACCATTTTCGGTACAGTGTCTTCACCCTAACAAAGTCCCATAACTAAACACAACTCTCTAATTAATAAACGTATCAAATGCTCACCAATTTCAAACCATAACTGATCTCTCTCATTACAGGCCACTTGTCTAAGCATTAAATAATGCATAATAACGCCACTGAATGGAAAGTTTTGACACTGCAAGAAATGGCCAAATATATCTTTTTTGAATAATTACAATTATTGTTTTGTTTACTTTCCCTCAATAGCTTTTATGATTGTATCTAATTTACACATACTTGTAATACGCTCAGGAAAATGACCAGTATAAGGTATCTGCATTATGCTTGGTACATACTCAGAATCTGCCATATTTCTATTATAAATATAACATTATTAAATTACAATTATATAATTTAAAAAACTTAAAAAATCTATCATAAATTAAAAAAATTATTGTAACATCATGTAACAAACAAGCAATTTGGTGCGACAGGCACCCCGTCACATAAAACTATGCCACAGGCACCCTGTCGCATCAAATTACAGAAACTATATAATATGAATTTGGTGCGGAAGGAACACCGTCGCACAAAATTTGTGCGACAAGCACCCTATCGCACCAAATTTCAGAAACTGCAACAAGTGCGACAGGCACCCCATCATACAAAACTTATGCGACAGGCACACCGTCGCACCAAATTTCAAAAACTGCAACCTAACCCGTCGCACCAGACCGCGATGGGTGCATCGATCTAGCGCGACGGGAACCCTATCGTGTCGATCTGGCGCGATGGGCAGCACCATTTCACTAAAAAAAATTCATAAAAAAATAAAATATTTCACTGACCTATTTTTCCGTCTAGATTACTTTTTCCGTCTGGATTACGCGATGGCAGAGGCGATGGAGAGAGATCATAAATCACTGATGAAGAACTGTGAGAAAGAATTTTGGTGAGAAAGAATTGGACGAGAGAAGACGATAGGGACGGTTTTATCCTAAAGACTTGTGTTTGATTAATTATGATAGCTAAAATTTTCAAAGGTTATTTGTCAAAAAAGAAAATAATTTGAGGTTATTTATGTCATTTTCCCAGATAATTTCAACTTAACTATGCCAAGAGCCATTGAATTTTTTATAATATGGTAATGATCATGCAAAGCCATACCATCAGCATCATCTGGGAAATTAAAGATATACCTTGAGTTTGTGCTTCATCAATTTTGATTTGAAAACCATATTAAAAAAAAGAAAAATTAAACTTCAAAGGGTTAATGTCGCCTAGATGATACATTTTTTACCAAATAGTAAAAATGTATTAGATTTTTTTTTTAATAAGCAAATTGATAACAAACATTAATTTTTATGTTAATTTTAACGGAAACAGTAAAATAATTATAAAATAATTATTTTGTCCCTACGATTAATTATAAAATGATATTTTTATCCCTATAATTATTACAAAATAACATTTCTATCCCTATAATAATTATAAAATGACATTTCTACCCCTATAATTAGTTACAAAATGATATTTATGTCCCTACTCATTTATTTTTATTTTAAATACAAAATATATAGAAAATTAAATTTCAATCTAATTAACTAGTTTTTTTTTGTTAAAACAAACAATTTTTTTGAAGATTTATATAAAAAATTTTTGATTTATACAAAATTTATAAAAAAAAGATTTATATAAAAAAATTAATAAGAAAATTTTGATTCAATAAGAATTAAAAAAAATGGTTTGTTTTAACAAAAAATAATAATTAGTTAAACTTAGATGTAATTTTTATATAATTTTTATTTAAAAATAAAAATAAATTAGTAGGGGCATAAACATCAATTAATTGTAAGGGTAAAAATATCAATTTATAGAAACATCATTCAATTAATTTTTTAAAAAATAGTAAAATAGTTATAAAATAAAGTTTTTAGCCCTACATTTAATTATAAAACAACGTTTTATATTTCTATTTCTATTCATTTATTTTTATTTTTTAAATAAAAATTAATTGTAGAGCCAAAAATATTATTTTATAGGAGTATAAATGTTATTTTATAATTATTTTATTATTCCAATTAAAATTAATGGTTTCTCATAATATACTTATTTTTAAAAAATCTATTTTTTTTACTATTTGTCGAAAAATGTATCATCCATGTTGCATTAACCTAATTTCAAATTTTAAATGAATGAGACTAATAGCTCTTGCCATTAAAATTATTATCAACATTGATTTGCTTACTAATATGTATTACTTTATATGTTTTATAAGATTAATCTTAATAAAAAAATATTAATTTAGGGTATAATAAAGGTATCATAAACCTCGTTTGAATTTAAGCTTGTTAAATTACCGAAAGACCAAATCACTCTTCCATTTGACTACTGCCACTAAATAATTTTCTTGAATTTTCAATTACTGAAATATTATATTTTAAAAGAAGAAAAATACTACAAAATTTCAGTACCTTTTTATTTTTTTAGAGTTAATTATGTGAACGGACGAACCATACCGAGGCTTTAATCTCATTTAACAACTCCAAGAACAAAAATGCACGCTTTTAATTCTCGCAAATTTGATACTTTTTAAGGGACATTTGGGATTTCTGAAATTGTAAGATGACGAGGCAATCTGGGAGAAGAAGAAATGAAGAAAAAATGAAAAGAAGAGACAACGAAAATATAAAAAAGAAAGAGGAGAAGAAAGAAGAAGAATGAGACAAAATTAAAAAGAAGGAGAAGAAACGAAGCAGTAGAGAAAAGAAAGAAAAAACATATATATGGAATTATTAATCTTTGTAACTGAATTTCCCGTTTTACCCTTCAAACGTTAAAGATAAAAAGCCAAACTGACGGTTTTGGGGCATGGCGGAATTAATACTCTTTCAAATGCATAAAATGGATTGGTTAAACGATCATGTTTCCGTCTTGTTTAGTTGAATATTCAAATCAGTGTTGTTAAATTCAGGGTTTAAGAGATGTGGGCTTTGGGTTTAATGCGGGTTCAAGTGCGGGAAAACTCTCATTCTTCTACTCTCCGAGTCCATAACTACCTGTGACTGTGGACCACAAGATAACACGAAGCAAATATCATTCTTCATGTGGGCTTTGGGTTTAATGCAGGTCCATAAGTTTTATTATTATTTTTTTAGAGACTAGTAATATACTTACAAATATGATGTGGTACCAGTACAAACTGATTATTTTGATGGATGGATAATGTTGCATGTTTTAAATTTTTTATTTTAAATAATTATCTTAAATAATATTATATTTATCAATTAGTTAGTAAGATAATACAATTAATTTATTTTAATTTTATCAACCAGGTGATGAATACCATATCATGTGGGATAGTTGTTTGGGATAAAAAAAATTTAGATTGTATAACATTATTGTTTGATGGATAAATTTATCATTTATATGGTAAGTTATGAGGTTAAATAACTAACCATTTTATGACCGATATTTGTTACATTAATTCATGTCTAAAGTTTGAATCTCAACTTTACAAACCTATCATATTATTACTTTTTAATGCAAGCATGATCACAGGTATTGTTCGTCAAGATAATTACTGGATAAAATTAATAGTTAATTTCAGATTCTGACAATTAATTTGGTTCAATCCCAAGGGCTAAGATAATTGCTTATTTGACATTAAAACTCTATCAAATATAATACTCGAAAAAAAAAAAGTTGAGGCGATGTATTAAAACTTAAAGAAGAAAGAGAGAGTTTCCTTAGATTGAATGAAATTAGTGTTTAGACTCTGAAGCCTGGATTTAAGTCAATCTTAAGTTAAAATAATTCCTCCCATATATATATATATATATATATATATATATGTGTGTGTGTGTGTGTGTGTGTGTGTGTGTGTGTGTGTGTGTGTGTGTGTGTGTGTGTGTGTGTGTGTGTGTGTGTGTGTGTGTGTGTGTATGTTTGAACCTTGGGAAATTTTTTAATCCGAGAATCACAAACTTTATAATGTCCAAGACGTTGTTTACAATATCGTGAACAAATCGTGAAAAAATAGTTTACAATGTTGTAAACGAGGTCCTCAAAAGTTATAAACCCGAGATTTTCGGATTGGAAATTGACTTGTCAATCCTAAATCAATAATTGAGATTTGTCAAATAAATGTGTTTGGGTCGTGTTATCTTACAATTTGTGTAAAATACAATCCCTTATAAAATGAATCATTAGCCCAACTATAGTTACTAATTTAGTATAAATATATTTTATACAAATTGTAAGATAGCAAAATACATGTGTATGTATTATATAAGTGTCAGGTCAATCGATAACATTAAATGCGTTAAACGAGTCAACATGGTTAGACACATCTACTAAATGAGGTAATATGTATAGTTTGATTTTTTCAATACGATTAATAAATGAGTAGTGTATATACATGTTAGCTTAAATTTGACATAACATGATGTTTGTTTAATATGGAGGTACTATAATTTTTAAATTACAGTTTATTGTAAAAAAAATTATAATTATAAAATAAAAATTAATAATATATAGTAAATATATTTTAAATAATAATTTTGATAAAATAATTAAAAAATATAATAATTTTTTATCATAAAAATAAAAAATCATATTAATATATTTTCTAAATTACATAATTAATATTTTTTAAAATATTTTAATATTATAATTTTTTAACTACAATTACTCAATCTCACTTATAAACACACCCATGATGACACTAATTGACACTAATCCTTAGAGAACGTTATTAAAGTTCTCTAAGGAAAAATTCAAATAAATTTCCTCCTTCTCGCCCAATGTGAAAGTAAATATTGTCTAGAATATTTATTAGAGTAGAGAAACTCGAAAAATAAGAATAAAAGTTTGGACTCCATGGTGATAGTGATGATATATATTTGTTCATTTTTTTATTCTTGACAGGTTCTAATAAACTTTTAATTAATAAAATTTAATACCTTTATGATTTAAAATTTTTTCTACTTAATTAATTAATTTGGATGATATTTTTCATCTCAATCCAAATTTTTTATTCTATAGTTTTAATAAAAAAAAATGCGTGGGATTTATTTAAAATAAAAAAAGAAAAAAGAAAGAAAGAAAAAGTGTAACATAATTACTCATTCTTTTTATAAGGAAGCACACATTGGCTGGAATTGAAGAAAAATGTGCAAGTATTTCTAGCATTGATGAGGTCGCAACCACACCAACAAGATTGGTTGTTTTCCGTACAACTACATAACGTCTCAAGCATAACAAAGCTATTTCATACATTCATTTTTTTTTCTGTTTAAATAGATTATGTTGGGGTGGCAGATGGATTATCCCGCATCCGTCTGCAGCGCTTCAAAGGAAAAAACTTAAAAGATTTTATAATGGGTTTAAGTTTCTCCGTAGTTTTAATAATTGCCCAAAATAAAAACCGATAAAAAAAGAGCATCCCGAGCAAGATAGCAAGATCAACCCACTTGGAGTGTCCCATGTCAACTTGCCAAATACGCGTCAGGACTTCTTCACCAGTGATTGTCAGTGGCCCTCCAGCTTGATTATTAGGGAACGTTAGTCCTTCAAACTCATTTTTGTAGAATCCTTGAAATGCATACCTATGAAATGCAATATGGTACATAGGGTATTTCCAAATTGGCTTCGGAAGATCGTTTGGCAATCTGAAGAAGCCTCCATTCAGCATCATAATTCCTTGAATTCCAGCTCCGGTTATGATTCCCATGAGGAAATCTGGCACTATGCTTGCAACAATCATCATTAAGCTCTCAACCAACATCATACTGACAAAAAGCCCCAAAGTAAAGTATAGAAAATGTCCAATATTCTTTTGGAGGCCTGTTAGGTAGTATGCTATTGCTCCAGGAATCAAAGATATTAGAAGTAGGTAAGGGGTAGAAGAAAATGAGTTGCCAAGAACAAATGAGGCAACACCATAGTGCCCATTTAACCTTTCTCGCCCAAATATCTAAAGGAAGCAAAGAATGTCAATTAAAATGTGTCACATGTAGCTGAAAGTAATTATACTAATGAATGTTACAAACCTTCATGTCCTCTACAAAAGAAGGAAATCCGCCGATCGCCATGAAAGTCAAAAATGATGCAACAAACATGACCATAGATCCCCTGGCCTAATATTCGTATTATAAATGATTATGTTAAGATCCCTTTGTATTGTATAATAGTACAAATAATATTTTAAACTTTCACCAAGGTTACCTGAATTGACCCATAATTGGATCCAATATTGTGGAAGATAGTCCCTATGCATAAACCCAACGCGAGGTAGACTACAAAGCGAAGCCAATAATATCCCAAATCTCGGTACATGTTAACAAACGATCTTTTTGTAAGAACAAGGCTCTGAGTGATGAAGCTAGCTTGGCTTCCCTTCTCCAAAGTTCCTCCTTTCTGCACATGTAACAAATTTAGTTTATTAACCTCGATGCTAAAAATAATCAATTCAAATTTGAAAATCAAGCATGCGTACTTGTTGACATATTACGGAAACATGTTCTTGAACTTCCCGATAAGTCTCAGATGATTTGTACGAGTTGACTAGAATGTTGATAACCTCTTCAGTACTTATTCTTCCAGTTCCTTCTTCAATGTCCTATTTACACAAAATGTTGGTCAAATTAATTAATTTCCATATATATTTCATAGCATTCGTCAATTTCTCAGATAATCACTCACTTCTTCAAAATCCATGTTGATAGTCCTTAGATAATGGTCAGATGGGTTTCTCTGACTTGGGCAAGGAAAGCCATTTAAAGCAAACAAATGTTCTGCCTTTGAAGCAGAACCAAAATAGACTGTCTTGCCATAGGCAAGAAGGCAGAGATTGTGAAAGAGCTCAAAAACGTCACTGCTAGGTTGATGAATTGATGCGACAACAGTTCTTCCATCTTCGCGGGCAAGATTAACAATGCGCTTCATGACATGGTAAGATGCAGCACTGTCAAGCCCGCTAGTCGGCTCATCGAGGAACAAAAGCTTTGGGCGTGTCAAGATCTCAATGCAAATGCTAACCCTTCTCTTTTGTCCACCACTAATCCCTCTTACGTTCCATCCTCCTATTCTGGTGTGCATGGCGTCTTGTAATCCCATTTCTCTAATAGTCATTTCGGCTCTTTCCTTTTTCTCCGATCTTGACATGGAATCCGGTAGCTGCAGCTGTGCAGAATAGTACACAGCTTCCATTACTGTTAATGTTGTCATCAGAGTATCTTCTTGAGTCACGTAGGCCTAAATAATTTTAAAAAATAATGATAAATGAGTTATTTAAGATGTATCTTCAAAATATTCCATAACACATTACTAGTTCAGGTACAAGTATAATAAATCACAATAATATTATTTCACTTTTTTCTTACCGAAGTTCCGAAAGCAAGCGTCTCTTTGCGACCATTGATAAGAATCTCCCCAGTTTGCTGAGTGTTTGAACTTAACCTTCCTGCAGTATACCGTGTGTCTCAATATGTAGCTACGTGATTTTTTTTTTTTTTTTTTGTAACTTGAAAAGAAATTATCTTTTTAATTTTAATTTAAGTTGAAAGTTTGTAACAATACCTGCCAATGCATCAAGAAGAGTAGACTTGCCACAACCAGAAGGACCCATGATGGCTAATATCTGGCCTGGTTCAACGTATCCTGTCGCCTCTTGTAAAATTGCACGTTTTCTACTTTCCTTTTTGCCACTTGTAACCACAACCGAAAGATCCTTCCACGTCAAGAAAACACCACTATCAAACTTTGATTTCAAGGAGCTAGCAACAGAGTCATTACGTTGAACAGAGCTTGATAAGGCAGTGCTAAATGGAAAAATTTTGTTCTTGCTAGATCTACTAGATGACGAAGCCCAGCTTTGCACCTCTATTTCGCCATTTTTTACACTAGTTGATCTCGACACATTGATTGGAGAATCCATGTTAATTGTTTTGTTTTGTACTTGAGATAAAGAAAGAGACTAAGATGAAGCTTTGAATATATGGGATTGAGAATTGATGCCTCTGACTCGTAAAAAACTGCGTTCTATTTATAGTTCAAAAGTTTTTGGAAATTTTGGGGTTTCCACATCACTTCAAAAGTCAAATTTGGTTTGTATGTATATATATTTTATAATTTTGTTCATTTTTGACTTAGGAATCTGGTTTTCGATTAGTCTTAATTTTCAAAACATTATCAATTCTTTTGATATTGACGAGCTGTAGTTGTTTTGGAAAAAAGTTGTGGTTATAAGATAAAAGTTAATAGTACGTAATAAATATAATTTTGATAAAATTATTGAATATATAATAAATTTTTTATCATACAAGTGAAAAATCATATCAACGTATCTTTTAAGTTACAGCAACTAGTGTTTACCAAATATTTTAATATTATAACTTTTAAGTTATAATTGTCTAACCTCAATCATAAACGAACCATATTTTTATCTTCTAGTCAAAGATTACATGCTTATTCTAATTACCTAGGAAAAAAGTTTTGAAACAATAATGTAAGAGATTTTTTTTTTTTTTTTGTAGTTACGAGAGGTTTAAGTAGGCATAGCAAGAAATTTATTTTTTAAGACGATAAATTTTACTACAATTTTTAGTTTGGTTATAAAATGGTATTTATTATGAAAAATTTTTTAGGAATAAGCTCGACAGCCACTCTTCTTAACACAATAATATGCACAAAATCTTAATTAATCTTTCAATACTAATAAGATTAATGGATTAATGGCTCAGATTAAGGTAGCAGCCTCTGTCGCTATGTTTAATAATAATAATAATAAATAATAATCTTTTAATAAGAGATGTCTCATTTTATTGATCAAATTAAAAGACAAAAAAAAAATCACATTCTAATACAATGTTTACTGTCCTTTACCAACTAATAACCTGTGCTTCTATTATTTAGTTTCGTTCTCATTTTAATAAAACATGAACTATCTTAATGGGAGGGTATTCTATATCAATCCTAGAATAAATGAGGTTTTAAGCTTATTTCTTAAAGTCATTTGCGCAGTGTTTTCTAATCAAATGAGGAATTGTAGTGATTATCTGATGAAAAATGAAACTAGGGTCAAGTACTATACAGACGTTGAAAACAAAAAAAAATGCTAACATGGATCTCCACTTGTTCTGATGCTAAACGGAGATTATTAATATTATAGTTAGACAAATGTTTTGATAAAGTCCAGCTCAACGTGACACGAAGAGACTCTATAAGTAAAGCTCAGTCATTATTTGCTATTGGGTAAAATGTACGACGAGTATTCTGTATTAACTGCATTCCTCTCTGTTATATAAATTTCACTTGGAAGTTACAAGAGAAACACTTTCACAAGTGAAAACCAGGGCTGTAATAATGACTAGGCCTATTAGCTCAGCTGGTTAGAGCGTTGTGCTAATAACGCGAAGGTCGCAGGACCTGCATGGGCCAAATGAATTTTTTCTTTCCTGATTTTTGTTACAATCACATATCGAGCGCAGTGTTGAAACGAAAACGACGTTGGCTTTTGATTAGTTTTTTCGACCAATGTAGTAATGCTTAATATTGTAATAACATTGGGATCCTTAGTCTTTTCATAATCAACAATTGAGCCCACATTTCATTTTGCGCTATCATTGGAAACGACAGTCGTTTTAGCCTCGAATTTAAAACAAGATCCCGGCCGTCAAGCTTGGGAAATTATCAAGAGTAGCCTTTTTAGTTTGCTCATTTTCATTTTTAACCTTTTTAATTTTTTTTTATTATCTTTAGCTAAATATTAATTGTATGGACTAAAAACCCATACTATGTTTATATTAATTTCAAAAATACCAATTATTTTGTCTTTTATGATTATGGTAATTTTCTTTTAAGTCTTTGGAGTTTTATAATTTTATGCATTGATTATTCTTCCATCATTTTTACATCTACATCCTATTCTTTCTAAGATTTTTATTATTTCTTTGTAAAAATATATTTTCTATTCTAGATCATAAAAGTCTATAAATCTTAATTCTTCATAATTTTCTTGTCCAACGTTAATTAATATTCTTTTTTCTTGTTCTAGACTTGTTATTTTTTTATTTAAATATTATATGTAAAGATTCACTTTATTTTCCCAACTAAATATCATTCTTTTTATGATATGACACATTACTCTAATTCTATTTCAGGCTTAAAATTCTGGATCATTATTATTCATAATGTTCTGTCTTATACTAATATATTAAAAATTTAATGAATTCATCTATAAATTTCATCCGTTTATTTAATATTATTTCATCATCTTTAATATTTATATTAAATCTTTCTCTTTATTCTTGCATTAATTCAAATTCAATATTTCTTATATTATTCTTACTTTCTTTTATTTCTTTTACCAATTTTCTTATTTCATCTTTATCCTCTAATTTTAAAGTATACATTGCATCTACAATATTAGTTATTGGTTCCATTTCTCAAATTCTTATTTTTCGTATAATTTTATTGATATTATTTTCTTGATGCTATTGGCTCTGATACCATTTGTTTGGGGGGTCGGAAGACTAATTTAGTTAATCAAAATATCTAGTCAATCTAGTCAATACAAAATATCTAACAAAAGTAATTGTTTAGAGATAATGAGATAATATTTTATTAAAATTCAAATATTAAGTACATAAGTACATATTTTATACAGGAAATTGTGCATATGTTACAAAGAGAAGTAATACAAACAAACATTTATATATGATTCAAAAGGCTTTTTACAAATCTTATTGGTGGTAAAAATAGTTTATTTTAATACCAGAAGAAGTGATAAAGATCCATTCTAATTAAAGAAGTCATAGGGATTTACTTCATATTTTCCCCATTGTTCTTCTTTCTATATTCTGGTTTCGATTATAGAAATTTCTTGATCTATTTGAAACATATATATTTTTTCTTGTAAATTATCCATTTCAATCTGATTTATTATCTTTCTTTCTAATTCATTGGGCAGTCCTATATTTTTTATAGCTAGTAAACCTTCTTTTGATATTAATTCTCTCTTAGAAAACATGTATGCTTCATAATCCCATGTTCCACAATTTATTTGTACGACTATGGTGTTATGATTATATGAAATTTTTATTTTTTCATTTATCCAAGTTACTTTAGTTATTCTAAATTCTTTTAATAAGGTTTCATGATATTTTTCCATATTGCAAAATTTCAAAGATTTCCTACTCTTCCTATTAAACATTAACATCTTTTATAAACCTTTTACCACCAAAAGATAAGAACTCGGAATTATTACCTCTATCCTTTATTGTATAAAAGGAGTTTTCCTATACACTGGCGGAGTAACCTTCTGCCTTAAATGACCTCGTCCTCAATTCCCTAAACACGCCTTCTCCTCTGGCTAACACGGGATAAATGGACAGTCTTCTCAGGCTTCACTGTGTCCTTTAGTGTTGGGAATTCCTTATATCCAATTCAAGATATAGGTTTCCTTATTCTTTCTTATGGGGTTATCTGGTTTATTAGAATGATATGTTTATCTGGGTTGAGATTGGAGAAAAATGTTTATTTTTGCATTTTTATTTTGCTGAGAGATTTGTAGAGAGAAGTTTTTTCTGAATCAACTGAGGCTTTCGATGATCGATACCTCTGATTTAGTTTATTACTCTTTATATAGAGAGTACATTATTGATGTTTATCTTTTTCCCTTTACAGATGTATGGTTTAGGGAAAAGATAATGACTTTTTATCTTCCTCCTTTACAGGTGTATGGTAGGAGAAAAGATAGATACAACTTATACTTATTATGGCCGACATCTTTATGTAATGGCCTTACAAAGTCAAAAGTTTTTGTTACATTATTACAAAATGACAAATATAATAAAGTAAAGGCTTCATTATTTATTGGCTGCCGACGCAAGCGACAAGACTTCTTTTTCTTATTTTATTTCCATCAGTCTGCATGCCTGCTGTAAAGTAACTGGGCTTGATGGAAACCTCATTGTTGTTATCTCATGTATGAAGTCTAGAAGTATCTTAGATGGTGACTCTCCACCTTCTGCTGTCAGCAAGATGTAATTATTGAATTTTATGATTGTCCTGTATTTTCTATTGTACAGGTCTTTGGCTATGCTCCAGATGGCTTTTATTTCTCAAGCTCTTCTGGTCCTTATCCAAGCTTTATTGAATTGTGAGGTTGTTGTATATTCTGTTCCAACTTCAAACTGAAAATTTCTGGTGACATGGCCTATTGTAATCATGTAGAAGGCCTGGTATTCTATGTTGTTTGTATATTCAGGACTTATGGTGTAGAATTTAAGATATATTTGTCTCTTTTTAGCAAACTTAGAGACTTCTTTTATAAGGAGTTCATAAAAACTGGCTAGCTCTTTCAGATTTATGTCAGGGTATATCATATCAAGAAATCCATACCTTGCTATTTTTCCAACAATGACTGGATCTGCATCCTTTATTGCTATCATTCTAGGATAGACATTTTTCCCTGGTGATTTATGGATGGTGTTTTTATATGAATAAATTGAGTATATCCAGGTGGTTACCTGTTTATAATCTTCTTCTTTTGGATCTAAAGGGAGATTATCATCTTTTGATACAAATGGATTTATGTTGACAGTTCTTTTATTGTCTTCTCCTGTTGCACAGATGGTAATAGTTTTATTTTTCTGAACTATTGGATCACTGATTGGATCTGAGTTTATTGGATCGTTGAATGGATCCTGTTTTATTGGGCCTCTGATAGAGTCCTGATTTATTGGATTCTTGGGAGAATCCTAATTTATTGGATCGCTGATAGGATCACGTGGAGCAGGTCCATCTGCTGCTCAAAGCATTTATTGGATTTATTTGGAGTCTCATCGATCATACTTGTTCCAAGAAGAAATCAGTCTATCTACTCCATCATTATGTGTTTCAAATATTTCCCTCAGACAATCTATGGCGTCTAGAGCTTCAGTAGCATCAGTTTTCAGCCGATTTATTTCAGAATTTATTTTGGAGATTTCTTCCTCCATTGTTTATGATTCTTCAGCAAATTCTATGTTCCTGGATAAAAAAACTGCAAGATAATTGTCAGATCCTTTAATATAATTGACTTTAAAAGTATATAAAGATAAAAATACTTATCATCTATGAATTCGTCTATACTGGGGTTCATTTGGTAATTTATTAAATATTAATGATTTAACCTGAGTATTATCAGTTTCTACAGTAAATTCTTTGGCAATTAAAAATAATGAAAACTTTTTTTATTCCTTTTAATATTGCTAATAATTCTTTATCATGAGTTGTATAATTTTGTTCTGCAGAGTTTAGTGTTCCGCTTGTATATCTACATATTTCATTTAAATCAGTTTTTAGTATTGCTGCCCAGTATAAATCACTGGCATCTGTTTGTAAAATTAAATTATCTGTTGGTTCTGGTAATCTTAGTTTAGGTAAATTTTTACATTCTTCTTTTAGCTGTTTAACTGTTTGTGTATGTTATTCTTTCCATTTTTATTTGCCAAAATCCTGATTTACAATCGAATTTAGAATAATATGTATTTTCTTTTACTAAATTTATTAATACTTATTTCTTTGGTAAAAAATATCCATCAAATTTAGTATATTTATTTAATTCTTTATAATTTATAACCATTCTAGCTTTTCCTCTGACTTGTTCACTATATTTCATTACCATAAAGGCTGGACTATAATGAGGACTAAAACTTTGTCTTATTAAATTTAAATTTAATAATTCTTTTAATTGTATTTTAAATTCTGTTATATCTTCTTGAGTATATACCATTGGTCGTACTCTAATAGTTACTGGTTCTACTAATTCTATTTTAGCTCGTAAATTTTTAGGGTTCCATAAAGCTAAAGGGTTCTCATGATATACTTCTTGTAATTGTTTCTTAATTTCATTTATAGATATCAAATTATTTTGTAATTGTTGTTTATCAAAAAAGATCTTATAAGTATAATCACCACGTTCAGCTGCAACGCGATAGGGTTTAAAGATTCGAGGTAGTCTAAGTATATGGCCACATAGGGTCTTAAAGTTTATATTATATAAAGTCTGTTGATAACTTTGGAATTGACTAAGGAAATCATTACCTAAGAGTAAATCTTGTTTTAAGGTATTATATTGAATAATATGCTTTAATAAGATAATTTTATTGCCAAGAATAATTGGAACTTGAGATTTATAAAATAATAAAGGTGCTTGTGTATTTGTTATTCCTATAAGTTTTATTCCCGAACCTCAGAATTTATTCCATTCTTTAATTAAGAATGATTTTCCTAATATAATTTCACTTCCTGTATCTATTATTGCACATGTAGTGATATTAGTTTCAAGAAAGGTTAATTCTATATAAGTACCTAAAGGGAATTTTATAGTATTCATTTATCCAGTTTGCCAATTTTGGGGCAAAATTCTGTTGTTTCACTATCCATTTTTATATACATTCCTTCAGAAGTAATATTATAATTTATGTGTTTTAAGAAACTCATTCCTAATATTATATCATATATTTCATTTTGAGCAAATCCTGAGTCTATAAAATATGGTATTCTAAATAATAATCTTCCTAAATATGTTGGTACGGTTACTTCTTTTGTGCATATTCTTAAATTTCCATTGAAATTTTTGTATTTATATTCACCTGTTGTGGTATGTTCTGCTAATCCTTTATTTTTTAGGATATTTATATGGTTATGACTCGAACCTGTATCTATTAATATTTTTGGACCTTCTATAAATTCTATTCCATTAAAATATTTTCTCATTATTACTAGGCTTCCATCAGATGTGTTATCATGTATTAATATTTCTTTATATGCATTATATTTGGGTTGTTTTCCTTTAAGTTTGATTCCTTTAAGAAGTTGTTTATTACCAAATTGAATTGGTATCATTTGGTTTTTAATATCATCTTCTAATTCAGGCTTATCATCTTTTATATCTAGATTATATGTTGTAGGTAAATTATGGATTTGTAATATTAGTTCTATATTTTGTCCTAAATCTTGAAATTCCTTCCCTATTTCTATATATGGTTTATTGCTATATATTTCTCCGTAATTACTATTACAGAAAGAATATAAGGCAGAATAATAAAATGTCATAATTTTATTTCCAGGTTTCATTATATCTTTTTTCTTCAATTCAAAATGTAAACTTAGTGTATCATTTATATTTTTATCTTTTATATGAACACAATATCTAGGGTAACATGTAAATAAGAATTTTTTATAACATAAATTTCCTTCTATAATTCCTAAATGTGCTAATTCAGGGTCTATAAATCTCTGATCATGTAAACTAAGTATTATAAGTGAATTTATTCCTTCTCTAAATAAAGATTTTACTAATATTTGTATTCCAGCTAAATATACATATTGTATTTTATCCCTAATCCTATCACTTTTAATTTTATTTAAAGTAGCTTCTATACCTCTAGAATTTAATAGGCTTAATTTAATATTTCCTTTACTTTGTGTTATATATATAGTTTTTTCCTGTTCTTGATATTCATGAATAATTATATTTTTTCTTTTAAAGAATTGTTATATATTTCTTAGAATTGTATTATCTGGATTTCTTAAGTTTAAAGATATTCTTGAAATTTCTTTTAATTTCTTCTGGTTTAATTGTACAATTAATTGATATCCATCTTTATTCTCTTGTTGTTCTATTTCATTATCTATTTCTATATCTTCTATATTTTCTATTTCAGAATTCGATTCTGACTCATCAGATTCTGTATTTTCTAAAGAAGTTGTATTAATAGATTATGTATCACTATAACTTTCATATATTTCAAGATTAAAACAATTTATATTTTCATTATCAGATAATAATTCTAGGTCTGGTTTTATTTCTTGATATTCTATTTCTGCTATTCTAACATTTTTCTGTTTACATTCAGGGCTTATATGTCATTTTTATCCACAATTCCAACATTTACATTCTTTAGGGTCTTTTTTAATTTTTTCATTATATTTTCTTTTATAATATCTTCTATAAGGTTTTCTTTTGAATTTTTTATTTTTCTAATATTTTATGTAGTGTTTTTTATATCTCCTTTTGTTTTTATATTTACCTTTATATCATTGTTTACGTTTTCTATATTTTTTGTAATATGGTTTACATCCCCATTGATTTGGTGCATCTACTTGATAACAACAAATCATCATGGCATTTTTTGCTTTTTTATATAATTGTCTTTCTATACATATATCTTTTAATTTTCTTATGACAAATTCTACTCTAGATTCTAATGTATTTGGTATTAATTTTCCTATTTCTGTTGATCTGTATGCATTCCATTCTTTAATGAAATAAGTATTTCATGGTGATGGTAATTTGTTCATATACATATTATAATAAATTGTTTGATCATCATTACTGTAAAATTGTTTATAATAATATTTCTGGAATTCACATGTATAATTTTTTATGTTACATAAGTTGCATATCTGTAAATTCATTAAATGTTGTCTTGCTAAAAGTTTTTCTTTTTGTATTTCTTGTTGTTTACGATCTTCCCAGTTTTCTCCTAGGAATTCATCTCTTATATAATTTGTAAATTTATCTAATCCTTCACTAATTCATTTTCTAAGTTATTGTTTAGTTGCTAATCTTATTAACATTTTTGTTTCGTCAGTTATTTCATCCCACCAATTTTGTACATTACCAGTAAAGCTCATTATTAATAATTATATCCATAAATCAATTTTTTCTTCTGTATTTTGTGCATCCCAATCATTATTTTGTTTATTAAATATAAACATTATTTTCATATCATTTGACCAACTTGTTAACGTTTTACTTGGGTCTTTCTACGATCTATGTCTAATTTACTTCCATAGGTTTAATAGGTTCATTTTCGGTTTTATATTCGGTATGTATTCTTACGGATACATTTTATAATATGGTTTTTTAGATACTAATACTTGATTATGTGTTCTTACACCTTTATCAGTGACTAATATATTAGGATTTTCGGTTTTTATACTTGGTTCGATGGGTGGTGCTTCCAACATTCATATTTACATCAAATCCTAGCGTTTCAGATCTAAATCTTCTAATGATAATTTATCAAATTGTTCTTCTAAATTATTCATTATTTATTATTCACTACTTGAATTTGATTCTCTAGGTTCATCAATTTTTATTCCTTTTTTATATTAGTTTTTCTTTATTTTTTGATCTTTTTATTGTTTCTAGCATATCTGTTTTGAAATTCTTCTTCTTCTTAATATTTACGGCATATGATAATTCTCGTTTTTCATCAAATAATCCTTTGACTATTTTTCCAAATTATATTTTATCTTTATGTCTAATTGATTCTTTTAATTCTTTTTGTGCTTCTAGAAATGTTGATTTCTTTCCTAATTTTTTTTTATTTCAAAAACTTCAATCTTTAGGAACTTAATTTATTCTATTATTGTTTTAATATGTATTATCATTTGTTTATTTAGTTCATTAATTTCTGCAATATATTTATCCATTCTGTATTTTTCTAGACCTTAAAGATATATTCATAAGTAAGGTATTTTCGTGATTCTAGTATATTTTGACTGGTTTTAAAAGAAATAAATTTGAAGGATTATTTTAAAAAATTATAAAAATATTGTGGTTATTATTGTAAATTTCCCGTCAAGCTTTGCTTAAAATCAAACTCAAATCCTGTATATTAATTTTTTTAAAAAAAAGGAAAATAAAAACAAAAGGGACCAATGAGACAGCTCACCCGAGACATACGGTAGCCAAGCCATCATCCTGACAGACATCGCAACTTTACCCCCATTAATTTATGATTTCGGTTCAGCAACTGGTGGGACCCACCATTTTCAGTGTTAACATCATTCATACTTCATATTTTCACCCCACCCAACACATCAAACTTGTTCAGATATTGTGATTTGTGAAGTTGGTCGGTCTTTGTAAGTTCGATCTCTTAACTAACTCTCAGTAGAAATGGCCAGCGGAGGAGGTTATGGGGATCCCAATCAGAAAATTGATTACGTGTTCAAAGTTGTTTTAATCGGAGACTCGGCTGTCGGCAAGTCTCAGATACTGGCAAGGTTTGCTCGAAACGAGTTCAGTTTGGACTCTAAAGCCACCATTGGAGTTGAGTTTCAAACTAGGACTTTAGTTATTCAACACAAGAGCGTCAAGGCACAGATCTGGGACACTGCTGGCCAAGAACGGTACCCCCCCCCCCCTTTTTTCCCACTTATTAATTCTTCTTCTTTTATGTATGTAGTAGCCTTTGATCTGATTGTTTCTGTATCCCACGTTTCCACTTTAGATTTTTGCTCAAACTGTATTGTGGGTTAGTGTCAGCTGCAGTTTTTAACCATTGGGATTGGGTTGATGCCTTTGAATGGTTGTGATTTCATCCAAATATGGGTTATTTTTGGATGCGTATTAATTATGCATACCAGATTTGATCTTTGAGGTTTAAAGTGCATTGATTTAATCACTTAAAACTTGTGTATGATTTCTGTGATACAAGTGAATTTGGGGATCCTGTTTAGCGATGGATTATTGGTGTAACTGGATTGGACATAAGAGTTGCTCCCTAATGATCCTGCTGCATGAGCTATTTGCTCCGGCCATTGTGGATTTAATTTATGCAGTTTTTCATGGTACACTAGGCATTGGATTTATAATTTATTGATTTCCTTCCTTTCCCTGCCCATTTGGTGTAATGAGCAGATACAGGGCTGTCACAAGTGCATATTACAGAGGTGCTGTTGGGGCAATGCTAGTCTACGACATTTCCAGACGCCAGAGCTTTGAACACATTCCCCGTTGGCTGGAAGAGTTGCGAAGCCATGCTGACAAGAATATTGTTATCATTCTCATTGGGAACAAAAGTGACCTTGAGGACCAGCGGGCAGTTCCTACAGAAGATGCCAAAGAATTTGCTCAGAAGGAAGGACTATTCTTCTTGGAGACTTCAGCACTGGAAGCAACTAATGTGGAAAATGCTTTCATGACTGTGTTGACCGAGATTTTCAATATTGTAAACAAGAAGAATCTAACCGCCGGTGAAGGTCAAGGCAATGGCAGCCCTGCATCCCTTTCTGGCAAGAAGATTCTTGTCCCAGGCCCAGCTCAAGAAATCCCTGCCAAGAGCAACATGTGCTGTAGAACATGACGCGATTTGATATTAGTTTCCATAATGCACGAGTCGGTTTCATGTAGCTAATAACATTTTTTTTTTTTTGGAAAGGTGTTATGCATTTTGTGTGTATATTTTTCACATTGGCTTAGCTATCTCGTAGGAGCAGAGGATTCTTTCCGTATTTTGAAATGCAAAAATAGAACCAGAGTTAAAGCTAGTGTAACCTTATCTGTTTGAGCTATTTACGGTTGACCCGCCCTGTTAATGTTGACCCATGGTCTATAGTTTTGCATGACAATTGAATCTAAACCTCCCCCGGTGTTGAAATATTACTGTAGCATGCGCATAAAACGCTTCTCAAAGTACGCAGCTGCCATTTTGGCTTCAATCGCTCACTCCACTTTTATGTTTAGTGACTCAAGGATTTGAAATATTTGCTTGTGATTATTTGCGTTCTCAATATTCACAAAAAAGAATAAAACAAAAATTTTAAGCAGGATTATCTAGAGAGTTCTCTTTACCCATATCATAGTTATATGCTATAATATTGCTTTGGCATGCTCTTCGAAGGATACCTAAGCCTGAAAGAAAATAAATACCTGCTGCAACAAAAAGTTTTACCTATCCTCAAAATTGTTTTGCCTACATGGCAAAAAAATCTAATTCTTGCACACAATAAATAGAAATAGTTTAAAAAGAATACAAAAATATATAATGGTAAGTTTGCTACTACAACAATGAAGGTAGTCGGGGGTCTAAATACTTGCTATCGCATCAAGTATTTATACTTTTATAGGCACCTTAATACTTTCTGGCTCGTCCTTCATCTCTTCTTGTACTTCATCGGTCCCCATAGCATTTTCCTGAAATAAATTACCCTTTTCAATCTCCAAACGCACTAAAAGCCTTTCTAACAGTTCCTGGCAGTCAATTGCTGTAACCATCACACTCAAACTGGCCCTACCCTTCCAGCATCCTATTGCTATTGTTGATGCATCAATTTGGATAGGATTTGACAAGGCTTCACCACCTGCCGATTCAGAAGATTAATAATTGAACATAAAAAATTCAGTGAACCAAATAACATCTTGTAACAGTATGCACTGTACAGACCTTTACTTAATACTATCACACAGCAACCCATCATCAGCTTTGAAGCCTTTTCTCCAAACTCAGCATTAACAAAGTCCGCAAATTTAATCGTCTTGTATTGCAAAAGATGTTTGAAGTCTACTGGAGATGCATATAGAATCTGTTTGGTGATGTATGGAAGAATTACTGGTAAACCTTCGGAAGATATCCTGAATGAACATGGTGCAGTGTTACCTTCTCGGGATGTTTGCCGCTCCTGTTTGAGGGAAAAAAATAAATAAATAAAAAGTTAATGTAAAAATAGAATTTTTCTTAGTTCATCTGGACTACTCTTTGCTGCAGATCAAGCATGTAGCTCCTTTGTTCATAGCTTTAGTAAAGAGACAATGAGTGGAATAAAGTTGGTAAATAGGTAGGTCTGTGAATAACACGAGTTTTTCCTTCTAAATGAGATAGGGCACAAATAAGTTGAGAATGGGTAACAAAAGATGTGAATTAAGAACTTTGAGCCAAGTCCATTGGAAGGGGCATTGCAATGCAAGGGAAAATAATGAAGATTAAAACAACTGAAAGCCAAGTTATGCATGAATATACTTACAAACATTTTCAGGCCAACAGAAGTTATCTTAAGCTGCTGTCCAACTCGGAAATTTAGTTCAAGTGCATCCTTAACTGACTTTGAAACATAGTAAATTCTCTTCACACGGTTTGTGTCACTGTTTCTGGAGATGAGGTGACCACTAAGCTGAAATGAGTCATCGATGCCATAGAATGTTTTTATGCTGTTGATAATAGTTTCATCATTGAAGAAAATAACAGGGTCAATCCCTTTCCATTTGCCTTGAATTTGTAACTTCCTCTTCCCACCAGTACTTTCAGATTTTGTTTCCTTGTTAACAGGCACTTCAGTTTCCTCCGAATCGACCATTTCACATGTCAAAGGATCAAGTTCCACTGCAGCCCCATCTTCATTATCAATAGAATTAGCTTCCAAAGAGCCTTCTGGATCTTTTTCATATGTACCGTCTGCTAAATTAACATCCAATCCATTCACTTCCTCAGTATCCTGATTTTGTAATTTCTCAGGTGGACCATCATTTCTAGGGGGCATCTTCTCTTCCGGGTTGATATGTTTCTCCTGAACTACTGCAGGAAATAGACTTGTAAGAATACATAAATGTATGTATGTCCTCAAAGATGCCAACTGAAAGCTCAGAAATGGAGGAAGTAATGCTCTTCACATTGTTGGAACTCAAGCTTTGCAGATGCAGATGGTCACCAAGCATCATACTAAATGGAGTTATTATGCTTTTGCCACCAGCATTAGCTAAATATTATTAGTAATAGTAAAGCCAAAATCTTAAACTTATAAATCTATAAAAATAACAAGCTGTCCCAGTGTTATTACCTGGCAGCAGGGAAACTTTCTGGAGGACAGCAATGAAAAAGGCTCCAGAGTTCTGATCATGAGGAACTAACCTCATGCAACGTTCTAATGGAAGATCGGAGACTTCCTCTTCCAAATCATCAGCCGAGGTCAAAACATATTCTATTGGCTGAAGTCCTTCATCAGAATTTAAATCAGTACCATTCTCATGCTTAGGTTCATTGTCAGTTGCGTCCATATGGCTACTGCCAGAAGGAAACATGCTGGGAACAATCCCGATTCTGCGGAATTTCCGAACATGTTTGTAGGAAGCTAACCAGATACCCTTGTCACGTACCTACAGACACAGAGAACATAGTATTTCAAATGCAGCTGACTAGTCTAATGCCGAACTCAAGCAGATAAAAGTAAAAGCCCATAACACTTGTCTTAATTGAGAACAAAATATACATCACATTGTTTATATAAGAGCAAAATGCCAGAATATGTTTAGGTCCCAACACAAATTATAAAGCTTTTAAAATGTTTTTACTTAAGATTTTTTTTTTTACCCCCAACAAGATATATTCTCTTTACAGAGACCAGAATTTTGCCATATATTTACTCAATGATGAAGCCTAGTAGTTTGTTACTTTCTTAATGTCTTATATCCTGGTCTCAATCTAGGAAACAAAATCGTATTCCTGCCAACATAATATTAAGGGTTGACAAGCTCAGTCACATAGAAACCATAAACATTACCAAACATCAATTTAGATTGACCTACCAGGAGCGGGTATTGTTTTCTATTGACACATCCAGAAAGGAGCAAATGCTTAACTCCAGAGTTTTAGGCATGGAAAAACTTTTGATTGTATAGTATAAGTTTAGTAAT
This sequence comes from Murraya koenigii, assembly GCA_025617385.1. Lineage (NCBI taxonomy): Eukaryota > Viridiplantae > Streptophyta > Magnoliopsida > Sapindales > Rutaceae > Murraya > Murraya koenigii. The sequence goes on from CM046813.1 coordinate 29,827,731, forward strand.
AGCAAGACATAAACTAATGCACACCATAAATTTTGATCCATATGAAAATAGCATTTCAAAACAGGCAGGAACAGGATTAAAGCCTGGATTCAGAGGAGAAGAGATTCACCTTCCACTTTCTAAGACCTGGCCGACGAGTAAGTTGGGGAACCTCATTTGAGACATCAACGAGTTCAACAGATCCTTCACATTTCCGCAAAATCTGAAGAATGTGGGAGACAAGGGCAACATTATTAAACCATAGCAGAATGTAAAACATAAAATGTTCCTGGCAAACAACAATGAGTCATAGAAGATGGAGACTTGAGTGATGCAACAAGTAAGATCATATCTATAAATGGACAGCAAACATAAATGGAAAGCAAACAAGTAAATATTTACTTTATCATAATTCTAATGATAATAAAACAGTCGAACACATTTCACCACCAAAACTATTTTGATTTCTTTAAAATGATTACATCTAATACAAATACATTACCTCAGCAACCACAGCCTCATTCTCCACTGGATTCATGGAGCAGGTAGAATAAACAATTTTTCCACCAACTTTGAGTAGAGATATACCTGCAGTAACAAAAACCACCATCGTAAGTGCAACATGCCCCACTGAATGGAAATGGAAAGAAATAACTCTTAGAAAAAGAAAGAAGCCCAATCCAAAATTTGAATGTAGCAGACTTATTAAGATAATGGAACAATACTGTTGAGTGTTACCGAGTATGTTAATGTTTAAGCAATAGACATTCATTCAAAATCTCAATTTTATTTTACAAAAAAAAAAAAAGGAAAAAGGAGAAAAAGGATAAGAGAATTTATCAAGATACCAATCATCTTAACATCCTCTTCAAAAGGGTTTTCTTTCAAGGAAAAGTAAATGCGTCAAACAACCTCTAGTGTACTGGTATGCCTCTAATGCAACTGCAATGGAATTAAAACTTTTGGGACATCAAAGAAGAAAAAGCCAAAAGTATATCAAATTATGAACCTAGTAATTTCTCTACTTAGAACTCACAGATTATTGAATGACTAGTCAACAGACATCAGGCATTTCATCAAATTTCTGGTCTTTAGTAGTTCACTTGTAAGGTTTCATTTATCAGCCAATGTGACCTTGAGCAAATAGTGGATGATAATTTTGACCTAGCATGACTAACAATCAAAAAGCAACATCAAACTATTCAACTCCGTGACACACAAAGACAATAATAAAACATTACCAACCTAGAACACTTAAAATACCATTGGACCATAGATCATAAAAGAACTTCAATATTATATGGTTTTAGGAAAGGTACCTCGCATGGCTATCTGAACTTGTAGGCTATGGAGCCCGTTGCCTAATCCTACATTCCTGCATTATGGCAATGCAAAACTAATTCCACATGTAGCATAAAATAACAAATGAAGATTCAAAAAGGTATTAAGAGAAAATATCCAACCATTTCCTCCAGATATCTGGAGCCTTGCGCAGGGTACCATCTCCACTGCAAGGAACATCACATAATACACGGTCAAATAGAAGCTGACCCATGTTTGACTCTAATTCAACTCCTTTATCAGAAGCACTGGAGAAATTTTTATTTGCTCGGCAGCCAGGGAAGTGTTGGGCTTCATGATTTGTGACAATCAAGTTGGCAGTGCACATTCGTTTTGTTTGGTGGATGAGAAGATTACATCTTTGCACATCAAGATCGTTTGCTATAACCTATTGATGAAAAAGTGAGGGGAAAAAAAAGGTATAAAATGAATCAATCTAACAAACAGAACTAAAATAATGAAACAAGAACTCCGCAAAAGACATGAAAGCTTGCTCTAGCAAATTAACAGTAATGTTGCTAGCTACATTTAAAGTGTAATACAGAGAAAGAGAAGCAGATGAAACCAAATGAACCAGATAGAGTAGATACTGGCATAGAAAATAATTAAAGTAGGACAAACCATTCCACTAGGAAGATCTCCTGGATTTGTTGATTGATGTATAATCTCCAACAATTGGAATGTCTTTGAACCTGGAGCTGCACACACTGGATAACACAGAGAAAGCAGTGAGGACAACCACATTACCTTTTTTTTCAATTTTCAGATTAATAATGTATTAGTGTTTCATGCCTCTAACCAACTTCAAAACCTATTTCAAAATAGGAAGCTATATTAGATGCAAAATTAAGATGTAAGGGTATAAAGTTTATTTATTTATTTATCAACCCAAGCAAACTAGTGAGGCTTGAACCCAAGACCTGAGTACTAGCAAGGTCGCTCCTTACAACTGGAGCTAGACCTTGGCCCAGATGTAAGATTATAAATTAAAACCTCCTATGAAGCTTTCAAATAATAATAAATAAAAACAGATAGCGAGGGAAAGCAAGAAAGAACATCATTTACATAAAGTAAAATGGGGAAACAAGCTTTGTTTTTAAGAGAGAGAGAGATAGAGAAACAAGCTTTAGATGCACATAAGTTGCTTACTATCAAGTACAAAATGATCTGGTTGTACATCCAGGAAGAGGGGAGGTACCTACAACAGAAACAATCCTTAAGCTGAGGGAAAAACTGCAGACATTCAACACAGAAATTTTTATAAATAAGAACGTTATTGCAAAACCCCCAAGAGTTAAGTCAGCCCACCATGCTGACAGCCTCCTGTCTAGTGATGTTTCCGATTTCATTTTCTAGTTTTAAGAACTTGTGGAACCTGAAAGTGGTAGTCATAATTAATGTTAACTATTTCACATATAGTTCAATGATCAAAATCAGCTAATCATAATCCAGACAACTTACACATACCGCACAAAGATTCCAATAGCAAAGAACCAACAAACAAGAGAGTAAATCATATCATTTGAATTAAATTTGTTAATAGCATACATGATGATAATACACAGAATAAATATTGATATTATTAATAAAATTAATGAGAGAGATATGAAGAGCTTATGCTTTTCATGATCATTGACAGAATAAAGTCAAACAGCTCTCAAGTGTCAGGTGCAAACACCATAAAATGATAACTAAGCTTAAGATTTAGCATCTACAGAGAAGAAAGCTAAAACAAGAAAAGAAGGTTACATCCAATGTAAATATTAGCAATGGTTTTTCCATACAAGAGGAATTGTACTAGGAGCTACAAAATCAACACAAACACTTCAAAATTCCAAATACAGACGTCCAGCTAATACTTGCACAACTGACGAGCGTTCGCAGCATTGAAATTATATCTCCTGACAAAGTTCCCAATGATCCCATCATAATCCAACATTTTTCATGAAAAGCTAGGAGCAAGCAAGTATATGGCCATAAATTAACATAATGCAATTCAGTGAAAATTTTATCCTTCACCAAATACCAAGGTACAATCAAATTCTTACTGTATTGAATTCACTTATTAAACTGTCCCAAACACCTAATAAACTCTTCCTGGTCATGTATCCTTATTCCTTTGAAGCAAAATTTGATCTTTTTCATCCAACTTCACTTTCTCAGCACAAGATTATCTGAAAATTGTATTATGGCATGTTTGTTGCAGCAAAGTTTAAATATCATATGTTCTCTGTGATTATTAATGCATAAGAACCCCCTCCCAAAAAAAAAAAAAAAAAAAAGAGCTCTCTGTTGGGAACTCTTGGACACCAATATTCAATGTGACAAAACTTCCATCACAGCTTTTACCAATTCAAATTTGTACTGTAAAACACACAAAGTAATTACGAGTAATATTTATTCGTGCAACCATCCACACAAATAGAAAGATTCATATAAACACGTAATTAAATGAACAAAGAAGAAATTAGCATTCTGGTGAGGCTCCATACGACTCCTCCGTTATACATTCTAGGGTGAAGCCATTCCTCTATTACCACTTAAAGTTACGTAAAAGAACATCATATAATGCATAATACCTCTCAAGGGTTTGGTTCTTCCTCAACTGCATGCGAGAAAAATTTGAATGCCAAGCAAGATTGTTGGGGTACCAAGGCAACGGTCTAATAGGCTCCACTTCACCCTCTTCAACAACCTGAAGAATAAAAGACATTAAGTTCTGAAGAATGCAGCATGATTTTAGATGAGTTGCTCTCAGGAAGTAAATGGTGTGCCCTACCTCAGTTTGAAGAGATTTCATAAAGTCATTCTCCAACTGAGATTGAATATCTGAACAAAATTGGCTACTGCAAAATCAAAAAACAAAAACTACTAATTAACATACAAATTTTTTTGTGATGACTCATTCAACGGCTGAGAAAAGAAAAATTAAGTTCAGGGGAAAAAGAAGGATGAAATGTGGTGTAAAGCATAGGAATAAGTAAAATACTTTAACACAGGAACGAGGAAGAGCACCCTTGCAGTCATAAAAAACACTATCCTTTTATTCCGTAATTTCAGTATTGGAAACCCCAAAAAAGACCAAGAATTGATTGTTTAGACGAATTTCAGTTGCTGTTAACATTGCCACCAGGATTTGAACAACCTTTGGTTTCAGAAAATAGAATATAACAGAACATGCTGATGGTTCTGTTAACACAACCTGTACCACCATGTAATGCCTGCTGCAGCCTAATCAAGTTATAAAAGTATCAGCAGACATGTCTGACGACATAATACCCTATCAGTTTTATTTTGGTCTCCCAATATTCCTATAGAATTTCAATGCAGTCACCAACCAATCCACAAACTTTTACTCCAGTACCATTTGAAATTCTAATTCTTGAGTTCCCTTGATTCTTGTACATTTTTATTATTATTATTGTTTAACAAGCATAAAGTAATCTGATTCAATATCGGTTTTAAACCTAAAATCTACCCCCCCTTTCCCCTCTTTGTTAGCATAGAGGTCCAGCAATAAGTGGAAATAAAGCTAGTTACAAGCTAATGCTTATACCTGGAACTCGAAGGAGCTATGTACCTAGTTAATTAAGCTCCACAGGCCAAGCAACAAACTCAAGAGGTGATCCAAGTCCAAAATCACTGGAGAAAACATAGGTAATCACAAGCCAATGACAGCAGCAAATGCAAAGAAGAATTTCCAGGTCACTACCATAGATAATGTAGGCATTAAGTTAAGCATGAAATTACAAGCCAACGATTCACACTTACGGAGCAGCAACTCTCTATTCTCAGCTTTCCCAATTGTTAAACGAGTTAAGAGACTCAAAAACAGCAAAACTAGTTGTAATTTTGTTTTCAAAATGTTTCTAGTAAATGAAAACTATGCGCGCCATAATTTAAAGTAAAATAATACATAAGATAGCGAATTCACCAGCAGCAACAATTTTAAAATTAAAAAAAATTGTAAGAAATACTTTTACAATTACCTAGAATTGATTCTAAAAGCAGCGGGCAATGGCTTCCGAAGAACTTCGATAAACCTGTCCCATTCTTCAGCCGCCACAATCCCTTGCTCCTATAATTACACAAACTCATTAAAGCATTTGAAAACAGTAAATAAATATAGAAAGAACCCAGTAAGATACATCAATGAAAGCAAGTAAAGTAGACCTTGTAGTACTCGTCGAAGGAGGGATTCTGAGTGGCGAAGGGTTGCCACGCAGACGCAGAACTGTCAGTGGAATCGGGATCTGATTTGGAACGTTTCCAAACATTCTCTCTGCTCTGCTTGAAATGTTTTCGTTGAGTGCGAGACCTGTAGCTCCTCCCTTCTCTTCCTCCGCCGCCCATTTTCCTCTCTTTCTTTCTTCCCTTGCTTTAATGTTATGCCCTCCCTGCCGCTATGCATACGCCCACTGCCTATGCCTAGAGGCTAGTTGCTTCTCTCGTGGTTACTTTTTCTGCGATACACACACGCCCGCCCTTGCGTGCTATTGTTTTGCGAGTTATGATTATGAGTTACATTTTCAATTATGGGCTGCAACTAAACGATCGATGTGGGCTTTATATACTAATTGTATATTACAACCCAGCCCACTTAATGATAACCCGACATTTGCTGTTTCTGGATCCCCACAAATCGAATCCAATTGAACCCATGTATTTCTTAAAAGTTAATAGTTCAACAACCTGTTCTCTAATTTGAAATTTAAAAAACAACTTGTGCTCGGCGGCAGCGCTCTTTTTGTCTGAAATTGTTTTATCAATAATGAAATAATAATGCCAATGTGCTAGCCCATTGGTAATAAGCGCTAGAGAGGAAAAAATATAAGGTATTTTATTTGTTAGTCTGGTTTTTATAGACGTTTTGATAATTTATGGGCTAGTTGTACTATTAGCACTTTAAGTTGTTCAACAATAAATTTGAGCATTTTTGTTCATTTTGTACATAATTTATATATAAGTATAATTCTCTCTCTTGTGAAATATAAGTGGAGCAATTACATTCATTCAGTGTTTATAATAGTTGTTCGTCTGATTTTTTTTAACATAATTTATATATAATTTGCAGTTCTCTCTCTTGTGAAATATAAGTGGAGTAATTACATATCTTCAATGTTTGTAAGGATTGTTTATCTGAGTAAGTATTTCATAAAAATTTAATATTCATCTGTTGAATAGTAGTTATAACTATATGATGTATGATCAGTGATTTATGATAAAATTATTTAATTATTACTTAATTATCTAATAATAAAATTTATAATTTATAAAATTACTTAATCACCGTCTAATATATAAATAGCATTGCTCATAATAAAAATCTAGAAAAAAAATTAAATTGGACTAATATTAGCCACCTAATCTGTTAGCCTTAAATGTGATGGTCTTTATGTGTTCTCTTCCACGTTTTTTATTTCAATTATGGCATGTCGACACAAATTTCATATATATTGAATTGGATTTTTGATGTTATCTATCGTAATTGTAATATTTAAAAAAAAAATCCCATGCCACCTTATTAAGAAATAATATAAATTTAAAAATATTTATTTTTACTTCAATATATTACATCAAATTTTTTTTAAAAAAAAATTATTAAAATTAGTTTGGTAATGTTATAGCTTTTAAAATAACTGGTCTTAATTATACTATAAAAATAATCAGTTATAAAGAGAATTGGTTAAACGTTTGACAAAATTTATTTTAAAGTGATCATATATGTTTAATAAAAATTATTGTTTAACTGCTGTAAAAAAATATATAACTAAATAGACATGGTATTTAATAAAATATATTTAAATATTTATAAACATGCATATAAAATATTATTTATTATGTACATATAATAATTAATAACTAAAATAAATATTTTATATTATTGATTTTATTTTTTATTTTGTTATCTCAATAAAATTATAAATAATAATAATAATTTATATAAAGCTGACAATTTTATTTCTTTATAATCTACATGAGAGTATATATATGACATTATATTAAATATAAAAATTATTCTTAAAGTTATATTTTAAAAAATTACTCTTTTCATACTTTTACAATTATTATACTAAAATAATTTTTTAAAAATTATTAAACATATAAAAATTAATTTATAATTTTTAAAAATTATTTTTAAACTTTCCAAAAATAATTCACAACCGACTTTTAAAACTTTTACTCAAAATACTCTTTCGGCCAGTAGAAATGGAGAGCATGGAGCTCAACAATAAAATAAGTCTAATTGACGTGGGCGTCATTATCTTGTGTTATCCAACTTTGTAAGGCAGAATCTTTGTGTCATTATCCTTTGTTCTCGATAAACTTCGCTTTTAAATGACATAAAGCAATTGGCACAAATCTTGTGTTAAAGTAGCACAAAATTTGACCGTTGAGTTATTGTAACACGTAAAAGGGATAACTATTATTGATTCGGTAAAATATTTTAGTATCTCGCAGACGTTGAACTTATCATCATCTAAAAGTCGTGCTCGTGCCCACATGTAAACGAGTTAAATGGATTATTGGATGATTGGCATCTGTCATAATGTCGTTCGTGCTCCACTTTAAAAGTTTAAACTAGGTGAAAATATGATGAAAGTGGAACGATAGGATGAGCAGAGAGCATTGCCAATTTGATAAGAAATCAGAGCCTATTCCATTAGGTTTATGCTGCAAGTGATCAGGATTCAGGGCCACTGCTGAGAATGCTTGTCCATCTAACATCAAGTGTCAGGGGCGGGCGGTGGGGGGACCTCAATCATGTTCCTTCCCCCGCAACCCGGACCTCGTGATACGGGGGATACTGGACCACTTCATTGACAAAACCCCTCAACTCTGATGATATTTTTGCGTCATCCTGCCACCGATTTTACCTTATTGCCCACGATAATTATTGACAATAATCTAAAATTATTATTACTTTTTTAAAAATTTGATAAAAAATCTCTGGTGTTTGGTCAAAAGTGTTTTGATTCACTGCATTTCATGAGAGCTGAGCCGTCGTATATACTTCAGGACGATCATTAAGATGCATACGATTATATTTGGTTGTCTGATCATTAAGATGTATACCAGTTTTTATTATATTTAATTTTTCATTTTAAAGCAATTGATTATTTGCATTTTATACGTACAATGAAAAGAGCAATTATTATCATTAATGAGACTTTTTAATGTTACATTGATGTTTCCTTTATCGATAATAAATGATCATTCCTTAGGAATTCAGCTGCGTCGTTCTGGGATTTCGCAGGGGCTTGTCATGAACTGAAATCAAATTAAGAGACTATTGAATTGAAGACTAAAAAGTCAAAACATTATCCCATTCGACAGAGGAGAGGTATTAGAGAGTGACACATCTATCTATCTATGTTGGATAATTGTTCGTAATCTAATACCTAGACATATGAATTTAATATGATCTTTTGATGTGATCACGGTATGTCCATGATCAATTTCTTCAACCATGCAAATATTGTTTGACATGCAATGCTGATTATACAGAGACAACAATCAAATGTTCATTTAACCAAAAAAAAAAAAAATGATTCAATATAAATTATAAGTATAAAGTCGCAAAAAACTGGTGGAATGCTCTCGAAATCAATTCACTTGAATGAGACAAAAAATAGTAGAATTTATTTTTAAAGTTATAATAAATTGTCAATTTAGATGTAAGGACTTTATTTAATGTTTGTGGTTTTAAAATTATAACTTTTTAAAAAATATTTTATATAATGTTATGGTTTTAAAGATATATGTCATGGGATGAGTATTTTGCGCAGCACCACCGCACTAGTCAAAGCCTCGTATTTTTAGCCAAACACGCGGGATGACATTGAGACATACGTGCGGACATGTCTTGTGTGCCAACAAGATAAAATTGTCATTTTTGGGCCGAAATCGCGCGACCCGTAACATATAACTCTAAATAGAAGTGATATTAGCTATGAAGAAAAAATAGATGGTAGTTGAGTATTTAATAAGTATCAATTTTATTTTATTTTTCTTCAAATAAACAAGGATAATATATAATTTTTATTAAGCAATTATTGAATAAAATTATAAATATTTATCAAATATTTTAGTACTTTCACCGAACATACTTAAATTTGTTCAAAATCTATGCAATAACGAGCAAATAAGTGAAAGTATATGAAAGCAAACTTTACAAAATAATTATATCATACATGATACCACGTGGTATGAATACAGCGCACAATCAAATTCAGTTTATAATCAAACTACAGATATCATGTATGAATATCCAATGGTTGGCTATTTGCTTTCAGATACATCCTCCATAGGCTTCTGTTATACCATACTTTGAAAATGCTACACTTATAACCGCATTATACTTATACCAATTACTAATAAATTGAGATGGACATGAAATAACACAGTGTCTTCCACAAAATACAGTAATACGGCCCAAACTAATTGACAACCTTTTGTAAAGTTAATCAATTGATAAAGCAACAGAAAGTGGCCGAGTAAATTTTAATAATTCAGGCAGAGAGCATCGTGGGTATCGCAAATGTTGACGCACTAAAAACTCATCCAAATCTGAATCATCATCGCCACTGAAATCTTGAAAAAAGGACCCAAAATCTGACCATCCAAAAATGGTTTCTTTCAGTTAAACATCCCTATCAATTACTCTCAAGCAAATTGGCCCTCTCGTTGCCTCCTCTTGTCATAACAGCAAGGCCCTGTACGTTGTGTTGACACCAATTCACTAGAATAAAAACAGAATCCAATCCCTCTCTCCATTCACAATCACAGCCAAAGAAATGAAAACAGCCCGACACTCATAAGCCAAACCACCTCACTGCATTCGTATAAACTCAACAAAGTACTCATTTTGGACCACACCCACTTCAAATTTTGAAAGCCAAATAAGATGTCGTTTTTGATGCTATTCTTTCTCCTACTTATAACCATCGCAACTGCAGACCCTCTCCGGCCTGGCTACTACTCGGAGACCTGTCCGGAAGCAGAATCAATCGTCAGAGATGTGATTGTGAAGGCCATGATCAGAGAACCAAGAAGCGGAGCCTCTGTCATGCGGTTCCAGTTCCATGATTGCTTTGTTAATGTAACAACTTCACAGAAACCAATTCTCTTATAACAGTAACAATAATAATAATAAGATGTTTCTTGTCTTGCTGATGATGAATTGTTTATAAAATCTTGACAGGGTTGCGATGCTTCTATGTTGCTTGATGACACACCAACGATGCTTGGAGAAAAATTGTCCCTTTCGAATATTAATTCACTGAGATCATACGAAGTAGTCGATGAGGTCAAAGAAGCATTAGAGAGGGCCTGCCCAGGAACCGTTTCTTGTGCTGATATCATTATCATGGCCTCCAGAGATGCCGTTGCACTGGTAACCAAAAAAAAAAAACTTTTATTATTTTCTTTGAATTAACTTTACCATAATTTATGATTTAATTTTGGCCAATCAAAAAATATAATTACCGGCAATTAAATTATGCGAAATGGGTCCTCTGTCTCACTGTCACCTATGTTCTCAGGTTGACACATAATATTCGCCTAGTCGTTTTAACTTTAATTCAAAGTAACAAAGCATGATACCGGTGCAAAGCTTGGACAGATTAGAATATGATTTCTTCGTTTTGCCATCCTGCAATACTTTTTTTTTCGAGGATTAATGATGCCTGGCTGTATTATCTTGAATTTGCAGTAATTGCATCTGAATTTGGATATATTTGACTAATGCAGACCACCAGAAAAATATATCATTTCTAGGAACTTTTTAGTTTTTAGTCCATGAAATCTAAAGCTAGATTATAAATTAATAGTTTATTGTTATTGTCAATTGTTTTGACCTCATTCATTTTATCACTCTTGTGAGTCGGGGATCGGCTACCGTCTCTGGGTAGAGAGTAAAACCCTCGTAAAAAATGCATAACATACACGACGACTATCCAAAATTCTGTTTTCATTTTTTAGTTTTGATCCTTTTTTTTTTTTGGTAATTTAGTTAATTAACCAAAAGTATGTATGATATGAACAACTAAACTGGTGGTATCTGAAACAGAGCGGAGGGCCCAGCTGGGAAGTGAAGCTGGGAAGAAAAGACAGCTTAACAGCCAGTCAAAAAGATGCGGACGATATCATGCCGAGCCCTAGAGCCAATGCTAGTTCTCTGATTGACCTGTTTGCCAAATTTGATCTCTCTGTCAAAGATCTTGTAGCCCTTTCAGGCTCACACTCTATTGGCGAAGGCCGATGTTTTTCGATCATGTTTAGGCTATACAATCAGTCTGGGTCAGGCAAGCCTGACCCTGCCATTGAGCCTAAGTTCAGAGAAAAGCTGAACAAACTGTGTCCAATCGGCGGCGATGAGAATGTGACAGGAGGCCTTGATGCAACACCTCAAGCGTTTGATAATCAATATTTCAAGGACTTGGTTGCCGGTAGAGGATTTCTGAATTCTGATGAGACGCTGTATACTTATCCGTGGACTAGACCATATGTGAAGCTTTATAGCAAAGATCAAAACGTATTTTTCAAGGCATTTGTGGAGGGAATGATAAAGTTGGGTGACTTGCAATCCGGAAAGCCTGGGGAGATTAGAACCAGCTGTAGGGTTGTTAATAGCCGAGCTGTGGACGTGTTGTTGGAATCTTGAGGAGCACACAGCATTATGATGATTAGAGGCATTTATAGAATACAAAAACTATTGAGATTTATAATAAGACCAGATATATATTGATCCAGTGTAATGTTCTCAATTCTGATGTTATAGAAATTGGAATTGGAGAGTAAGATTGTATGCGTCTATCTTCTCGTGGTTTGGATGGTTTTTGAATTTTGATGATTAAAATTACTAAGAATTGATCTTTCTTGACTATGGCAAGTTTAAGTTTAACGCCTCTTTTTGTGATTGAGGTTGGTAAGTTATAAAATTAAAATATTTGATAAATATTGGTAGTTATAATTTAAAAATTATGTTAATATAATTTTTTATTTATATAATAAAAAATATATTATATTTTAAATATTTTATTAAAATTATTATTTAAAAATTAAATTTATTATATATTATTAATTTTTATTTAATAATTATAAATTTTTTTATAACAATTGTATATTTAAACATTATAACAACTCAAATCTAAGTAGGACATTAATTTTACATTCTCACGATGTGGGACATGTAATGTATGGACTTTGGATTTTTTTTTCTAATTTTTGTGGTTGGATGGAATGTCCTACTCAATCACCAAGGGGAGGTAAGAATAATTTAATATTATAAAATGAGTAATATTATATATTTTAAATTTTTTTATTTTAAATGATATGATATTTATCGATTGATAAAATTAAAATAAATTAATTATATTATTTTATTAATAAATTAATAAATATTATATTATTTAAGATTATTATTTAAAATAAAAAATTTAAAATATCTAATATTATTGTTATAAAATATCTAATAAAAGTAAACTAATTCTATCTAAGTCATAGAAGATGCCATACCACAATTTGGCACTTTCTTTTTGTTTTTTATCCACTAAGTTGAGTAATCAAATTGACATTGATAGGCAAAGATCACAAAGTAGAAAAAGATGCTTCAGAGTCATAAAGCCTATAATATATATCTCAACACTGTAGCGTCCACATTTCGGATAAAAAAATGGAATATGGTAGTGGTCCTTTAATTCCCTTCTTACAGTTTTAAGGGTAATGTGGCCTGACTCTTTTCCTGGAGCTGGAGCATTTGCATTTAGGCCGACGTGAGTCCGATACAATCCAGCTGTCAATGCGAGCAAGTTTGTTCCAAAATCAGACTCCTGTTCAAGAATGGACCGCATTGGTGCCACCGCTTCCACTGGAAAATGTAATTGGAAACCAGTACTTATCTAGTGAGGTAATAATTACGCGTAGCAACTCTCCGTTGAAAATTTTCTATTAGAAAAATATATATAAATGATCGATTATTGATGCCTGTTTTCGGCCATCAAACAATCCCAAGCAGTTAAAAGAAAAATTTCTTCATTGCAGTAATTGTAACTTATTTATCATTAAATAATTGAATTATTGAAATCTGTTCAGCAGTAAGTCACAAGTAATAACCAAATATCTCATCTGCATGCCAATAAAATTCAAAATTTTGACAAAAAATTTGAAACATCAATAATTGATAAAAGCAACCACATTATGACATTTAACGGCAAACGAAAGAAAATAGTTGAGCATCAAACAATTTAAGTAAACAAAATGGGAAAAAGTCTATGAAGGTTACTGTATCACATCCCATGAAATATCTAGTCAAAAACACTCAACCTACTAAAAAGTACTCAGCAGGACGATACATAACCGACCAAAGAACGACCATAGCAAAGAATCTAAGCTGCAACAGATGGCTTTGAGGCAGCAGAGAGCCTAGACCTCTTCCTTGCCAAACTCTCACTGCGGCGTTCACGCTGCTCCTTCAACCTGGTAGCAAGGAGCTTCTGGTATTCCACTGCTTCAGCCTTGGCCTTTGCAATTCTCTGCTTCTTTTCTGCAATTCTTGTGCGCTTCCTTTGCAGGGTCAAAGGAGTTACCAACCTCTGAATTTTTGGAGCCTTGCTAACCTTCTTACCTGCCAAACAGAATATATAAAAAATAAGTTAACATACTTATTTGGTTGAAAAAACAACAGAAAGAATAAGACAAATGACTCACCAGATTTGGTTGTGAAGGTCCGACGATATGTGTTAACATACTTCCTAACATCATCCTCCTTGGAAAGGTTGAACAACTTCCTGATCTTTGATGCTCTCTTGGGACCTCTCATTCTGGGCTTTTCTGTGTCGGTAAGTCCAGGAAGGTCATGTTCTCCCTTTTTCACAATGACCAAATTCAACACAGAGAGATCTGGACTAACTATGCATCCACGAACAGACTTCCTCCTGCGCTCTCCATCTCTCCTGCCATACCCACGGAAGCAAGGGGTACCTGCAAAAAGCATCTTTATTACTTGAACCAGTTTCATCTTCCGAACATCACATTGAAGAGAAACACAGACACCACAACAGAAATGCATATGAGCAAAAGATGTGACACGGGCATGCAGTTTACAAACCCCGGTGGAGCAAAAGACGAACACGGCCAGGAGTCAGCACTCCTTGCTTCATGGGAAAACCTTGCTTGTCGCAGCCACCCATAATCTTGAACACATATCCCTTGAACTCCTGTTAAAAACATTGAAATATGTCCACTTACGCTTTAGGAATAAGGAGCAGAAACATCCATAATGAAAGAAAAGGCATGCAAGTAGAAATTCTAATAGCAAATATGTACCTCGCCAAGGGCATCTCCACTGACTTCTTGAGAGATCCTCTTGTCAAAAAATGCTCGACTGCATCATTATATTTGTTAGTCGGATATTCTGACCTCAAAATAACACACAAATAGCACAGGAGTAGATAAATGAAAATGGATAGCCCATCGAAGAAAAATAAAAAAATCCCAAACTGCTAACTATGACATAACATGAGACCACATGCCATGAAATTAAAATAACACCAAAAACTACATAAATTAACTTTAATAACAGGAATAACTAGAGAATGAAACTCTGTGCAACTAAAATACTAGCATCTAAATTGCTTCAAAATCTCACATACTATAGCATTTCAAATGGAAATAAGAAAGCATTTACACCACATTGGTTGAGAGAGCTTTCAAAGAAGCACAAGGAAGCAGATATGAATGTTGATTACAAGCGTCAACGTCAGGCAAGTTAAACAGAATAAAATGGTTAAACCTTACTGTTGCTCAAAGACCTCTATAAACTTGCAACATAATCACACAGATTGCCATTACATTTAAAACCTTCAACTCAAATAATCAAAATAAGCATATCAATCCATCCATCTGGGTTCAGTTTAGCTTTCAATCCGCAATCCATAACAAGAAAAATAAAGAAATACTAAAATGAGAACCAACAACATGGAAAACTCTCTCGTTCTCTCATATCTCCATAAAATTTTGCAATTATAACATTCACAAAAAGGATCCCGCTAAAATCTTGAGATAAAAATTACTACGACAAATATCTCTAATTGAGAAACTACGTCTTAAATAAAACAGGCAGCAGAATTTTAAACTTTTTCAGTAAATTAAAAAAAAGGGAGAAAACAACAAGAAGATCCAAAACTTGTGAGTTACGTACAGTTTTTGGTCATCGTCAATTTCGAGCTTCTTCTGGCACCCAGTGGTGGGATTTGCAATATTGAACTGGAACAAATCAAATCGATAATGAGATCAGAGGATTTCAATAAAATCATTATATCAGTTTAAATTAAAATACATAACGTTTTTCTTATCAAACCTTCATTTTTGTTCGATGGGAGAAGAGAAGCGCTTCAGCTCTAGTGCCCCTACGACTCCTTTACTAGGGTTTTGGAGAGTGCAAAACTTATATATATGAAAGACGATAATCTTGTGTGATTTGTAGAATAGTGGCTAGCGTGTATCAGTGTTAATGATTGACGGTCTCGATGGAGTTGATGAATGGGCTTGGGCTTCTTTTAAGTAATCCCATTCAAATTCTTATCATACTCAAATACAAAATAACTACCTCACATGTTCTTAAATCCGGATTTCTGGGACTGACGGTCACGATGTTGATGAATGGGCTTGTGCTGGATATATGTTTGGGCATTTTTAAGTATCCCATTCAGCTTCTTAACATACCCGCATACAGAATAATGAGCATTTTCATAAGCTGTGCGAGTGGAGAGAATGTATGTGAGCAGAGCTTCTACCACCACACCAAAATTCTTATAAAGCCCGCTGTATAATTGGAATTGCTTGACAAATACTTATCCAACTTTATACTTAAAAGATGCGATGCTGCTGTGTTTTATAAATTAATTTGATTTTATCTCATATTTGTATAATAATTTTTTTTATTAGTTTTATGAAAATTATTATTTAAAGCCATGTTTTGACACACTAATAATTTTTTTTTCGTAACAATTATAATTTTTAAGGTACTCTACACTAGGAAGAAAATTCTTTTTGCTCAATTTATTTGTTAAGTGTTAAATGTAATGTTTAATATAACTTTTGGTAAAGATGATAAGTATTTTTTCTCTCTCTCTCTCTCATTCGAAAAGCACTTCTCAAAGTTATTTGTGGTGTTTTTGGGCCTCTAAAATCTATTTTGTATGTAATGTGAAAAATGCCCTAACATAATTTTATTAATTATATATATATATATATATATATGTATGTATGTATGTATGTATGTAAAATTGTTGACGAGCACAATTCGAAGGTTTGCATTCACTATTTTCGCATTCTTCTGTAGATTTCCTTTTCCTTCGCGTTTTTCTATTCAAAAAGCGTGTAAGTGTGACATTAATTTTGTCTTTAATTTTCGTTTTTCGCGTTATTGCACGTGCTGAAATCCCTTTTTCTTATTAATTGATTGCTTAGGTGCATCTTATAAAAATTGTATGATTATAAAGTTAATTCTTTACGTATCTATTTTAGTAATTTAATTATATAAAAATATTTTAGTATTATAGAATCAAACATATTAATGGTTAGATTTTTTTTTTAATCGACAATTAAACACTTTTTTAAAAAAATCTACTTCTATAAGTTTTATTGAATAAACTAAATCAAACAGAGTTTCAGAATAAAATGTAGATAGACAAAATAGCCCTTGACATATGGGTCTTCACAAAGAAAAAGAGCGAGCTAGGGTATTTATGGAATATTGTATGTAAGTTTAGATAAAAATAATAATTTTGAAATAATTCAATGGGGTTTTGGATCTAAAAGGAACTTATAAGCGGAACGAAATTAGACAGTACCGAGCTTTTTGGAAGAGCAGATTAAAGATGATAAAATTCAGATTCTAATCCAAATTTGGGTGTATTAGAATTCAAATTTGAATCTAAAAAAATATATACGGATCTAGACGTGGTTAATATCCTCACGGATTGTAGGCAGATATCCGGATCGCATATATTAAATTTTAATAATTTAAAATTTAAAATTTTATATAATAATATCAAATAAAATACAATCATAAATTTATAATTAACAATTTAAAATGAAGAACATACAATAACATCATAAATCCACAACTAAAAATATCAAAACATAAATTCAATAATTTATCTAACAATACCAAATAAAATATAATCATAAATTCATAACTCAATAATTAATAATTCAATATGAATAACATACAATAACATCTATCATGATCTAGAATTAAAGGTACCACAACATAATTAAACATAAAAAATAATATAATTCATAATTTACCTAATAATATCAAATAAAATCTAATTATAAATTTATAATTTAATAATTAATAATTCAATAATTAACAATTCAATATGCATAACATATAATAATATCATAAATTCATACTTTTAGACTTTTAATTTATATATATTTTATATTAAAATTTAATTAAATTAATAATTAAATAAAAAATACAGATCCCGATATCTACATTTCCAGATGTAGGTGCATTCGGATCCAAATCCACATAGATCCTAATAATTAAGATCCGAATCTGAATTTTTCTGTCATCCTAGACCAGATTGCTAGGCTGTATGCCTTGGCCTTCACGCTTCAATCCTCAGTATCTCAGTGATGGATCCACACAGCCACACTCAACAAAGATAATTTGGTTTTATGCATGGTCCATTTTTGTCAGCTCGATCAATGCATTTACTGGATTTATGCGAGAAAATTACATTGTTTTAGAAATTAGTTCGTAGCAGTATCACAAGACATTTCAATTTCAGAATTCCTTAAAACTTGATCATCTTAAAATAATTTTAAACGAGTAAAACACTTGCGTTTCGTTATTGATCCAAAAGTATGGATGAAGAAAAGACGAATCTTTTGTTGGGAAAATGTCTTAATATCTTTGTAGTTTTATTGGATTCCATTGAGTTTTAACAATCAAAAGATTAGTGGAATTTCAGTTTGTTCTAAGTCTAGTAATCTGAATTGAGCCACATATTAATCTGAATTAAGTCTAGTAATCACCATTCACCATCATGTAAAACAACCTAACACCGTCTGTCATTGAAATTTGATTATAACAACCGAAACATATATTTTTTATAAAGACACTTCATCAAATCAATTGGAGTCATCATCGTGGCAATCAAAATCTCTAGAGAAGTAGGAGGGTTTTGTCACAACATTTATTCCTAAAAATTATATATATTATCACAGAAGATAAAATATCTGCACTCGTTTTCACTACACATGATCAGCATCACATGTTGAAAAATACAACTCAAAATTAAAATATTAAAAATTAGAAAAACAAAGGAACAAGAATTATTCATTAGTAAATGAGTTGCGATCATCCTCACAATTCTACTTTTCATCACGGAGTTTCAAACAAACATGGAGAGAAAATGTTGTTTGACAAGTATTTTTGGCTAATATATAATGGATATAGTAAGATTACGTTTGGTATGCAGGATTAAATTTGATTAATTATTAAGATTAGAAAGGATTAGATTGAATTAAATTAGACTGAACTATATTATATTATATTTTGTTTGTACAATATCGGATTAGATTATATTAAATTATATTTAAATAATATTAAATAGAAGATAAATTATTAGTTATATATCCTTAAATGTCACTAATATCATTTGTGCTACAATACTTTTAACATGTATCATTTGTATACCATAAGTTGGTGAAATGCTTATGCCGTCTACTAATCCGTTACCAACCGTTAGAATATATTGACATCATAAGAGTAGTATGGTCTTTTAATATAAGAGAATATGTGATAAAAAACGACATCTCATATTTTTTAAGTGAAATATATTATTTTTACGAACGGCATATCGTTTTACTGAAATATTAATATATGACATGTCGTTGTACTGTAATATATTTGTATGACATGTCGTCTTGTATAAAGAAAATGACAACGTTTTTTGTACGACATGTCGTTTATATAGAACATTAATGGATGACAAGTCGATGGATGACATATCGTTTAACTTGAAAATTATTGTATGACATGTAGTTTTATTACTAAATAAAAAACTAGTGCAACCAAAAGAAACACGCACAGCACACATTAGGGTAATTCCCAATCCGGACTAATCTCTGAATCAGGTCTCGGTATCACTTGAGAAACTGGGAACTGAGATTTTATAAAAATTATAAAAATATTTTATGTTAAATAATTATATTGTTTATATATTTATTCCATATATTTAAAATTTTAAAATTTCATGTTTAATTTTATTAAAATAAATTTAAAATTATAAAATAAATAAAAATATATTCATAAATAAAAAAATTAAATATATATATATATAAT
Organism: Murraya koenigii; assembly: GCA_025617385.1. Taxonomy (NCBI): domain Eukaryota; kingdom Viridiplantae; phylum Streptophyta; class Magnoliopsida; order Sapindales; family Rutaceae; genus Murraya; species Murraya koenigii. The sequence goes on from CM046813.1 coordinate 29,847,418, forward strand.
TCAGGCTTAAAAAGTCAAAAAAATGACCGAAATAAAATTTATTAGTAAATCTAAGTTTTCCTTTTATTTTACTGATTTTTTGGTAATCAAACGATATGTCGTTCGGTAAAACGACATCTGTTTCAAATTCTGATTTTTTGCTTTGATCTTCCTATGAGAGTCCAGAGTCTTGGTCTTGAAGGCAGTAGTAACAGCCGCGGTGGAATACGCCGACTAAGTCATCAGCGCCAGAAGCCTCTATCCCCACCAAGAACTTCTCCTCCATCTGTTTGGCAAAGTCCTTAAGGTAGGGATCAGCGATGTCAGGCCTCTGTTGCTCTGTCGCAGCGTCCTGATCGATGTCAGTCGAGTGGCGATCCTCGGACCCCTGCGAGTTGCACCCTCTATTGCTCGCTCAGTCTCCCGAGCAGGGGGTGCAGCCCTAATCGGCGAAGTGGGAGCATAAGTTCGAGGCCGCTTTGCTGGAGTTGAGGAACTGCTCGGACGGTCCGAGATGATCACAAGCCTCTTCAGGCGAGAAAGAACTCCGCTCATCTCCTCTTCAGGAACGAGGCCAAACTCAACAATGTTGTGGATTGAGAGTAGCTCCCTGCACGAGCTCGCGTTGTCGATGGCAGTATTGACACGCGATTGAAGCTCCTCCCCAATCTGATAAGAGGCACTTCAAGACACTGCAACAATAATCAGAACAGAAGGATGAGAAAAAAATGCAAGAAGGTAAAACTGAAGTAAGAACACATTGAACAGCAGATGACCTGGAGTGCAAAAACGAGAAGGAATCGGAGGGACCCCTTCAGAGGCATATGCAACTTGCCCCCAATCTCCCCCGGCAAAGAAAAACTTGCCCTTCCAGCTACCAGAAGTGGGGATATCAGTAATGGGCTTCTTGCATTTCAAGCTGGAGGAGAAGTAGTATCAGCCAGCATCCTTCGGGCTACTTTTCAGCTGATAGAGATACTTTATCTCTTCTACCGAAGGCTCGCCCAGGTTGCACCACCTCCACAATACATACAGACCAGACAAGACCCTCCACCCATTAGGGTTCAACTACCCCGGGGCCAAGCTGGAGCCTAGATAGTACCCAACCTAGCCCCCCACTTGAAACATTCCAAATAGAGGGTGACATACCCTCGGGGAGGATGGCTGGGCATGTCACCCTTACCGGGCACCCGCAGATTCACACTAGCCGGTATGTGGTAGGTGTCCCTAAGCCGATCCAAATCCAGGTGTGAAGTTTCACACCTCATAAAATCAATGGGGTACCATCCACCCTCTGACCTTTGGCTAACCCTTTCCCCTTGTTGCGGCCGGGTCTTCCCCACAATCACGACCCCTTCGGGACTTGGGTCTCTCACCGGTACCATCCTAATTGGTTCAGAATCACTCGAAGAGGATGGTTTTTCAGACAACATTCTACGGGGTCGTTGTGTGTCTGACATGTTTCCTATAGACACAATCTACCAAATGGGAATTGGAAACCCAAATAAACGAAGAACAGAACAAGAACGAGAAGAGGGAAAGAGGTTTATACCTGAAAAAGAGTTGACGACGGAAATGGCAATGACGGCAAGGAAGAAGATGAGAAGCACTCACAAGCAATTAATTCTGGTTTGACCAAAGAATAACAATAGGAGTCACAGTAAAGAAATTGAGGGTTTTTAAAGGGGAAAGTGCGTCCCTTTAACAGACGACACGCATCTTAAGAGACGCGATTGTTCAAGTAACCGCCTCTTCAAAATTCAAACGAACGGCCAGGATCCATCCGTGTCTTGCATTAAATGTGAAATGACAGAAAGTGGGGGACAGCTTAGCGTGGGAAGATAAAAAGGCCGAGGAGCCGGCCTAAACAAGAAGTTTCCAGTCATATCTCGCTTCACTTCAAAGACTGGAAACTGGGGGACTGGTGTTTGGGTAATACCGAGCAGGTCCCATCGAGGCCAATCCAACTCGAGTAGAAGACCTCGGGGTCAACCCAGTTCGAGCAGAATACTTGACTGCTGGCACACAAACGACCTCGCTAGCGCCAAAGTTGGTCAAGGTCGAGTGTCCCAAGGCTAGTCGAACCCCTAGCTCCTTCTTCTGCTCAAGGTCTTCAAGCCCCCCGGGCATGACCATGCCACACCCACAATGGCACGGAGAAAATGCAAAAGTCAAGCATAGCCGATTAGAAATAGTGGGGCCCCCCTTCTAACAGCTCAACGCGACGATCGATGCCTGGCCTACATTGCAAGCGGTATGGTGCCATCACTATTATCGATGGCCGGCACACTCCCCCACAGTGTCATCATTTTGGACACGCATGCCCGACACTATCATTAAGCCGTGGGAACCCATGCCCACCAGACAATCCCGCATTTCCAGGGAATGCCACAGTAATCTCGGCTGTCAGAGGGACCAGACACTATGGACGCGGGAACGGCTACCCCGAAGAAAAAAGGGAGGGAAAACGAAGGTATAAAAGAAAAATTGAAGTGAAGGTTCCAGGTTCTAGAAATTTTTGAGGTCTTTCTTCTTCTTCCTTCTCCTTTCGATCTTTTACAAGTTCTTGAAATTTTTGCCACTTAGAGGCAGAAAATCATCTTATTTCTCCGGTCTCTCTAATAAGGAGAGATACAAAAAGAATAATCTGATTACTGACTTGGGCATCGGAAGATTTTCGTCAGAAAAATACCCAATGACCCCTGACCTTATTTTTATAAGCACAGACCCAAGGAATTCACTGTTCCAATAAACAGAGAAAGACAAGAATTCTGCTCGAGCATCCCGCGAGCAGAAGTTTACGACCCGATTTAAGAGCACGCAGAAAACAACATCAACATAAAATCTAATTATAAATAAAATAATAATAAAATATCTGTAATTTTAAAAGTTAATATTAAAAAAAATTAATTAGAACTTTCTTGAAAGTCAATATTTAAAAAAAAGAAAAAAAAAAGAAATGGATTAATTAGAACTTGAAAGCAACTCAATCTGGGATGGATTAACATTGGATGGCATGCTTCCTCCAGGGCTTTTAATTCGTTGCAGATTCATAAACGACAGGCATGTGATGTGACACTATATTGCAGTATTTTATGGCCCTTTTGATTGAAAAAAAGAAAAAAAGAAGTTTGGATTAAGTCACTATCACTATTAATTAATGGCCGAGATTAACCCCAGGGCAGCTAGCTATTGCGCTTGGAATAATTATTTTATAAGCATTTGACTTTGTTAGATAGTATTAAAAAAGAAAAAAAAATCAATGCTGGATTTATTTCTTGTCCGTTATGTCTATACATTTTTAATATAATATGATAGTATATTGTTAAAATATCAATTACAGTAATTTGAATCATAGCCATAGGTCGACTTAGTTTTAGTGGGATCCCATGATATTGTGTGTGTATATATTTATATATATTCAATTCCATTATGATATTTATTATAATATAAGCATAAGTGAGATTCATTGTCCAGTTAAAAATATTTTTAATAAAATATTTATTTCTTATAAAGACTTATACTAAATATTTGTATAAGAAAACATTTTTTAGGTTAGAATTCAATGTTGAATTGATCTTTTTATTAATTTTTTTTAAAAGATTCAATTGGTAGTAATTTAATAAGAATATAAAACTAATTAAAATTTAATCATATATTTCTATATGTGTAGTAAAAAATTATGAAAAGTTAAGTGCAATTCAACTCAATAATGAAACCAAATCTGCATCTTAATTACCCAATTAGTGACTCATCATTTGAGTAGTGGTCAAAAACTCAAACGATTAACTAATAAATAGAGAGAAATATTAATAATATGAATGAAAAAAAAAAAGTTTGGATGCCCGCACTCATATTTAGTTAAATAAGTAGTAAATATTATTTTATAGTCCAAATTTTTTATCTTAAAATGTACAAACATCCATTTAATTAATAGAGAATTAAGAGTTTTACCTATTACAAAACTATGAACTAATAAATATATAATGAAACGCTCTTTAGAAGAGAAGCTTACACATCAGAAAATAAACAGAGAGAAATTCAACATCGCTCATTAAAAACACAAATTATTTGATTCCCAAGACATGAGGAGACAGCCAATGTAACCAGACTTGAGTAGCGAGCAATTGGCAAAGATGAAATGATTTAAAGTTGGCACTAAAATCTCATAATGCACAGACAAAATCGCCGCTTGTCTCAATATCATCTATATCTGCATCTGTATCTAAATCATCGAGATCCATACTTCCTCCTATTATAAATTGCCCACCAAATTTGGGACCCTCCCCCGGTTTTCGTGCCTCTTGAATGATACCTAATATTTCTTCAATACTCAGAGATTGGTCATTTTCACTCCCTTTTTGCATGCCCCCTCCATCTTCTTCCATAAATTCTATCGGCAAATTCTTTAAGAACCATGGGTGCTTTTGAATTTCTGGTATGGTTATTCTCTGCAAAATAATTTAACCCTAATAACTAAATGGTCATGGTTATTTTATAATAACTCTAAAAATGAAGTACAATTATTCACGTAAAATAATAAATAATAAAAAGATATGTTATAAATTTAATGGTATTTTATCCAACGAAACACTTTAAGATCAATCAACTTCAAAATGTTCAGATCTAAGTAAATTGGATTATTAACACACTCTAACTGGACAAATAAATAAAGGCACCTTTTCGGGGTCGGCCACAAATATCCGAGATAAAAGATGTGTACACTCCAATGAAACTCTGACATAACCTGGTATTGAATAGTGGACACTCAGAATCCGCTGCAATAATCCATCATTAGTTGGATATTGATTAATTTATTTATTAAATCGCAACAAATTGAAGTGACATATCAGTAAGTATTTTAAAATTGGTAATAATGTAAGCTAATTAACTATAAATACAAAAAACCTGAATTGTTTTTCTGAAGTTTCTTGGATCCTCTGGGTCTTCAAAAGGATAAGCCCCAACCAACATCACATACAACGTCACCCCACAAGACCAAACATCTGCAATCTATTATTATATCTCAAGGATTGATTTAAAATAATTTTCAGTAATTAATTAGTAGGATTAAATTAAGTAGAGATCATGCGTACGTAGTAGATTATGAGATAACGAATTAATTTTGTAATAAAAGTTAAGTCACCTTGCCGTCGTATTCTTTCCTAGACAAGACCTCAGGGGCGATGTATGCCGGGGTCCCGACGGTGGATTTGGGCTGTGAGTGCAACACAGAGGACTGTGTACCATGCACGAAGTTCCAAAATTAATTTGATAATCTAATTTTTTATACAAAGATTAATAAGCGTAATATCTTTTTTTTTTTAGCCAAATTTTGGTACAAATTTAAAAAAAATAAATGTGAAACATTCACAACTTAAAAGACTCTTTTTCTTAGTTCTTACCTTGGAGTAGCCGAAGTCACATATTTTGAGACGTGGTGCCGGGCTACCATCCAAGAGTGTGTTTTCCAACTTAAGATCTCTATGGCAAATTTGCTACAAATAAATTTAAGTATACATACATTATAATTATCAGCTAGTCTTTAAGAAAATAAATAAATAATTAAAAAAAGAAAAAGAAAAAGCTGCATTATCAACAGCGTGCTGAACAAATTTTACCATTGAATGACATTTGCTTACTCCGGATATTAGCTGTTGAAAGAAATATCGTGCCTGATCATATACAAACAAGAGATTACTAACAATAGAAAGATAAAGTTTTGGATGGCCTTAACAGATGAGAGAGTATAATGATGAAAATAATTTAAAGGTAATGCACGAACCTCATCCTCGCTGAATCGGCCAGCATTGCATATCCTCTCGAAAAGTTCACCTCCAGCTGCGTATTCCATGACTATGGCTAGATCAGTTGGGGTTAAAAAGACCTGAATACAATGTACAAGATTAATTATTAACTATATATACCTCAAGAATTGATTACTATAGGAACGAGAAGCTACAGTTTCCGTTAGCAGAAAAGTTGAATACAACTTCGACCAAATGAAAGATTATTAATGTTCAAGCATGTATATATATCAAAGTATATTTGGTTGGTCACCCACTCAGTGAACTGAAACAATAATTGTCTCAAGTCAATAATTAACCACATCTTCAAGAATTTTCGTATACATGGTGGTAGCTTAACAATAAAACTACGAGCTCACATGCTCATATCTGAATCAAGAATACTTAGCGGATTATATCTGGGGAAACAACTGTGAAGTAAGAAATTAGTAATACTGGAGTACATAACCCAAAAAAGGTGGGGTCTTGAAAATTAAAGAAGGAAGTTAGTTAATTTGTGAATGATATGCTAATTATAGCCAGGCTCATATATATATGTATATATATATTTTCAAAAAACAGGCTAAGGAAAACACTGCGATTCTCTGAAACAGATAATGTCAATTGCGAATAAAGGAAACATGTTAACATACTTCCTTAAATCTTATTATGTTAGGATGCTTCAAGGCCCTGTGATTCATAATCTCCCTCTGAACATGCTCATCAATCTGCAAGAAACCCAAAACTTAAAACTCCAATTAATAGGAAAAAGAAAACTCAACGGGCAAAAGCAAGCACATATAACAGCTTAAAATTCATAAAAACAAAGGAACATACATACCTTCTGGCCTCTCTCAATATACTTAACAGCATAGAGCTCACCACTCCATTTGTCTCTCACAAGCTTAGCAACGCCAAAGTTCCCTGAACCAATATCTTTCAGAATCTCATAACGGTCCATTTTCCTATTGGCTTCAAATATTACTGAACAAGCTTTATTTTATAAATATATATTTATGTATAGAGAAAGACTGAATCTTTTCACCATTATATATATACACAAACACAAATACAAGTGCCCTGTGATACTGTGTTGTGTCTGTATTTGGTCGATCGCTACGGGTTAATTAATTATTTGGCGTCGAGAATCTGCATAGAAAACTATTTCAGGGCCACGAATGCAAAAGCTGTAAAGTTTGGTGGACTAGCAATAGCGTGTAGCAAGGCCTTAATGGACTGTCAAAGATGACAAAGAATGGGGTCAACGAAGACTCCAAGAGCAGACACTAACACGTGTCTCCAAATTAGAGGTTAGAATTTCGAACACAACTGAACAAGTTGCGACCGATGTGTTGCTTTACATCTTATCCTCTTGTTTAGGGAACTTCCCACAATTGCTTCTTCCTTAAAGAAGTATCAGTGTCTGTAAATGTCAAAATTTTTGTGTTGAAAATATATATATATGTTAAAATAAAAGCTTGTTTCTCTTCCCTTAATTGAATCAAAACATTTTAAGCTTTAACATTTCGTGTTATGCTTCCATGATTGTCAGGATTTTGTTAACTTACAATTTATATAAGTTATTTTTTACACAAAAATATGTAAAAAATTATAACAAAATAATGAATATTCTATATTATTATACGAGAAATACCTTACATAAATTATAAGTTTGTTAGATCCTGAAATATTTGACGTGAGTATTTTTAAAATATAAAATTATTATAAGTTAAAAAATTAATTTTTTTATTAAAAAGGGGCATTTCAAATGATTAATACGTTGCTTTTCACATATGATTAGCAATCAATCTATAAGTGTTCGGTATTTCTATAATTCTATCACTTGATCCATGAGTGATCATTGATTGATTGATGGAAATCCATGTATTGTCTGCTCCCGTGGGCTTGTATAGTAGTACATAATTATATATTTGAGTTAAATCCAATATATATATTGAAAAAATTATAATTCGGGTGAGATGAATTTACAACCGTGATAACATACTTTTACAATGTTGTTAAATAGTATACAATGAATTAAAAATTTATTCGCACAATTGTTAATTTGCTCAAACTTTAAAAAATCACTAAAATTCTAAATCAGATCACTACTATATATATTTGAAAGAGTGCCCTTAACTTTAAATTTTGACTTACAAAGTTACTTAATTTTTTAATACATTATAGTGAAATAAGTATTTCTCTATTTTTTTACTTAATCATTATTGTATTAAAATAAGAAGTGCTTTTTGCTGATACTAAAATTTAGATCATCGATAATAGTTGTTTTACTGATAAACGGTTGTGAGAGAGCTTGAAGTTTTCGGATTACCATTGTTGGCAGTGAAAAGAGCTCGATGATTAGAATCCTATGAAATAATAACTCAATAAGGGTGTCCAAGAGTCATCGGTGTAGACCGTTAAAAATTGAAAGTATGACGATAAAAAATATATAATAAAAAAGAGAAAAGAGAGTAAAAAAAGATTTATAAGATATTATACTCCCCCTCTAATATTATCTATTTCTCCTCTCTTCATAATTTTGAGTGGTAGTCTCTTTATATAAAAAAATAATAATATGAAGTGTAATTAAATTAAAAAATTTTATTTTTTACTTTGTAACATATGAATTTAACAAAGATTAAAATTTATATATTTTTATTTTATTTAAATCAAGATATATTATTATATACGAGTCATCAATCTCAGTGATCCATTGGTTTATGTCATTGTGTCGAGTTAGTAAAAAAATATGGGCATAACACCTTCTTTAATTAGAGTGTCCTACTAACTTAGCAAAACCCTAATTAGGAATGTGTCATGTGTGTATATTGTACAGTGGTCTGGTCTGGTATTTATGACATTGATGCTCGGAGTAGGTGTGTGGTTTGAAAAGATTGCAATTTACAAAGAGGCCTTTCACAAAAAAAAGAGAAGAAGAAAAAGTGACAGGGGGTAGGGCCGAAATGATGACGTGGACGGTTGAGAGGGGTTCATACTTGACATATAGAAATAGCAATTTGATACCAGTGGTCCCTATTTCCCTTGGATTGATTTGATTGATTGGTTGGTTGTTGTGTTGTGTATTCTGTTTTGTCTACCATTTCTTGGAAGCAAGAAAAGCACACGTAAGAACAAAAGCAAAACAAAGCTACGCATCTATCAATTATCATCGCATCACGCACTGTGGTCGACCTTAGTGGTGGCTTTTTCGACTTTTTCATTCTCTCTCTTACTTTTCATGGGATGAGTCGATTTTTTTTGTTTTCTTCAATTATTATTAAGTATTGATCATTGTAAGAAAATTAATATTTAAATGATACTTAACTTATATGTTTTAAGTTCGATTAATTATAAATTTTTTCATAAAACGTAGAATTTGACCTAACAAGATCAATATATGTCTTGCGTACAAGTATCATTCTACTGTATCTTGCACTTTTCGATTTTTAAATTTGTTTACTTATTGAGTTATTCCACTTCGAATTAATAAAATATTAAATAATTATAAATCTTAGCGGATAGATTAAGATTTTAGATAAGATAGCATACTTGCCATATATGAAACATTTTATTTAACTTTTCTTAGTGAGTTATTCCACTTCAAATTAATAAACTATCAAATAATACAATTCTCTATTGATAGATTAAGGTAAGATAACATATCATATATAAAACATTTGATTTAACTCTATAAAAATAAATATACAAGAACATCCCTAAAATGCTCTATTAATTTTATTTTTTAAAATATTTATTTGCTTACTTATGTGATAAATAGGAGAGTAAAAAAATATGTTATTTTTCAAAAGACTCTTCAAATATAAATAAATTAATATTATTTTCATTAACTAATTTTTTATAAGAAAAATAAAGCATAATTAAAGCATTTCACTCTCTCTCTATAATAAAAAAATAGTAAAATATAAATTGAATAGAGAAAAAATTATTCTATAAAATTGAAGAAAAAATTTTAATTTGAAAAATTTTAATTTGAATATTGTTTAGAATCTTAAATATTAATGTGATTTTTAAAATAAGTAGTAAAATTTTATTTGAATTTTTTTGTTTTTGGCGATGCTCTTACATTTATAGAAATTGAAATAGTGGAAAAAATTGAAATAAAATTTGCAGACGGGGCATTCAACTCAAAACGTAACTGATTACCAAATAAAGGCCCAAACAAATATTATTAAGGACAATTTTTAGATAATGTTACAGCACTTACCAGTACATCAGCGTTAGGTAAGATGGAAACAGTACACATTTAACTTATGATCAATTTATGGCAGCTTATTGGGAACGATTAAAGCTAGCCAATAAAAAGCTACCAAAAGGCTCGGTGGTCAGGCTGCTTTATTTTAAATTAAAAAGTATTGTAAGGATATATTTTTTTTTTAATTGAGTGAAGGTTAATCTGTTTGTGAGACCGATATTATTTAAATTTAGATAGTATTTTATATGAATTAATGTTAACTAATTTTAGTTATAATTTGATTTATATATATCAGTTATACTCTCATACAATATGAGAAGAGCAACAATCTCATGTTTAAAAAAAAAAATAGCCGTATTTATAAAATTTCTTATCTGGATGAGAATCAAGAAAATTCTAAATTCGAAATATTTCAATTATTTAAAGAAAAAAAAAGAAGAGAAATATTACAAAGAGTAATACCGAAAATAAAAAAGTAATATCGAAAATAAATATAATAAGAGATAAAAAGAAAAAAAAAAAAGCTAGCCCTTTTTGTGAATCTTTATATCTGGATGGGAATTAAGAAAATTCGAAATTTGAAATATTTTAATTATTTAAAAAAAAAAAGAAGAGAAATGTTACAAAGAGTAATACCAAAAATAAAGAGTAATACCGAACATAAATATAATAAGAGATAAAAAGAAATGCGACTTCCTTCTAAATATTTTATACCTTCTCCTACAAAAAAAACTTGTAATACCAACCCCATTCATAATTTCATCAATTACTCGTCTATCGAAAAAATGAGTTAATTCGCTAATCTCTTATCCATTTTATTAAGAATCTTGTGTAAAAGTTTTATATAAACATGATTATATGATCAATTACACAGAAAATTGAGTATTTTATCCCAAAAAATTATGTTAGGTCTAAATTTAATATATTCAATTATGTAAAGATGAATAAAAAAGATAGCGGATAAAAAACCAAGCCAAAGTTTATAACAAAAGCATCAGATTTTCCATATTCAGTCACGGGGGCTTTTTTGCCGCCATTATCATACACATGGGCGCGCCATTGTTGCAAAATTTATCCCGGATGAATTGACAACCAAACAGGCCCACTCATCATCGTGTCTTTCGATGGATTTGATTAACTCCTTAAAACTACTAATGCATCGTTTAAATCATTTGATTATATAGATCATGACTTTTTGGATGCACTTGTATATATAATTTGATAGCCAACAGATTTAGACATTTTATCTCTTTTCAATGTAATAGATCTTCCAAACTTTCAAGTTCATGTGCATTGTTTTTCAATGTTAGCTAAAGGTCACCGGATAATGTAAATGGATATTTTATTGAGTAGACCTTAATTAAGTATTCTTGATTTGTGAATGTCGACGTCCAACTAAGCGATTTAGCTTGTTTTCATATTTGTAATTTTCATGATTTATTTGTGCGTACCTAAAAGATCATATAAGTTCATAGTTTATTGATCACGGACTTTCTTATTTATTTTATTTATATACAACATACATTTGTATTGAATTGTCAAAGATTAAAGACTAATGATTAGTTCGATAATTGCTATAACTTTTGAAAAAAGTAATGTTAGTTATGTTATAAAAAATAGTTAATTATAAATAGAATCAATTAAATATTTAGTAATTTTTTTAAACAAATATTATAAATTTTAAAATTAACCGTATATACGTGTTTGATAAGTTTTATTATTAAATTACCGTAAGAATATAGATGATTAAAATAGATATAATGTTGAATAAAATTTTTTTTAACATATTATAAATATATATGATTGTGTATATCTAATAATTGATAATTAAAATAATATTTGTGTATTATTAATTTTATTTTTGGTTATATAGTAATCTCCTTAAAGTTACTGTTGTTATTTTTAATTAATAAGGATAATTTTAACTTTTTATAATATATATATATATATGCTCAAAATTAGATTTTGAAAACTTACTTATTTTTATTTTTTTCAAAATCTGCCATAAGACGGAGTGATTTGTGAAAAGTAATTTATAAAAAAATCTACCAAACACCAAAATTAATTTTTATTTTTTAAAACTACTTTTAAGTTTCACAAAAAAATCAAAAATAGGTCCTAAATTCTTGTTTTGGCGAAGTGAATTATGGTTCTTTATAAAATTTCAAGGATCACGTAACATGTGGTTGACAGAATTTTAGCTTGTTTAATGTATGAAATTCTAATCTTGCTTCAAAAAATTTAAAAATAGGTCATAATAGTTATGACAAACATCTTGGCCTAGTTGTGTTGAGGGCATAAGTTTGAGACATGGACTTAAAATTTGTGATTTATATCAACGTGTCAAGCTCCAAAATTAGCGTGCACCTGCACCTTATGACCCATAGATTAAGATTAAGAAATCAGTAGTGCTAAACGGCTAGAAAGCAAATAGAATGCAGAGAGAAATGGCAGCTTGTGCTGCCGTTTTGCTCAACGCATTCTCTCAGCGTCATAAGTAATAATAATAAAAAAAACAACATTATAAAAAAAATAAAAAAAGAACAAAAAGCCTTTCCTCTCTCGGCTCGCCATATCTCCCTCAGCACATCACTCTCTCACGACTACATATCGTCCTCATTGTAGATCGTCTCACCATTGCAGATCGCTCCAGATCGTCGACGCTTCTCTCTCTTTATCCTTAGATCGCTCACTCTCTTCAGTCGTCCTCACTCTCTCCAGTCATCGTCACTCTCTCTGGCTTCACTCTTTGCCTCCCGTTGGCCGTTTATGGTTAATGATTAAAGAAAATGAAAATTTTTTATTTTGTATGCATTATTTTTAATTTTTTTTGAAAATTAATTTTGTAAATCACTGTACTGCCGTTTAGAGTATTAATTACAGTACAAACGAAAAATTCGTCTGTTTATGGATTACTTTTGAAAATTTTGGTGGTAATTATTTGATGATAAAGATGAATTTTTGGTTTGGAATATTAATAGTGTAAAAATTACAGTGCAAATGACTGGATTTTTCATTTGGAGTCTTAATTGTACGGAAATTGCTGGATTTTTTTGTTTAGAATATTATTTGTGTGAAAATTGATGCGACAATTACTAGATTTTGATTCGGTGTAATGTAAAAATTTGAGTTTGGTGAAAATTTTATTGATCTGTTAAGAAAATATTATTGAAGTGAATATGTAGTTTTGAATTTGGTATTCAATATGTAGAATTTTTTGTCTTTTACGTTTTGTATGAGGAGTAGTTTTGGTGGTAGATGAACGCAAAATGTTCAGTGCAGTTGAAATGATCCCAGCTTGAATTAGACACTTCAATTGTGTTGGTTGCCATGTTGATCAATTGCATTTTATGTTTTTTCTGTGCATTTTATGACCAGGGGAAGAGTTTGATGTATTATATAAGCCGAATTAATCGTTGATACCCAACAACACTCTATTTTATGCTTTCTCTACTATTTGCGTACAATAGATTTTTTTTTTTGTAGTTAAAGTAATGTAATAATGACAATGTCATATAACAATATAGCATGAAAGTCGAAATTAGCACAAAGATGGAATTGTTAATACCGCGGACTATAAATAATTAAGATAACAAATTTTAGAAATGTAGAGGATGTAAAAATTTTAATGAGCAAACACCATAAATCTAGCGAAAGGAAAATTGGCTTGTTAGTCGAGGAAGTTACGAAATTGAAATTACAGATTGACCATTTGCAGAGATGACTATTTAACAATGAACTTCAAATGAGACATACACCATAATATTTGTGATTATTATACTATGCTTTATATTCAAGTTTTACTTTTAAGTTGTTTCAATTTATACCATTTATTGAAAAAAAATTGTAGACATATATAATGGTATTTTCCCTCTAAGTATAAGGAAATTATAGTCGTTTTAAGCCAAATCCAAGCTAAATGATAAAAAAAAACTGAACAAAATATAAGTCAAACTTAATAAAATCAATTATTGTCTTCACATTATTGTTGATATAGTAATTGTTGGAGATTTCCACTTCCAGATCCTTCATACTATTATCGAATGAGAATAACAATGCGATTGCAAAGCATACAGCGAGACTGATTGCTATAACATACAAAAATTAAAACATCATATTACATTTTAGAATTTTAAAAATATAAAAATACACTAAGAAATTATGATTTTAAGATGACAACTTATTGTGTGCCCATTATAAGGAAATGACTGATAAATATTATGTACAACACCTTGGCTTGGGTACATAGATACTTAGGTAAATAATATATATATATGTAAAATTCATATTAAAATTTCTTCCCAAATTTAATTTTTAATAGTAGCCTAAACTTTCTTTCCGAAATGTTTATATATGCTCAACAATATACTTAGTTACGTATCTTCAAACTAAAGGAAATGTTTTACTTAAAAATTCTGAAATTTATCACGGCCATGTTGCTTTGCTACGTGGAGATTTCATTGGGCACTTCATGAGAAGATGAGACATATTCTTGTAAATCCTACAAAATTATGGCTGACGATTAAACAAAGATCGAATAAAATTATAAAACATGTATTTATATTTCAACAAACTTTATTTATTTATTATTATTAGTTTTTTTTTGCAATCTTTTTCTTTTGAGCCAATTTCTTTTTAATTATAGATTTTTCCTTAGACAAGGAGAACGTCCTTTATGGCATGTGGCTACTGGATCATTGATTATATGTTCAACATTGTTGCTGCTGCAACTTATTTTACTTGTAACAATTGTTGGTGAAATTGTTGTTTTCAGATGTGCACACCGAATTTACTTTGACAAATCCTTTAGTGCCTTATTAATCAAATCTAATACAAATTTGTAACTATTTTCATCATTAGCATTATGTTTGCAATCTCATTGAAAGCAATATACATTTTGTCATATCTTTCATGTTGAATAGACAAATATTGCACGCCATAACTAACTTTTACTTTGTTATAGGATCTCCTCACATCTATCATCCGCCTTAATAAAATGTACATTTTTAGAAGTAATTTAATATTGTTACGCATCAACACTATAAGGGCATGTCTGCAATAAACTCCTTAAACTAAAACTTTGAACAAATACAACTAACTTCATATGCAGCTTCTTAAAAGCAACCTCAAAGCTTCTTTTCTTACCTTGTCTATATGATTCACTGATTTTATATATTGATTCCTTAAAATTAACTATATCATAATACATTAGTGTAGTTATTTGTTGTTAGAATTATTTAAACTTAGAAATAGTGTACATCTCTTTAACTTGCTTCTCTATCTCATATCTTGTTATATAGAGATTTTTTTTGCTGAAACACTTAGCAACTCTGCTTTTCTTCTCAATGCATTTTCATACTGCTTCATAAAATATATTTATACTTTCACTTTCACTGAATTGTTGACATTCCTGTTTAAAAACAGTCTTTCAAACAACATGAAACTTAACCATATCGCTCCTCATCTAAACAATACAACTAATTATTATAAGATAAATCATATATCGTAATCATGTCATGCCAAGCGTCTTTAAACACAGCAAGGCTTAATGAATCATAAATAGCAGAAAGCAACAAAGAAATAATACTTTTGTGCTCTTTAAAAGTCCCAAAATTTTCGGGCACATTCTTCATTATATGCCATAAACATCATTGATATCTAGTCGTAGGAAAAACAATCTCAATTGCTTTTTGCATTATTTTGTCTTAGTCTATAATAGTCACGTCTCGAATAATCACGTAAATGTCTCTGTGTCATCATATGAAATCAATCCACATCATAACAAAATAAAATGGTCATGATGATTAATGCCAATAAAAAGAGCAAACGGAACGTTATACTTATTAGTAAGATATGTGATGTCAAATGTAATGACATCTTCAAAATATTTATAAACTACCATACTCCTTTGATCTGACCAAAATATATTCTTAAATCGATTATGCTTATCAAATTAATGCTAGTAAAAGACCCATTGCATTTTGTTTGCTTTTTTTTTTAATTACTTTAGAATTGTCATATCATCTCATTTTTCAAGTTGTAATCGCACTAGCTTTGTCAATAAGATTTCTACAATCATTTTTTAAGAAATGAGACATTTTCATATCCACCAGTTTCGACAACAATAGAATAAAAATTCTTGGCAATTTTAATTTCTGCACAATCATTCATTTTCATACATATTTTTACAGTTGCACTAATGCTACGACTACAAGAAAAATACCTAGCTTTGTCCGAATTTAATTCATAATTGTGTTGAAGGTTCAAAATTCAAAAAACTTATTTTCCATCTTTATTCACATGACCTCCAATTCTGGCATCACAACCAATTTTTATAATAGGTTTGGGCTTCAACACATAGGCATATTTACTTTCCGACTTACCACTATGGCCACATGCAAATGTCGTGTATTTTACATTCTCATCACTCCATTTTCAGCTAGTTAGCTTATTCACAAGAAACTTTTCTTATTTACCATATGCTTTGTAAAACGCCAATATTTTCTCATGAATATCAAATGACATCCCAAGAGTTGGCTCATATTTTTCTAGTTGCACATCTTTGACTTCGACCTCATTTAAAAATTTTTTCATTTTTACAAAATAATTAACATTTGTATTAAGAATAAATTATTATAAATATTTGCAAAATTTTAGTCCAGCAAAAATATGACTTAAATTTAAAAAAGTTTGAAATCAAATAAAATTTTTATTATTATCATTTAACTAATAAATTGCTTCCAAAAGTATTAAAAATCACTCTTTATAATCAAGTAATTGCTTAATATATTTCTATTATTACTGATATAATATAAAATAATATTTAAAATAAAAAATTACTCTCTATAATCAAGTAATTACCAACTTCAGTAGGAGTTCTGCTTTCAGATCTAGATCAGGCTCTTGGAGAATTTGTGTAGAATTGATTACAGGAGTATTAAGCAAAATGTTCTTTCCTGATTGAATCAAGTGTGATGTTGGCTGTGGTAGCACCCGTGAGTGAGGATGAGTAAGTAAACGAGAGGAAATGATGAATAAAGGAGACTAATTATTTTAAATTGCTTCGTTTTCTATATTCTTTCAGACAATTTTTAGCAATATAAAATTATTTCTCTCCAAGACAATTTCACTTTTTGTCATAGATTTTGCCAGCCTTCATTTTTTTTTTTAACAAGCAAAATGAGTCAGGAAGCTTGAGGGAGGAAAAGCCAAAACGACAACAACTCACGCCGTTTCTCTTAGCCTTTTCTCAGGCTTTGCGACGTTCAACATTTTCCTCAAAAAATGGATCATCTGCTCGTCTGGTCTTTACTTACCTTTCAATGATCGCTTGGCACATGCATATATTATTAAACAAGGTGGAATTCATGACAGAACATATCCTCAGTCATGTGCTCATTCTTCTTCCAGTCGGAAGCAATAATGTAATGGCCTTCACTCTTCAGACGCCGAGCAATGTGGGAGGCAATAAAACCACCTGCCCCAGTGATGGAAATCCGGAGCTTCTCCAAAGGCCAGTAAGGTTCCCTCTCAAGCTCCTCGTAGGTGTACGCACCATAGGTTCCTTCAGTACTTCCCATTCTGGAGGATTCGAATTAGTCAGAAAAAGTACAGAGAGTTTATAAGCACAAGTGAATCAAAATTATCTGGTGTTTCAATTAAGAAACAAAGCCAACAAGAATAATGCATGCACAAGCACCAAAAAGTAATAAAGTTTCGTGCGGTGGCCGACATTAATGCAATAACACAAAAGCCAACAAAAAGGCCGAAGACAAATTTTGCAATGAAAATTACCATAATTCATGAAATAGACTACTTAAAGAAAGTTAACACCTCATATTCATGAAAGTGTTAATATGTTAATATGGATAGAAGAAATACAAATCTATGAACAAATACAAATACAAAACAATCACTTAATCAACAAATATTCGGAAAACTATGGACAAATAAAAATCCCCAGATTTGCAACTGCTCTACACTTTCATCATTTTAAGTAACAACCTAGAAACAAAACAACCACACACGAATTAAACAAAAGCAGGTAAAGAATAAAAACTACAAAGAAGAAAACAGAGAATCTCCACAAATGCAGAGCCACACAGCCTCTAAACAAACAATTTAAAACATACCCAGAAAAATTCAGGCTGCAAAATCACAAGGGAAACATGTGGAAAGCAAATAAAAAGCCTTAGAAAAAAAAAACAGAGCACTGAAACAGAGTAAGCAGAGCCAATGCCCAAAATGGAGCGCCTATAACGCTTCGCCTGCTAAATATAGATTGATTAATAGACCAGCCAGCAGAGTAAGAGCTATCAAAATAAAGCCACAAGTTTTTTTTTATTAAAAAGTAAGTTATTGAACAAAGTTTCAAGATATAATATATATTTAATCGTTTTATGAATCCTTGTACATAAGTCATTAGCCGCAAGGGAGCTCTTTAATTTCTGCTTACTATTAAAATGTATAGAGAATATAAAAAGTTGAGCAATAATAAATTAATTATTTAATTTCATCATCAATCTATAATTCTCTCTTATTAATTAATAATATTAAGAATATAAAAAGATGAGGAGCAGTGAATTAATTATTTAATTTTCTCATCAATTCATAATTCTCTCTTATTCATAAAACAAAGAATATGAAAAGATAAAGAATAATAAATTAATTATTTAATTTCCTCATCAATTTTCTTGCTCATAAGATAAAAAATATAAAAAGATGAGGAATAGTAAATTAATTATTTAATTTCCTCATCAATTCATTATTTTCTCTTGTTAATTTATAATTAAGAAAATATAAAAAGAAGAAAAATAGTGATACCACATCAATTCTTCTAACCTTAGCTCTATATATTTAATAATACTAAGAATATAAAAAGATGAGTAGTAGTGAATTAATTATTTAATTTTCTCATCAATTCATAATTCTTTCTTGTTCACAAAACAAAGAATATAAAAAGATAAAGAATAGTAAATTAATTATTTAATTTCCTCATCAATTTTCTTGCTCATAAAATAAAGAATATAAAAAGATGAGGAATAGTAAATTAATTATTTAATTTTCTCATCAATCCATTATTTTCTTTTGTTAATTCACAATTAAACAAATATAAAAAGAAGAAAAATAGTGATGCCACATCAACTCTTCTATATAGATATATAGATATGTATGGTTTAGATGTATCATTTTATTGCTTTCATTTTTAACCCAATAGATCTGGAAAGGAAAATGATTAAAGAAAATAAATCCTTGACATTAACACAAATGAATCGTCTAAAGGAAATGAGAAATTTACAAAAATAGTTAAAAAATTTAGTAAATATCCAAAATAACCAATTAAACTTTTTCTATCATATATAGCCATATATTTCTTGTCTAGACTTAAATACTCTCATATCTATAAACAATATCAACAATTTTTAACAAATAATTTTCAAAATCCAGCACATCCTAATCCCTAAACTCACCCACTAATCATCAACTCATCAACTAGAAAGCAAAAAGTTGAGGTTAGTATTTATTTTACACAATGTGTAGTTTTTTATTTTTCGATTAATCAAAATTTATGAGTTATTTTGAGTAAATAAGAGCTTGAAGACGAACCCAGAAAACATGCGACAAGCTCCTGTCGCACGTGAGATAGGCACCTGTCGCACGTTTTCTGGGTTTGTCTCCAAGCTCGTATTTACTCAAAATAACTCATATTCTATTTTTTTTTAAGTACTAATTTTTTTCTTTCTTAGGCTTAATGGAGTCAATTGTTCCTCAAATGTGTTTTGATGGATCATGGGAGGAATTGACAGACGGTCGTTTTGAGTACAGAAATGGAAAAAATAGAACTTTTTTAGTTCTAAAAAACTGTACATTTGATGTATTTCTTTCAAGAGTATATGAAGTTTTGCAAATAAATCCGAATGATTACAATATTGAAATGAAGACAACTTTACAGTCGAGATGTTCTACCCAACCCGTATGTTCAATACCAATGGATATAGTTGATGATGAAATGGTAAGAGTTTTAATACATATGAGCTCTAATTCTGTGAATGAGGGCTGCATCCCTGTTTTTGTTAGCAAATTTCCTAAAGTAAGAAATCAAGAGCATGTTCAAGAAGAGAACGTCGTTACACTGGCGGCTGTTGATGAAGAGGTGTTATCGCTGATGACCTCACTGCAACAAGGTTACTCTCCCTTCCATTACAATGATGATCGCATTAATGACATGAATAATACAACGTCAAATAGCATTAATGTTGATTCATACCATAGCCCAATTGACGATGAGGACGATGATTTTGAGTATGCTCCTATTGATGATGATGATAATTATTTGGATCATTCTTGCGATTATGGGGATGATGGGGATGAGAATGATGAGGATGATGGGGATGATGAAGGTGATGGGGATGATGAGCATGATGAAGATCCAGTTGGTGATAGGGAAGATTTGCCTTACTTTGAGAATTGTCATGATCTACCCGAAGTCGGCCTATTATTCCAAGGTTCCATTCGAAGGGCGTACAAGTTGACTCTCTTATAAGTACTGCACCAGTTTTGCCTTCAGACTTGGTGGCTCCAGATTTTGTTAGACACATTGGGTGTAATGATATTTGTGTGGACAAGTTGTTCGATTCCAAATATAATTTAATGTTGGAATTGTGCAAAGTTTCCTTGAAGGATAAGTTCGATTTCAAGGTTGCAAAATCCACATCGACACGTTTTGAGGCACATTATACTTCAATTTCGTGTAAAAAATGTCTTCGGGCAAAAAGAGCATCAAATGAAGAGAATGTACGTTGGGTAGTGATGAGATGTGACAACATACACACGTGTCGTAATGAGCCGAGGAGCCTTCATCAAGTAAGGAGTCGGGTTATTGGTCATAGTGTCGTGAATGAATTTATTCAGGAGAAGCGGATATATACTCCAAATGACATCATAACAGACATTCAGTAAGAATACAATATTCTCTTATCATACCAACAGGCTTATCAGGCTAGAGAATTTGCTCTTGAGGTGATACGAGGAAGTCCATTAGAATCATATAATTTACTTCCCAAGTACTCTCATTTGAGCCTGCATTTATAAATTCAGCTAAGGAATACAGATGTGAAGAGTTTAGAACACATCTTGAGGGGTTATGGGGAATGCATTTTAGGGCAGCTGATTATTTAGAGAATAATGTGGGCACATGTAATTGGACATGATCTCAATTCGATGGTAGGAGGTACAACATTCTAACCACTAATATTGCGGAAAGTGTGAATTCTTTGATGAGGGAACATCGAAAATTTCCTATAACTCATTTGGTTGACAATTTCTGAAAACCATTGTTGCAATGTTTTTATCACAGAAAAATAGTGGCAGAATCGATAAGTACTCCTTTAACAATGTAGGCAAATAAAATAGTATCTGACAGAAAAGATCATGCTGAAAGAATGAATGTTCGTCCGGTGTCTGAGCATAAATTTCAAGTTTGGGGTGGTGGTGTGAAGGAAGGGTTAGTTGACATAAGTCGTCGGACTTCTAGTTGTAAAGTATTCCAACTTGATCAACTTGTATGTGCTCATGCAATAGCTGCTTGCTTGCATGCTCGAGTAGATTACATAGGTCTCTGTTCTCAGTTTTACTCTAAGGAATCATTATTGACGTCATATGCAGTGCCAATCAATCCGGTTGGCAATGTCTGTTCTTGGGAAGTTCCACACCACATTCAATAGTTGAAGGTAAATCCACCAATAGAAAAACTGCCTCATGGTCGTTGGAAGGAGCTTAGAATACGATCTGTTGGTGAGGATGTATCACGAAGAACTGCGATGTGTTCTCGGTGCAAGGAACGTGGGCATATCAGAAAAAGATGTAAGAATCCTATTGCGACGAATCGTAATTAGCGGCCTATTATCGTTGTAGCGTCTTATGTATTCAAGGAAATATATATAATGTATTTTAAACTCTTATGTTTATTATGTATTCGACATGTTAAACTATCTTTGTTAAAATAATTATTCATAATAAGTGTTGGAGAATTGTCAAACCCGAAATAAGATTAATCGCACTATAGTTATAACTGTTCAAATATATATTTTACAACCTAATATCCATATTAAATATGTCAACGACAATCTTCTTCTTAAAGTATTGTCCATGACAGCTGTCAAAATTAAATCGTACCTTGAACATTAAATATATCGTAAACATTAATATAAACACCCCACAATTGCCAGTTCCTGGCTGTTGTTATGGTACACTCTTAACTAGTATAAGTTTCCAAGGCTCCGCGCTCTGTAATTCTGGTTGGAGGTTGTAAAATCTAACATCTTGTAGCCATCGAGGAAATATATTTTGAAGTGGCTTGAATAGTTGAGAATAAACTTTTTCGTCTCGATATTCCTTTAATGAGTCATAAATAGAGAACCGTTTGTGTACAAAGTCTACTCGGGCTACAACCCAGTGATCATCTTGTAAGTTAATTGGAATAAAAACTTGCATACGGTAGAAATAAAATACATATCCAAAATTTTTATGTTCAAATCTTTAAATATTAAAGGACGTTCAATGTAAGTAATACACACCACATCAACATCTGCGAACGGTTTTGATTTTGTTTTATCCTGACCATTAATGTAGTTATTTAGACTCGTGTAGTCTAATGAATCCAAATCACAGTCACTGTTATTCCACTGAGCCTTCAAGAAAACCTAATCAATTCATTACATAAATATTATTACTTATTATAGTATAATAAAATGACAATTATATATTTCAGTATGTTCCCCAAAAATAGACATCTATATGTATGTAGCGCTGATATAAGGCATTAGGGTATTACTGCTGTTTATTACTTATCAAACGATAGTATTCATGGATATGCTGTAAATGACAAAGAAACCCGTTAGATTATGCAAGTACATTATAAGTAAATTAAGTAAAAATGTACAACATTTACCTCATCCCCTAGCCATCCCATTGAGTCTCTCCCCAAGAGTATGCTAAAAATGTTCCTTCCTCGTTTGTAAGTTTGTAAGTAGGGACTTTTAAGTGCATATAACGTCTTATACTCACGGCCAAATTTACTTATGCCGGGAGGTGCTTCCTTCAAAATTTGCACACTGTCATCATTTACGTCCTTAAATAAAAACACAATGACAGTGGGGTGTGATCATGACAATCTTAAACATCATTAGGGGCCTATTAATAGTAAAAACTTATTAAATCACAATACATTTAGAATAATAGTAAAAATAAAAAGGAACTATGTAAATTTCTTACTGTGTAAGGGTTTCTCATCGGAGTATCACTATAATAATGCTTCTTTGAATTCTCAGTATATGAATTAATAAACCCCATTACAGATTTTGCAAACTCTCTTTGTTATTTTCTAAACTGTCTTTGTTCATTCCGCTCAGCCTCAGCATCCGACATTATCTTGGTCATTGTTTCTTTCATGTCAATAATAGAACGATCAATTCTCTCCATTCTACGAATGACATAATCATACGAGAACTTTGATTTTGACTGTGGAAAAAATAAAAATAAATCCATTTTATGTATAACATCATTGTTTTAAAATAATTAGATGTTAAAAATAGCATCTCAAGCATCTAACCTCTCTTGCGGCTTCATATTCATTATAAACAGGCGGTTCATCGTCCACTTTATAATCGTATGATTCTGGTGCATGATCATGCGTTTCATAATCATATTCAATATGTGGCTGATCGTCCACTTTATCTTTGTTGGGTGGTATATTGGGGTGATGCTGTAACATTGATACAGTTGATTACTTAAATAACTTGTGGCAATTGAAGAAATTATAATAATATTATAATTGAGTTCAATTATTAACTCACATTATGAACTCAACAAGGGATTGATATCTCATAATCCTTTACGCTTCTCCAAAATGATATATCCTTCTCCTGCGTAGTCGGATTGAGTGTTTGCTTAACAATTCCCTGGTAATGAAATAATTGAAATTAGCCATCGCGCATATAAAGAAGTACACTTCAGTAAAACTTAATACTTACGACACGTGTATTGTCGTTGTAAAACTTGAACACTTCAGAAAAACTTATTTTCGAGGAGGAAACACCTTCCCACTTCAATATGCGAGGAGTCTTCTTTTTTATCTTAATGGCCCACTTTTCTGCTACAAAACCATCAATTATTTCAAACAACCAAGCGTGTAACATGTGAAAAATGCAAAGTTAGGAAAAAAAAATAAAAATACATTGTATAGAAAAAATTCATATGTATTTGAAACGCATCTGCACCCCAAGACAAAAGCCATAAATGTTATACTTCACCTCTTTAAGAGTATTACCCTGTAAAGCCTCCATTTTCTGGTTAAATGCAGTGTTCAAACTTTTATATACCGTTTTCCAGGATAAACGACCTCATGGAAGACTTCTAAAGTACTCAAGATCATCAACATAGTTTAACAATAACGAATTCAGTACACGTTCATCTTTTCTACCATTAAATACTCTATCTGCAAAGTAATATAACGCAATCTTTAGCGCATCAACATCATCCATGTCATTAAAGTTTAAATCTTCAATTTTTTTATCAAATCGTTTAAGAGTAGCACCTAGGTTACCTTCAAAGTACAAATCACGCAATTTGTTATTCGCAGGAAATTTGGCTTCTTTGTGTAAGTCGTATGTACCATAGCAAAGTCCCGTAACTAAACACCATTCAACGATTGATAACCGTGCTAACTGACTGGCCACTAAATTCAAACCACAGCTAATTTTTATCATCTTCATCACAACACGCTACTTGCATAAGTAGCTCGTTGTGAAGGATTGTACCACTAAATACGTAGCTATCCATCTTTGATAAATGGTCAAATATATCTTTCTTGAATAATCTTAATTGTTGTTTCGTTAACTTCCTCTTGATAGCATCCATCACATTCCCAAATTTTGAGGTATTTGTAATACACTCGGGGAAGTGTTTCGTTTCCGGAATCTTCATCGTGCCTGGTTTTGTGGCCATTACGACTGTAAAAAAAATTAAAATTTTAATTAGTTAATCTGATAATAAAAAAAATAAAAATAATTCAAGATTTATTATTTTTTTCACATTCTGTAATATCATGCGACAGGTGCCTGTCGCAAGCTTGTCACGCGCTCGATGGCTGCATGTGGCGCGCGCGATCGCTGCCTGTCGAGCGGGTGATTTTTACCTGTTGCGCGTGTGATTTCTACTCCTATTGCACCTATATTTCACCTTACAATTACACCATCAACACTTTAATCTTGCAATACATCATCAACTATTTAATCTAGTCTAAGGGGTATTTTATCGAGCACCTCGCGTACCACTTTTTAAACCTAAATTTCACTTCAATATTTATGGGCAATCAATCCTAACCTCATCTATATGCATCCATACACTGATTTTTCACCAATCAAACTTATCAAAATAAAAAGAAATTAAAATTTACGAAGTGAAAATTACTGGAAATTACAAAATAGAGGATGATAGAAACTAGTCGGAGTTGAGTTCACTGTCAAAAATCCATCCAACCGCCGTTGATTGTTATCGGAAAATGTAAAATGGAGGTAGTTCGGGTTCGGAGGGAGCCAATTGCCGAGTTTGGTTTTGAGAGAGATATGGGCATTATAGGCAAAAAATAAAGGGCTAAATGGCTAAAGATGATAGAAAAAATGTAATTGGTTATTTTGGATATTTGTAAAAATTTTTTTGCTATTTTTGTAAATTCCCCATAGGAAATCATGGATCTCAGCCGAGGTTTTTTTTTTAGGATTTTACGGGGCCTTTTCATGTCTATTTAATTTGCTATCTCTTTAGAATTTCGTGAAGCCTTCTTTGCAAAATAATTTCAAAACTTAACTATTTCAGGCTGTAGAGGACTAAGGTGTGGATTGAAAGTGATTCAAGAACTAAGGTGTGGATTGAAAGTGATTTAATAACTGCAGTTGCTTAATTTTATTATCAATAAGGCTTTTTGAACCACTATAGTGGGTATGTTTGATATTGATGTGCTATAATTTTTAAGTTGCAGTTGTTGTGAAAAAATACTATAATTATAAAATAAAAATTAATAATATGTAGTAAAAATATTTTTTTAATAATAATTTTATCATACAAATGAAAATTTATTAAATATATAATAAAATTTTTATCATACAAATGAAAAAAACATATTAACATAACTTTTAAGTCATAACAGCTAATGTTTACCAAATACTTTAGTATTGTAGCTTAAAAGGTACAGTTGTCTATCCTCAATCTCAAATATACCCAGTGTCTTTCTGCGTGTTGGTCGAATTGTCGAGAGTTAATTGGTGAAATACTGATTCGTTGCGCGCGCGCACGTATATATGTATGTAAATGTTATAAATATTGAGCACAGAAGAATTCAACACTAGTGAGATCAACCTCCTAATCATAATCCCCGTTTGTTGAATTGGGAATGCATGGGCTCTCTCATGTTATTGGTTTTCTTAATAATATTTTTCTTTATGTATTCTGCCCATCTCATTTTTCTTTAACAAGTTTCGAACACCAACAATTAACTGAAGTATAAATCAACTATTAAGTTTGTTTAGATAGGATGCATTAATGATGAGAATAAAGAATGAACAAAGAATAATCAAGTTGGTAGGCAACAAAATAATTAAAAAAATAAAAAGGACAGGTATAGTGTCCTTAAATTAGTAAGGCTTCTCCCCAACGCAGTTGCCAGGGGGATCATAGTTGCAAGTGAAAAAAGTGTTTCCATTGTGGCACTTAACTATAGCACAGCCGACGCGAGCCGTTGTTCGCCAAACCACCTGAGTATAATGGCCGCACATATCCGGAACCCTGCATGTATTAGTATTGTAGTCATAGTCTTTCACCTCATCAATCCACATTTGAATAGCTTCCGAGCCCTTCATGTCGTAGTCTGCCCAGGCTAGGTTCTCCCCCAAAGGCGTGACTGAGTGCTCCAGTAGGCAATCCCCCCTGCGTTCATTGGCGTACCATTTTGCATAATCAGCTAGCTTGTCATCCCAAACCAGCGGAGGAAGCCCCATTTGGATTCTAATTCCGTTGTGTGCCTGCAGCCAGTCATCTCGGTTTTCGTGTTTTGCGTTGGCCATTCCCAATGTTATCATCATCATCAGGCTGCAAAGCAGCATCTTGCAAAACTCCATTCTCATTCTCTGTTTGATGGGGGGATGGGGATGGGGATGGGGATGATGAGACGGTGGTTCAATTGATTTGGTCGATGGAATTTCTGTGGCCATTTGTTTGGTATTTATAGAATTCACAACAGGAAAATTATCGGATCAGCTTCATTCCTCTAGCAACTAATTAACTAATTTTTTTTTTTCTGTTAAATAAAGTAAAATATGTGGCCCAACACAAATTGTCTATAAACTCTCCTTCAGAAGCTTAAAATAAACTCTCTCATTCTATTTATGGGGAAGTGAAATAACATGCCCACCTTTTTCACGGTCCTCGTCCATGTGACAAGCTTCTTGCTGCATGTCCATGTAACAAGCTACTTTCAATTAATCATCTTTCCCATCTGATCTTAAATACAATATCTTGTCAGCCATGTATTTCCAATATTATTTTAAACGTGACGCAACACTAATTTCTTTAAAATCCGATTTCAGTTCAGCGGCGCCTATCATATATTACAAACGGTAGATGTTTCTTTCATACTCGCAATTGGAGCGACCATAGCACATCTCTGGGTTACATTTAATAATTAATACTAATAAAGAGTTTGATTAAATTTAACCTAGAGTTCAAATCCTGGGAACCTAGCGTTCACCGGCTCAAGCAGATCAAACCAGATGCACGCTGCTCCAGCGAGTCCCTGGAACAGGGAGTAGCCATGATCAGCACCATGAGCATGTCCTGAAGTCACTAGTTTCTGAGCATTATGATACAAGAAGGTTGAAAATGCATTTGCCCTTTCTACATATATGGTCTCTCCTGTCAGTCGATACAGAGAAAGGAAGGCATAGGCATTTCCTGCCACTCCATCAGCTAGTCCCACCTTCTTCACCAATCCATTCTTCCACACAACTTCACCTGCTTCTATAGCAGCATCACGAAATTCTCTATCACTTGGAAAAACCTGTAAGATTGAAGAAAAAGTATTTTACCCTAAGAGCAAAGACTTTCTAATCTCCCTGCCATTATTGTGTGCCAAAAGGGGAAAAACAATTTGATTTTGCTGAAACACTAACCTGTGATGCCTTGCACAGCGTGATGGCCACACCGGTTGCACCATGAGACCACTGCACCAATTTGTCCCTCGGGTTTCCTTCACTAACAGGGTAATTACCACTATGAGGGAACCTATTACTCATCATATACCGTAAAGTTCCTTTCACATCCTCAGCATCTTCTTCAGAGAGGGGGAAGTGAAGTAGCACTTGCAAGATTCCAGCAAGACCGTTGGCTGCACCCCAGTACCTTGTACCATGCCATCTATACATCAAGGGGCACGCTGTGTTAGCAGTTGCACCTGCTCTGCCCCCAGCTAAAACAGCATCAACAATAGGCATGAGAAGGTCATTAGGCAATGTCCCTGCCCCGAGATGCTTGTTTATGAACAAAGCAGCCCATAAAAATCCAGCTCGACCATAAAGGAGATCATAAGACATTCCAAATCCGCCTTCTTCTGGTCCAACTGGGAGGGCGCCCTCTTGTGCTATCTATATATAAACAATTGTATCAAAAAAAATATATAAGCAATTGAAAATATGTATTAGATACAAATATTTGGGTGATTCCCATGGTCACTGAACCAGAAAATGATGAGTAGTTTCATGTACACAACTCCTTTAGATACATTTAAGCCATTCAATTTATTTACACACACACACACATTTCAAAACTAAACTTTTAAAGTGCACTTTCATTTTCACGATCTATAAAGTTAACCCATGCAGTTACATTCCAACTTAATATACCTTTCTTAAAATTTCAAGACACTCTAAGAGAACAAAATTACAAACAATTTTAAGGCAACAGCAATAATCCTCTTATCTATAAAATTCAAACTATCACCACATTCTTACATTGTCATCATTGACCCATTGAAGGCGTCAATTGGTTCAACTGATAAAATCTATTGAGTAGTAAAAGCAGTTTGAGGTTCAAATCTGCTGACATGGCTCTCGGAAAGAGATTTAGTTTCCAATTACATTTGGTCTTCACTTTATTCAAGTGAAGTCTCCCCATTGAAGAATTTATACTCTCTCTCCCTATATATATATAAATTTTTTATGCGATCCTAAATTAAGGAAAGAGTGGCTAAGGCAACTCATTTTATTAGCAGTAGTAGGCATGAATTAGCAAACTGGTAGGATGTAGACCATTGACATTATATGATATCCGTAGCTCGAGCAAAATTATCAATTTAGTAGGATACCTTAGTTTAGGCAAGAAATGTGAAACTATTAGTAAACTGAAAATAAACTTCACACTGATGTATAACAATCTGATCCTAAATTAAGACAACTCAAATTTTTAGTAGCAGCCATGGATAAGGCAAATGGATCTGTTATGAACCATGATAATTTATGCTATTTAAAACACCAAGCAAATATCTAATTAAATATGCACTTTTCCCTTTATTTAGGCAAACATGTAAAGTATAACAATAGTGGAAACAGACTTCCCATTAATGTATCGATAGCGACAAGGATCAAAACTTGATGATTGAAAATAATACCTCAAGAAAGAGATTCAAGAAAAAGTCACGCCTTGAATGGTCTCCCATGCGGTTAGCCACCACGGCACCAAGTGCATAAATCCCTCCTCTCCCACATAAAAATGTCACGTCCCTGTACCAATATGATTTTCATCAGATTGGAGTTATTTATACTGTAAACCTTACTTTAAATATTTTATTACTCTGTACAATATACACTCACGTGCTAAATTTAAAAAAAAAATTAAATTTTACTTTTTACCATTTTCAAAATATAAAAAAAGAAAAAAAAATAGTATGAGGATCATATTTCCATGAGTAACCTTTTTCATACTAGTGTGTATATATATATACTTTTTTTATATATTATATATAAAATTACAGTTACCTTTAAAAAAAAAAAATAGTTTCAAAGAATCAAATTTAATTTCGTTGTTTCAAGGGGGAAATATGTACCGAAACTATGTTATATTTGTTCTTAAAAATCCACCAAACATTGATTTGGAAAGGAACCGACGCAATCAATAATTGACAATGGCAACCACAGTCCGTAGACATGTAATAAATTACTCAAAATTATCTCTATTCTATCTTCATTAAATATTTTGCGATTTTTTATATTATAATTTTAGATGATTTTACAACCTCTAATATTCTTGCAAGATATTTCCACTGCAAGCGAGCAAACAAGTAGTTAACATTGCCATAAATAATCCGCCAGACAGCGACCTCTCTGATCTCTCACACTCACTCGTGATTTTCAATCCCATCAACTTTAACTTTCTTCACAGCTCAAAAGGAAAGCAGTAAAACTGTAAAATAGAAGAAGTTAAAAACAAAAATTACCTAGTGGAGGCACGGACGACAGAAGTACACGTGTCAACAATCTCTGCGGACAATGGCAATTCCTGCCGGTTACCGGTTAACTCGTACGACCTCAAGCAAATGAAAGCTGTGCCCAGCAAACCCGTATAAAGAGTCGGGTCCATCCCCCTCCCCGGTTCGCCCCCTCCACCACAACCTCTCCGCCACATCACCTCCACCACCTACATGACTTTGTAACATAACATGTAATATTCTGATTAATGCTAACAAAATTTAAACTTTACAACAAAAATATTATATAATCAATATTATTACCTGCTCTTTAAGAGACATGGCAGCTTTTAGAAAAGTTTCACTTGGAAGGGACATGTTAATGGTGGCCGTTGGATCGACGTTGCTGTCGTGGCGAAGCAAATCGAGGCGTTCATTATTGTTATTATCTTCATGGGCATGGCTGTCCTGAGAAGCAAACTTAACTGAAGACATGTAGTTTATTTTTAATTTTTTGGAAATGAAATTTCATGTAGTTTATTGGTTTCGTTTCGGACTATATATATATATTGCAAGTAAACACTTGCTTAATATGTAGGCATTGGCAAACCTGTGGGCAGAGAGAGAGAGAATGTGAAAATTGAAAGGGTGAAGTGTCGAGTTGCAGTTGTACAAAGGGGGACGGTGATGCGATGTTCTACACGTGCTAAGTTTTCAGGTTTTGTACCAATAAATTAATTGCCGCTGGATTTCATAGTCGACACATGCTCTTTTTTTTTTTTTTTTATAAAGATTTGGGACATGGATTTGAATGCTTTTTCGGTGGGGGTGGGGGGACCAGTGTTTGTGATTGTTTTTCACATGATTCTACCATGAGAGGAAATGAGTAGGGACCAAATGAAACGGATGATAGATAAAATATCATCCCTTCTTGCTACGCCTATGGTGCATCGCCTGCACCGTGCAGCAAAAATTATCAGGACCCTTGGATTGGTCGATAGAGATTGGATGGTTGAGATAGCTTTCAAACGACGAGGGAATTGAATGGAAATCGGCAGATCGGCAGTAATCATTAATTTGTTTGTCGGATTTCTCTGCAATGTTATATAAATTTTTACAGTATTAATATTGAAATTATTGTGAGATCTTAAATATAAGTGTTTTAATTTTAGTTATTTATTTAATATAATTTAATATAGTACTAATTAATTAATTAAAAAATAAATATTATATAATAAATATTGTTTATTTAATGTGTCAGCAATAATTTAATTAATTTATTTAATGTATTTTATTCTATCTTTTGTTAATTTAAAATTACTATTTTAATCACTTTGTTAATCAGCTATATTATTTTAAAAATAACTAAAATTTGTTATCAATAAAAATAATATGTACTATTAATTAAATCCAACAATATTTATTTTTTATATTATTGATGTTGTAAAAAAAGTACAGTAATATAGAGGGGCCCTTGTTTGTCTTCTATTTGAACCTTAAATCCAATATTATCTTTTTCTCTTTTCTTTTATTTTTTAAAATTTTTGTGTGATCTGATTTTCTTTAATTCTTTACTATAGTAAAGTATTGTTTGTCCAGGATTATGATGAGACAAACCTAATAGATTTATGAGAACAAATTAAAGTTGTGTCTCTAATTATGGAATTGTTAATATTTAATACATTCAATGATATAACAATTAATAAATTTTATATTTTATAATTAATCTTTTTTTTTAAATGTTTTATAAGTTTTTGGTAAAATAACTAATGGTTATATTAGTCCTTAGTAGTACAATTCTTAATGATGTCTATAAATTCAATAGCATTCATATTAGTTCCTAATAGAAATCTATATATATAAAATTCACACTTATCTTAATAATTACTATTTATTGAGAGATATTTTTATTTTAATTTTAGGCCTGGTTAAAATAAAGTGTTAGCTTCGCTATTGTCAAAATTTCAGTTAGTAATAAAACTGAAATTAAAATAAAATTAATAATTGAGAATTGACGAGATAAATAGAGGGATCTAAATATCTCTACTCCATTTAAAATTAAAATAAAATTAATAACTGAAGATTGACGAGATAAATAGAGGGATCTAAATATCTCAACTTTGTTTTAAAATAAAATGTTAGCTACAATAAAATTAAAATAAATAAATAGAGAGATCTAAATCTCTCCCGTCCATTTTAAATTTATCGGCCCATTAGATAACCCACACGTTACATGCACTATCTGCCTGCGTGTCTTTAAAGGTTTGAAACCGAACACGTCGCCACTTGGTTTGTCATTATGTTCCCTGGTAAGAAACCGGAACATATTCACCACTACAGCCGGTATTTAGGAATTAACAAGTGGCAGCGTCTTGTTAAATCTCTTGTCGATTCACGGACTGCACGGTGAAGATAGTGTACCGTAGCAAGACCCCCGGATCTCATTGATGATTTTTGTATATGACATTATAATACATTAATTATAATGTCATGATGAAAGCCCATGAAAAACATATGCCACTTGACGCGTATTTCTTATTTGCAATTGGCTTCATTGATTGTAATATTGAATTAACAAGTATTTGTCGTCATATTTTCCAATTGATCAGATCCAGAATCACAGAAGTGATCAGATGCGTATCGTACGCCATAGCACAGTTTCATTATTTAGATTTTGACACGTTTGTGGTCGCGCTTCACTTCTTTCAGTATCACAGCATCTAAACCTCCAGTTACTTCCTTCTTCCAGTAAAATTTTAGCCACTTCAGTTAGTTTGATTAATAATCTATTTTTAATAATTTTTTTTTCAAAATCATAATATTGAACATGTCAGGTGATTCACGAAGTTGATTGTTTTTTATCCATAGTTATTAGGCAAGACCGCAAAATAAATCCTGATCTTTTTGTTTCGTAAAAGTTAAGCCAGCGCAATATGAAAATGGAACCATTTGAAGAAGATGCGGATATTACTTTTATCCGCAACTTGACAATGGTCAACGATCGCAACAAGTCGTCGGATCATATCTTCTGGGCTTTTGCCTTTCAATGAGCGCCCTCTGTTTGAACATTCAGAATATTCTCTAATATTATCAGTTTCTTATTCCTCTAGAAGCCTGCAGCCAAATCTGTCCAACTCAAAACACTTCCCAAAAATAAATTTCTTTATATAATTTTCCCTTTTCTATGCTAAATTTTTGTATACGTAATTTACAATCTATATATGCATACGATGGCTTAAGCTGTAAGCCTATAATATAAAATAATGGTTGTGTAAAATATAAAAAGAGGAAAATAGGAACCAAGTAATAAACTGGAAAATATATCTTCCAAATATTCTTATGTATTAATTCTTTCATATATATATATTTATATATGTGAAAGGGAACATGTACACAGAGTAATTACAGCTCCAAGTTTCATTTGAACTAAAAAGCTAAACCAACAATCAACTATAAAAAATCAAAACTGCAATGTATATGTATGTTATGTTTATTCCACGGATGGTTCTTTTCTATGAGGAGTCCTTCTCATTAGTAGTATATCTCCAAATCTCCTTATCAATGCTTTCTTTTTTCTTGTGTTTCTATCACCATCCTGATCATCTAAATGTGTACCCTCTAGATTATCTAAATCATCTGGAATTATTGTTTTCCCATCATCCGAGAAAGAAATAGAAGAATTCTTCCGATGATGGTTTGCTGAGCCCGGTGAACTTACCTCAAATATAGAGCCTCGGAGTGGGTCAACCTTAACAGATTCCTCGTCTTCAGGCTTAAGTTTATTAGATAACTTTGCATTCTCGTGTGCAACCTTGTGTGCATTCTCATCAGCAACCTTGTGTTTAAATGGGATTTTTACGTCCTTGACATTGATGCTAAAACTTTCAAACAGTTTCTTGCCAGTGCCGTTGCCATCTTTATTCTCCTTGTCCAATGAATTATCTGCCTTTAGTTTCCTGCCATCTTGTGTTTCCTCCAATTTTGACTCTTTAGAAGATGATTCCGAGAGCAACTTCTTCAACTCCTTCATACTTTCAATATTTGCAGCTTCATTCATTTTAAGATCTTCGTTTTCTCGGCAAATAAAGTTTAAAGCTTCTTCCTTGGCATGCAAGGCATCCTGAAGCCGAGCATTTTCTGCCCTAGCAATCCCAGAAGCTTCTTTTGCAACGTTAGCCTCATTTATGGCTTGTTTAAGTATATCGCGCAGTTTTAGAGTCTCATCCTTTGCTGCCCTGCTTGTGTTCTCAGCTTCTTTAAGCAACTCGAGCATGGCCCCATGTTCCTGTTGTGCACTGTCTCGTTCCTCCTCTGCTCTCTTGATACAATCAACAAAACGAGTCTCTTTCTCACTCCAAGCTAAGAGTGATTCTTCAGCTTCCAATCTTAACCTCTCAGCAGTGTTTTTGTGAAGGTCGGCTTCTTTCTTCAGCTCATCCAACCGCACCTTATATCTGTCCTCAATGTTCTTGAGCTTCAGCTTCAATTCTTCAGACTCAGCCTTTTTCACTTCAAGCTCTGCTTCAGTTGAGATAAGTTTTTCCTTAGCCTGGCTTGCTTCTAATGCAACTTCTTTGAGTGCTAATGCTAAATCATCAAGAGCCTTCTGGTTATTCATTTCTGCCCCAGTAACCAACTTCAGTTCATTCTTCAAAAAGCTTACCTCCTCAAGTAGACTCCTGACCTTCAACAAAGACTCCTTCTCGTTCTCTTGCGACCGAACAAGCTTCTCTTTCGCCAATTGAAGCTCAGAGTTAAGAAAATCAACAGTTTCATTTGTACCCACAAGGGCACTTTTAGATGCATTAAGATCTCTCGACTCCAATTTCTTCAACTTTTCACGAAGAGAGTTAATTTCAAGCTTTGATTCTTCAAACACAATCATTGTTTGCTCAAGCTGTTTGGTCTGGGCAGCAAAGGAATCAAACATCTTTTTCTCCGATTCCTTCCTTTTCTCTACTTCCAGCTCCAGCTCCTGAAGCTTCTTCTTACTCTCAGAATACAAACTCATGGCGTGAGCCTCTGATGACTTTGCATTACTCAAGGTCCCTTTTAACTCATCCAAAGAAGCATCTTTCTCCACCAACTTAATCTCCAATTCTTTTCTCGCCTTTGCAAATTCAACTTTCAATGATTCAATGTTCTTTTCTTTCACCTTCAATTCTTTACTTAATGTTTCATTTGTTGTGTATATGTCTGCAGCCTTCCTAGTGGACATAGTTTCACTAAGCCTCATGTTGGCCTCTTGAGCCATCTTCTTCATCTCATGAAGCTCATCGAGGGCTCGATCTCTTTCTTTTTCTGCAGTATCCAATCGATCCTTTGTCATCTTGAGCGTATCCTCAACAGGTCTCATGTGCTGCTGCATCTCCGAGACTCGGAACAATCGGTTTCTAACACAAATATAATTACTGAGTTATACATGAAGATCATACTTGATTCGAGAAAAAAAAAGACCTCTTTTACTTTGATTAAACCAAATTCCAAACCAAAGGCAATAAAATTGTTAATCGAAAAATTAATACACAATGCATTCACTATCAAGTTGACAAAACAGAATTCAAGATTCAATCCATCAATTGTTATAGAACAAGCAGCAAACAAAAAACGAAAGAAAAAGGCCTTACCTCAGGCAAATATGTGATCTTTGACCTTGAAGGGCTTGCCTTTGGAATTGTACAAGTATTCTCCCTTGAAAGAGCTCTGTTTTATATTAAACAAACCAATGAAGGGTTCCTTCGTGGGAATTTATTAGACCCGGATAATAAAATCAATTTCTTGTTCCTTTTTGACGTATTCAACAAATAAATAGATAACTGTATTTAAAAAATAAATTTGTTTTTTAAAAAAATACATCTGATATTATATACAAAGAGAGGCCATCAAGGCTAAAAAGTCTAAAAACGCTTGGAACTTCAAACTTAGCATCTGGGGGGTTTTTGTAAGGTAAAAATCTTTTTCTGTTGATCACCTAATATCCATAATTGGAAAATCAGTAAAAGGTTTAGCACAAATAGATTTAAGTTTGTGGGAAAATCCGATGTTGTCGGGTATACATTAACTAAAAATCAATGACAGCTTTGGGTCGAACGGTTTGGAAATTCGAGAGACCAGGCGGTTTGGTATTTGGACTGTAGCAGTTTGGCGGGCAAGTTAAGAAATGTCGGTTGAACGGACAATATTGTTCATTTTTCAAAAAAGAATTATTGTATCTTCATTTTGACCCGCATCTCCTCTCCTTATTCAGCCGGCTGACAATGACGTGCCATGTTCAACAATGCCTTCGCCCATCTGGCGGCCACTAGTCTTAATTTATTATAGACGGGTAAATTTTAAGGTCGTTCCTATAATTTGACATTTCAATACGTACGAATATCCTTCACTTACCTCCTTTAAACAAAACGATAATTAGCTGGGATAATCTGTCATATTAAGCCAAAATAGTAGCTTCATTAATTAACTGGGATAATCAGTCGTATTAAGCCAAAATAGTAGCTTCATTGTGCTGCCAATAAAGCATGCTGAATACGTAGCTTCAGCCAACCACAGCAGCTACAATGTTTGTACCACGGGCGCTTAATTCTGTTACGGTTCAGAAGATGCAATGATTCTTTGAGGTTCGTTTTGATGCAACAACGTGAATACATAGAGTCCAAGACCCATGTTCTTGAACATCATCGTCTCACGGATAGCACTTGTATTCCAGGAAGTTCAGAATTACAGCATTTTTCATTCATCTTTTTCAGAATCATATTTCACATTGATAATGCCTGTGCATTAATTGTTATCAGAAATCACATCAACCTCCACGTTCCCTCCTGTCAAGCATATCCCCCGTGTTAACCTGAACTAGTTTTAGTCACCCCCTAACAAATATTACTTTTCCACCAGGAGACCACCACCATCAAATAAGTTACATGTTAATCAAAAGAGCTCCATGATGTATCAATTTCCACAAAATCATCCATGAACATCATCTGTAAACTAGCCCTCTTAAGTTCCAAATGAATCTTATCAGTGCATGGATGAGACATGTCCCCTCCCAAGAAATAATGCACTTTGTTACCAATTTCAATCCAACTATAAGCACATTGCTTAGTAACTCCTTGCTCTTTCATTAGAAGCCGCACTCTTGTTACATCTCTCCACATACCAGCTGCAGCATATAAGTTGGACAGCATAACATAAACTGCAGAATTCTGGGGATCCAATTCCCTCATTTTCTTAGCTGCTAGTTCCCCTAATTCCATATTCAAATGAACAACACATGCAGCAAGAAGCGAACCCCAGACTCCAGTATCTGCTTCAAATGGCATGCCATGAATAATCTGCCAGGCCTTCTCCAACTGCCCTGCTCGACTCAATATATAAACCAAGCAACTATAGTGTTCACAGCTAGGGATAATTCCATAAACTTTTACCATCAATTCAAACAAATCCATGCTCTCATTCACCTTCCCTGCATGACCACGAGCAGACAATAAACTAAGAAAAGTAATCCCATCCGGATCAAAGCCATTCAATCCCATCTGGCTGAAGAAACTAAGAGCTTTCTCGTAGTGGCCATGTTGCGCAAATGCTGCAACAATTGTATTCCATGAAACAAGGTCAGGATTGCATATTTGTCTAAACGCTAGTTCAGACTCAAGGATGCCCCCACATCTGCTGTACATCATAATAATAGCATTACAAACTGACACTTTTGCTTCAAACCCATATCTTATAACGAGCACATGACTTTGTCGTCCTTCGTTTAGCGATTGAAGAGCAGAACAGGCAGTGAAAACTGAAACAAGGGTCATATCATCTGGCTGCATATCCATTTTAATCATCCCTGAAAATAACCTCAACGCTTCTTCAGCAACACCATTTTGTGCATAACCTGAAAAATATAACGGCAACAACTAGCATATCAATTTTCCCATTGGAGTAATTTAAAGACCTTCATGAATCATGATTACAAAATATAAACCAGTTCTAAGACCTTTGCAGTTACTTCAAAAATTAAGCTAACGGTGGATGCATACCACCAATCATTGCATTCAAAGACACATGATCTTTAGGCTGAATTCTTTCAAACAAAAGTCTAGCGTTCTCCAGCATCCCCACTTTACAGAAACCTGTGATCATAGCCGTGACCACAACAACATTTTTGTTATAGTCAGGCATCCTGTAAAACAATTCTCTTGCTTCACAAAACCTCTCATTCTTCACGTAACCACTAATCATCACCGTCCAAGAAACGACATTTTTAAATGACATGTAATCAAACAAAGCCCTAGCCTTATCAACCTCTCCTTCCTTCATAAAACCGTCAAGCATTGCAGTATAAGAGATCACATTCCTCCTTGGCATCCGCTCAAAGAGCCTGTTAGCTTCCTCTAAGCGACCGTGTTTTAGAAAACCTGAAATCATTGCATTATAAGTGGCGGTATTCCTCTCGGGCATTGCTTGAAAGTAGTCGAAGGCATCGTCAATCCTCTCATTGTCGAGGCAGCCAGCTATCATGCAATTCCAAGAGACTACGTTCTTAACAGGCATTGATTTGAACAAATTCTTTGATTCTTGAAGCAACCCGTTCTGCCAATAGCCAGTGATGATGGCATTCCATGTAACGATGTCTTTTGTAGTCATTTAAACGAACAGTTGGCGGGCGGCAGATATTTTTCCGGCACGAGACAGAGCACCGATCTTCACATTGTTTACGAACACATATTGAGCTGAAAATAGCTGGATTAGACAATTGGATGAGTGAAGAGTAAAGTTAGCGTAACTGTCAGAAGTGTTGAGTGTTCGAAGTATGGGTGGGAAAAGGATCCGTTTAAGATAAGGTCGATGGAAATAGCTATTACAAAGCATGGGCGCCTCTTATGTGATTTTGATTGATACTCCAGCAAAAACAAGGATGTCATTCTCCCTCTTGAAATACTAGTGGGACTGGGACCGAGAACACCAAGTCTACCACCCCACCTCAATGTGTGTGTTCCTGATTCAAGGGGAACACTGTATATGCCTGGAAACAGCCCTAATTTCTGTTATAGGTCATAACATGCCGCAAATTGAGGTCTGATTTTGATCAATATTTATTTATGAATAAAAAGATAAAATAAGGAAGTTTCCAGACGGCTCTGTTTAATGCCTTTTAGTATTCTCTGCTAATGGGCTTTCGAAAATACTGGGTAAGCATTCAGCGTTGGCATAAAAACGTACGCATATCTATTTCACACGCGTACCTATCCTCTTAACAGAAATGGATATATTGAAAGCAAGACCCAAGAGACGTCCGTCCATTGAGATTAGAGCCACTCGGTAATAATATGCACAAATCAACTGCTCAAATATAAATAAGGCCATAATATGCTGTTAAATTAACGGACAGGTTTTCTCCTAACATTTCTCTCTTAATAATAATAATCATTATTAGTGAAATAAATTAAGAGAGAACACTAATCCCTAATTAACGGCAGTACCATAACCAAATCTGCCATTCAAGGCGTGAGACGCTTAGATGTCCTCATCCCGTAAGCCCACCAAAAACAAATACTTGCCACCATTCATTGAAGAGAAACTAAAAAAGGTAAAACTTGGAAGTAATTCCTACATAAAGAATATTGCTCGGTAAATCAGATACCAAAACTCCCAACCAAGTCATGACTGACTTCAATAACACCATATCATTACAATGAAACGGTGAAGAAACATATCAATATTTTTATTATTATTCAACAAAAATATTGAATCAACTTCATATAGAAAAATAAATTTCAAACTAAACTTTAGATTAGATGCAAAATAATAGAGATGTTCAACCCCACCACTACTGTGGCAACAGTATCCAAGAACACGTAAAACAGTCTTTTAAGACAAATTAAAAACCACCCCATCATCAACAAATAGACATCATAATAAAACACCACCAAAAAACAAACCCAGAGGATCATATAGCCATATTCTAATAACTACTGAAATCCTACCCCTATCTACCCCCAACTAACCCCACAAACAAATTAACACATCCCAGCTTCCTCCTCCCAGTCGTCATTCGATTGAAGCAGGCAGCAAGTACGCTTAAGCACGCTCGCCACGGATCCTACGAGCAAGCTGGATGTCCTTAGGCATAATAGTCACACGCTTCGCATGAATGGCGCAGAGGTTAGTGTCCTCAAAAAGACCAACGAGGTAAGCCTCAGCTGCCTCCTGCAGGGCCAGCACTGCATGGCTCTGGAAACGCAGATCAGTCTGTAAAACAAAAAACAAAACAGCTATTAGCCGTCTATCAAGAAATCTTGGCAATTCAATCCCAAAAAAAACAAAAAAAAAAATGACAACAATCAAAATTATAACAAGGTACCTTGAAGTCCTGAGCAATTTCACGAACAAGTCTCTGGAATGGGAGTTTCCTGATTAGCAGCTCGGTACTCTTCTGGTACTTGCGAATTTCACTGCACAGAATTACCTACAAAATTAGACGAGGACAACAAAAGCTATACAACGGAAATTTAAATAAGAGAACGAACCGAAGGGCGACCGTTCCAGGACGATAACGGTGAGGCTTCTTGACTCCACCGGTGGTGGGTGCAGACTTACGGGCGGCCTGTAAAACAAATTTAGAAT
This sequence comes from Murraya koenigii, assembly GCA_025617385.1. Taxonomy (NCBI): domain Eukaryota; kingdom Viridiplantae; phylum Streptophyta; class Magnoliopsida; order Sapindales; family Rutaceae; genus Murraya; species Murraya koenigii. The sequence continues at coordinate 29,888,522 of CM046813.1, forward strand.
ACAATCTTTTAAAATACCGAAAGAAAGAAACAAAAATAATTAAGAGCATAATAGTAAAGTCAAACAAACCTTGGTAGCAAGTTGCTTCCTAGGAGCCTTTCCTCCGGTTGACTTACGTGCAGTTTGCTTGGTACGGGCCATCTGTACAGATTACAATCACCGTTTAATTTCAACAAATTCTTGATCAGATCTTAAACAACCATCAACCCTACAGACTAGAGAAGCCAATTTCAATAATAAGTCAAAATCAGAAACCCTAAATTTACAAATTCATAAGTATGAGGAAAGAACCAACACGATAAGAATCACAGCACGGCAAAATCAGAAGATTTTTAAACCAAAAAAAGACAGTAATTATCAGAAAACAACAGAACATACCGCTGAGTTTCCTCAACTCCTCTTCTTAATTTCTCTTGTCTTTCTCTCTAAAAATTTGTGCTAAAAGATTGAGAATGGGGGCAGTTAAGGCGTTTATATAGAACGAAGAAGGTGAGTGGGATAACGGGATTGGACGGTCGCGATGGGCTATCCGTGTGTTTTTTGGTACGAAATCTGACGGCGTTAAAAGGAGTAAGATGTGTTTTCTTGGGTTAAGTGGATGGTCACGATGTGATTTTAGAATGAGGACGCGGATCGTCATTGCCAATTACTCGATTCCTATTGGTTACAACTTAGAAGGAAGTAAAGAGTTTTAAGTATTGCCCGGTGTAGCTGTTCAGGAGGTCTACCTTACTAAATCGTGTGAACAAGTCAGAGTGAGAGGCGGTTACTTTTTGAGGAGTCGTTTGAAAAATTGGCCACGACTGTCTAGGGTTATTTTAAGGTAAAATACAAATTATGTAAAAAGTTATATTATGTACGAGATTTATAGGTATTTTCATAGAGAATGTAAGTTATATAAATAATAATTTAATAAAATATATATTATATTTTTAATTATGTGATTATAACAAATATTTTACTTTAAAATAATTGTAAGGTAGTTAGATACTTAAAAATATATGTGATATTATAAAAAAAAAAGATTGCTAAAAAATATTTGTTTCTTTATAAGTCTTGTTTTAACTTTTAAGTAATAATAGAATTATAACAATTTTATATAAATAAATATGTACGAATTAATATAATATGAGTATTTATTTATATAAAATTATCATGAATATACATAATTTTTAAAAAATTATTATTATTATTTAACTAATTTATTCATACTAAATTAATTTATACACACTAATTTATATAAAATAATTTGTGACATTATTATTGTTGTTAACTTCTTATCTATATTTTTTCCGGAGAGTTTTGCTAAATTAACCATTAATATAACTTACAACCTATTTGCAATATATAAAAATTAATAACACAACGATGTTACACATGCTGAGAGTTACAGTTGATATAAACTTAGGCAGACCCATTTCCTGAGACTTGTGTTCTTCTTTTGCAGCATATTTATGTTAATTTGATTGCTTCAATTTCACACTAATTAATTAATGAGTAATTCCAGTATCCCCGGAGGGAAAAAATATTTTGAAGATCCAGTGAAAATATGTACATTTTAATTACTAATTTTAACGTACTGCATTCAATTAAATTTTATATTTCGTATATATCGTAAGAAAATAGTGGCATTGTCATATATGAAATATCATTGGCCCTATTTAAACAAAATAATAATAATAAACAACAGCAATAATTAAAGTTTCAACAGTTTCATCATAGAAAAATTTTTCTATTCAATGATCAAAACCATTACCCCAAAGCAAAATGATGAGTGTACTGGAAACTTTCTTCTGAAAAACCAGCCTGGCATAATGTTTATTAAGTTCAGAAACACATAGAATTGAAACTGAAAATACAATTCTGGTTACTTAAAAAGAAACATTCGGATTCTGAAGTGAAACGATTACAGCCACCAAAACTGCATACCTAATCATCATTTACAGTTTTACACCTTTGTCTCTTCAGCGTCTTCTTTCAGCATAGATGACATAATGCTGTCCGCGCAATCAAAAGAGAGGAAAAAGAATACATTTCATTTCGTCTACCTAATTTCCCTTTACAGAGGTACCAAAAATAATTAGATCTAATGCATACAACTCCTAACATGAAAAATAACAATCTTGTACACCAAGCGCTCCCTAAACAACTAACCTGAAATGCTCAAACAAGTCCTTACAATTATCAAACACCCACATCTAATCAGCAAGGCAAACCATTCGGTCTCAGATTCCAGACTCAAGAATCAGTGAGGTTGCACTAGCAATAAAATAAGCTGCAGCAACCATGCAAGAACTATTGTCTAATTTTAACTCAGAATTTTTGTCACCTTTATATTCCACTGAAATGCCCAGAAATGCCAACTGGTCCGACTTCCAGGAGCTTATAAATACTGTTAAACTAAATAAAACTTGACCACCATATGGCCGCAGCATATCTTACAGATTTTGCAAGACATTTATGGTCGTAATCATGTGCCACTGAAGTGAAAATAGTCGGCAACTCCCAGATGATTAGCAAGCCGCCGAACACAAGTTTGCACTACTTTTGACTTTGGAGAGAAAGAACTGGGAAGTTGGGGCAGGCAGACAGGCAGATATTGCTCACTGGCCTCCAGAGGGAAGAAGAGAAAAAGCACACAGCGGCACAATATAAATCTGAAGATAAAACACACCATATTTTATTCTTATATTAACTGAATAACCAAAATATAAGCAAGAGTAATAACAGACTATTAATCTCATTCAGACAAAAGCCATTAGCCATTTCTTCCCTCAATTCCCAGAAGTCTCATCACTTAAGCTTTAGGTTTGTTCCAAATTGGAATCCGCCAGTCCATTCAACGCAAAACATATAATTATTCAACCAGATACAACCATTCTGCTTAAGTCATAAAGTTCTTTACCTAAGAATAACCCGCCGTAGAAATGGATCAGACAGAACTTGCGCCCAGACCAAATCCAAGCTAGTGGATGTACAGAGAAGAACTTCCCACTCAGAGAAAGAAGTGGATAGTATGCTTTCTGCATCATTGTAAATGTCCTAAAACATAGAAGCACAAGCAAATAAGACTGATTGTTAATACAATAAACCATTACGAGGATCAGAAGGTTTTGCTATTGACTTACAACATTAGCATCTGACGAGGAAATGCCAACCATTTGACAGAAAGCTTGTAGAGGAGCAGTCAAGAAAAATGTAAACTGACTTCCATATTGTGTTGTATCAGCACTTGAAGGATCCTTAAATGCTGGCCTCAAAGGAGAAAGCAGCAAGGCAGCGGTTTCTCCCTTTTCTGCACCGTGTATGACCTGGAATCATTCAAAAACCAAATGCAAGGAAATGTACAGATTAACAAAGATTTCAAAGGCCAAAGATGAAGTAAACAACAGAAAGAAAATCAGAAATTCCTACAAGTTTTGCAAAACCATGAATTATTTTTCCTTATAATATACCCTCAGCAGAGAATGGCATTCAAATATGACTTTACTGGTAGTTAGAATTGCATTTAGAAACAACTTAATAGTGAAGTCAATTGCGTCATGCAATGCTTAAAACTAATGGTCACCACATGACAATTTCTGATTTTGAGATGGTTTAATCAATGACCAATAATAATGTTAAATCTTGCTACATATACATATGTTTATAAATATATAAAGAGAGAACATCCATTAATTGTTCAATGCTATCTCTCTGAATTTTGATTTGGATTGAATCATTATTTTTAAGGTGACCAAGAAGTCCGACAACCAACCAAGATATGTTCAACCACCCACAAGAACATATAACAGGTATTTTCAGCCTCTACATAATTCGAATCTTGAGAGGTCTGGCTATGCTCCTCCTCCCAAGTTCTCACTCTACCACAACCACCTGTTCAGGTTACTTCTAGTAAATTAAGGGTCTGTTTGGTACTGCTGTTAGAGAGCAACAGCTGCAAAGTGCTCGGTTAACACTTGCAGCTGGGGCTTTGAAGCCAAGATGATTTTATCCAACAATTAGTTAACAAAAGCTTATGATATCTTTACTAGTTTTGTCAAAAATACTATTTAAATTTCAAATTTACCAAACAGAATCAACTTCAATTTCAGAGCTAGAACATTTTTTTTTATGGTAGCTTCAGCTTTAAGTTAAAGCACCTCCCTCAACACTAATTACCAAATTGACCCTAGCTTCGAGGGAAAAGAAAACAAGATAAAATATAGAGATGAACTCATTTTGTTGTAAGCTAATCTATATTTAGGAATTTTTTAAAAGTAATTTCAAAAATTCAAATGCATGAAAAAAGTGGAAATAGGGCAACCACAATTTATCTCCTATGTCATTCTTTATCCTTGAACCTCTCTAAAGTAACAATGGGCATAAAACTCCAACCAGAAAAAGAATCATGGTCTTGAATAGAAGAATAACTGGAACTCACAACCTTGTGAACCTTGTTTCTTATTCAGATTTTCATGATATCTTATCCTAGCAAATTAATTCTTCAAAGATGTTTTAGATTCAGAAAGAAAGAGAGAAAGAGTAGCAGCTGCATTTGCAAGTAAGCATATGCATCTAACTCAGCTGTTACAGCAGAACAAATCATGAATCAATTTAGTATAACAGCGAATGACAGTTAAATCTTCTACATAAACTATATATAGATGTAGACTGAATCTAAATTGCCCGAAAAGCAAGAACAAGTTATGACAAACCTGCCTTGAATGCATGGCTGATGTCGCTATCAATTATCAAGAATAATGGTCTCCGCGTAAAAGGAAGTATATCACCAGGGTAGAGGTTATTTGGACCTGCAAAACCAGTAAAACCATATAACAAAGCGAAAGAACTATAAAAAGCTATTTGAAATTGAAGCATAAGAGAAAGAAAACAATGGGCAAGAACAGAAGTGAAACCATACACAAACCCTCACAGCACAGACTAGATATGACATAAACTAATTGTAGGTGCCTACCCCCATTTCCTCGAGGACCCAACCACAGATAATTGTCATAGTAGTCACTTGACTCTTTCTTCCCATTTACATGATATTCAGGTGCAGAGCTATTCTGTTGCTGGGAGATCTGAGAAACAATTTTGTTACTTGAAGACTTCCTTGATCCTCCAGAATGTTCCACCTGACTAACATTACTATGACCACCCTTCCCTGCAGAATGGATAATTGAGGTAACTAGAACGAAAAGAGGGAAATCAAGGAACATATAACTTGGTTGAACTTTAAACAAGAACTATGGAAGCAAAAAAACCTGAAGCCGATATATATAATAACATAATGCTCTCTGGAGGTAGCTCCTCGCAGATTGTTGCAATAACCTGTCAATGCATCATTAATCAAATATTAACCTTGACAAATATATATCCATACCAAAGACTGCAAACAACTGAAAGAAAGATTTAAGCGCGCACTACACACATCCTATATAGCACACTAGATCCAGGTCCTTACAATACAGAGACAAAATATATAAAGACATGCTGTGTAGAGGAAAGACGTTATCTTGCAGACGTTGCTACAAGGTCCATAAGCACAATGTTGAGGAAGGAATCAGGCTTTTTATTCCAAAAAAATGTTTTCAATCAAATGCAGAAGCAAGCTAACTAGTTTACTTAACAGACCACATTAACTGCATTATATTCAATGCAATGGCTTGAAAACTCACTGCTAACAAATGTGTCACGGACGGACGATAAAGAACAGCCTTCCTAGGATTTGGAGGTAAGGTTGGATCAGTCATATCTGCCACAAAGTTTATATCTATAACTCCAGAGGTCCCTGAATGATCAATTGAAGCACCAGAATGATCGTTGGGTAGAACAGGGCGCTTTTGGTAAAAAGATCCAGTTGGCTCCCATTCCAAACATTGCAACATTCTATAAGTGTCCAAAGTAAGTTCAGCAAATTTAACCTGAAAATGGAATCACATTTACAACTAAGTAAGATTTGTAATATTGCCAACATTAAAAATTATGACAAGTAACAATCTAGAAAAAGAGAAAAAAAAAAAATTACCTCATTTCGGTGATAGCTTGTCAAGATTGCATCCTTAAATTTCAAAACATTCTTGGCATGGAAACGTGCCACATATGGAAGAGAAGCTGCATGAGAATCAAACATAGCACAATAACGCAATGGCCTGATATTTGTGAAGGCCGTATCAACTTTAGTAAAGCGGACAATTTCTTGCACCACTAGCTTCCATTCTTTGAAGTTTGTTTCCTACAAAGAAAAAAGCCAAATAACCTTGGTTGTGTCTTGACAAACATTATCACCGGATGACAAAGTAAAGAAAGCTTGTAATTATATCCTTCCTCAAACTTTGTCATGAAAGTTTCAATTGATTTTCACCTAAAATGATTTGCATGCTTAAGTATGAGAAATAGAAAAGAAAAAAGTTATGCTCCTATACTGCTGTACTCTTTTGATCACATTTACTTGCAAATGATGAAAGTGACATCTAAACCTTCTCTCACAAATTTCAAATCAACAATTCCCACCTAGCAATTGATTGAGACAATTATAACAACCAAAGGGAACAAAATCAATCAAACCGGTTAAACCAAATCTATTGTTCTAGCCTTCTAAGCATAATCTGTCATAGCTCTAAATCATTTGGTGTAGGTGATATATGGTACTTGAAGAGAACATAAAGCGTGAGAAATGGCAATTGGGGCATCCTATTCCAATAGGCTTTTGGCCTGTCAAGTTTACACCTCATCAGATGTTAGATCAAAAGAAGTCTCCTTGCACACACACTCTTTCTCTAAAAATTACCAGACCATCTTGTCTGCAAGTTACCTAACAGTGTAAGCAATCGAATAAACAACTTGAGTCAAACTTTTGGGGCCCAATCAATTTCTTCTAAATACAAATGCAGGCCAAACATCCTTTTGCCAATTTCATTAAAGAGTATAAAATTAAATTCTTCGATTCTGTTCTGAGTCTGATTTGCCACCTTCCTTCAAATACACAATCTTCAAATGCAATTCTCTCTCTAAGTGAAATCAATGATATCACTGTAAAAATGGTACTTAATAAATAATTATACATGGTAAGTTCCACATAAAGGGAAAACGTATAAACAAATAAAATGAACCTCATAACAAAATCAATCACGGTAGAATATTATTTGTGTAGTAGAAGATATAAAACCTTAATTTTTAGGGGAAAAAAAAAAACATAAGGCAACATCCAAATCTATTTACAGAAATGCCCATCAGAGATAATATAATTGAACTGAATTGGTTCGAACTGATAATTTAAAGCCTCCTCGGTTTTTCTAATACCCTGTTGGCTTTCTAAAGGATAGAAGAAAAGACCAGGTGGGAAGCAAAACTGAACCATTCATCCCCTTCTCTTATCGTCGTACTTTCAGTTTGAAAAAAGAAGAAGTCTAATTTGACTTAATCCGCCAAAAATAAAAATAAAAACTCAACCTTATACTTGTCTGGTAACAAGAATCTAACAAAATCGATTTTAAACTTTTTAACCATTACATAAGAAAGAAAAATTAAAAATTGGAGCGTGAATTTACCCGAAAATTGGCCTTGCAATCATCAACCAAGTCCCTGAAGCGGTCGACGAGAAGCTTGACCGTCTCAGTTCGGTTTAAAATCAAAGATACCAGCAAAAACCTAGCATAAAACCTCAGCTCCTTAAACCGAACTCCAAATTGCTTAACTTTCGCTCCCTCGAAATACTTCCTACTCAAAATGGCCTCGTAAAACACATAAGCTTCAACAATAAACCTGGCCTCGCTCGTCCTCATGTACTGGTTGAAGTACAGCTGTCCGATCCGGCTGGCGATCTCGCCAATCTCCCACCGGTTCAGACCGGAAGCGACGAGCTTAGCCCGGTTCTCTTGCTGGTACTTCCATAAGCGCATGTAAGCTTTGAACACCTTGTGGAAGTAGTGTTGGTTTTGGGATCGAAGGCCGTATAAAGGAAGGTCGCGGACTCTGGCGAACTTGCGGTCCGCGCTTTCGATAAGAGCGCGAAACGTTTGAGAAACGACTTCGTTTTGAGACATGAAGATCCCCCAATAATGCTTGCTGCTGCTATAACTACTCGGTGTCCATCGGGAAATGAGAAATATGATTTTAAAGTTAGCCTCAGAGAGGGACGGGAGGACGAAGATGTAGACTCTGCTTTTGGATTATGGTGCGAAGTGCGAACTTGTGAGCCGGGGCTTCTGTTTGTGAGGTGTCAGCATGAATTCTGTTTCAGTGATTTGTTTTTAGTAAATTTGTTTAAAAATCGATTGTTATTAATATTGTTGTTATTGTTACGTTAATTTTTTAAAAAAAAAATTAAATTATATTTACTTATTTTTGTATTAATATTGTAAATTATAATAAATATAATTTTAAAAAAATAAATAACAGAATGGTGGGATCAAAATTTACTAATAAATAAATTTTATTTAATTATTATTAAATTATAATAAATGTAACCTACAGAAACTCTTGAAAAAATCTTATGTGAAATTATTAGTCACCATCCGGTCCCCCTTTGGTAGCAATAAATTTTAAATTTTGTGTACCACGAATTTTTTTTATTAGTTAAACCGTACTTTTGTGTGTGTATATATTTTTTTCATCCATTTTGTGATAAGTTTTATGAAACACTTTTGAATACAATAAATTGTAAAAAAGTGATATGCTATAATAATTGTCAAACTATGATGCGAGATATCACGTTATTATTATACATAGATAACTTTCTTTTTTTTTTATGAGAAACATCACATTAGAAAACTTATCTCTTCTTTATATAGTTAGTTACATTTATTATCGTCGTCTATAAATTACATGTTTTTTTGCGTGCCATAACTCACGAGAGAGGGCAGCGTATGCTTTCAATTGTTTGTCCAAATGACAATTAACTGGTGAGGAGTGGGGGTTTCTTCTTCAAATTTCAATCATCCGTCGAATTAGAAATATGGAACTGCCCTACAATCAACGATATCACAGTTTTATCATCTTCTTCTAATTGTCAAATTATAAAGCCAAAGTCGTGCAAACAAATTTCGAAGTAGTCAAAGTCGTGCAATATCATTTAACTTTAATACCACGTTAGCTTTTGGCCTAGCATGAGTAATTTGAACTAGTTTTAACAGATAAGTTATTTCATTTACATTGCCAAACAAATAAAACTACAAAGAAAGTGCTGACAATGAGCTTGTGGAATGGCCCTGTGTTATGGTCCCAAATTTTGAAACCTTAATTTGATGAGTAACTTTCGTGCAAACTTCCAAGTATGAAGAATGTGGAACACGAAATTGTGATCCCCGTGATTCCAATTTTCTTCACCCTCTAAATTTTATATGTTTCGAAAATTCCAATTATAATGGTAGATAAATATTTAAAAACAAATAAATTGTTTTGAAATATTATTCTATGTGAAAACAACGTTGTGGCTGAAGACAAATTCATATTCTACATCAATCCCCTCTGGCAGCAGATTCATGGCCACGGGCCACCATGTGATCATCATCTTCAATTCCAAAGAATTTTGCATCTACTCATGCTATAGAAAAATGAACTGGAATGTACCTGCATGCACGGTATTTTATACCGAATCAATAAATCATCATATGTTAAGTTACATTAACTTAGATCAAACCAATAATGGTATAAATATATGACTCAAAATTTGTATCGATCAAATTATATTTTAATTTATGGGTACAACTTTTATGTTGGTGTATGTTATTTAGCAAGATTCAATCATCAAACCTTTTTTTTTTGTTTTCAAGTATCAAATATTGAACCATAATAATAGTTTTCAATATTCCTATTAATTGTGATTTCCCTTTTGACATTCAATTTCATTGTATTCTATTTTCTTTTTTCAACTATACAATTGTGTTTCATATAGTAGTGTTTAGAACGACATTTAAAAATATGTTGTAATTTCATACATAAATACATGGTGTTTAATTTTATTGGAGGATAAATTCTTATTTAGTCGCCGCTAGGCTTAAGGGATTGAGTTCATTTGTCTAAAGTCTCATAAATTACAAATACTCAAATTTTCTCTTAAAATATAAGTAGTTTCATCCACAATTGATATATGAGTAGTAATTTGAGTTGCGATACTATAAAATAACTTTGACAGGTTCAAATAGTTTGGTAAGATATAGTAGCATTATAATTACAATTCAAAAAAAAAAATGATCTTGTTTAGTATCGAGGGTTTGAACCAATTATTAGTTAATTTTATATAGTTTCAAATATTACCAAAAATGTAGTTATCAATACTTTCACAGCTGTTGAATCTAACTTTTCCAATTTCAATAGGAAAATAGTATAATTGTTTACTATAACTAAAAATTCAAATAAATTTGACACGAAATAAGTGAAAACTAAAGAATAACTAAGTGGGTTTTAATGAAGACAAATATTCAATATTGACATTTTAAGTAATTTTTAAAAATATAACGATTAACTAAATAATTAACTCAAACCTTAGCAACAAAAATAGTATTTACCCTTTTTATTCGATCAAATCGACCAAAATTTCACTAATGGGCTATAATATATGGCACTATTGCCTAACCGAATTTCCTTTATTTTTTCATTTGATTTTATTTTTCAGATGACTCCCAATAAATGTAAATGATCACTTGTTAATACAATACTTAGAAGACCATTTGGTCAAGCCCTTGAAAATTAAGATGGGCAACATATTTTGTACTAGAAGATAAAAAAAAAAAATTCAAAATGGTTAATTTCGGATTATTTTTATTGTGAATTGATTTTTTTTTTCATCTTCAAAAACCTCACCTTATTCCTTATTTTTGTTGAGAAGACTAAAAAAATTTTAACAACCCACTTTTATTTTTTCCCAACTTTTTAGATAAAAATAAAGATAACTTGATATTTTTAAAAATAAATAGAATAATTGAAAGATATTTAAATCACAAGAAAATAAGTTAAATTTTTAAATATATCCACGGACTATTTTTCTTTCCGAAGAAAATGCAAGATATGTTTAAAACACGTGAAGAAAGTGAGATTGACTATGCAACCATTTCGGCGTTTTTATTGGGCAGAATATTTTGGCTAATTGGATCCCTTTATTCTACCATTAACTTTCTTGGTAAGATGGAACCACCGACTGAGGCGGGCCGGATGTAACTAATGATGGCAAAATAATCAAAATAATGGAATGGCTGAAATGACCGGTTCTTATTTGATTTAGTCAACTTTGAATTTACATAACCCCCAAAAAAAAAAAAATGACATTCGAATAAGTTTTGAAGTGCCAATTAATTTCTTGGTCTCTTCTCTTAATAAATTGTTGACTTATCTATTCATTTTGGAGAATAATGGTGATCGTATGATTCAACGAGAATAGTATAAAGAGTGTTGATAATTAAAAAAGTTTCATGTCCAGAAATTTGTCTGGTTAAAAGTTGAAGGAAGACCATTTACGCGAATCCAATGAAGAAATGCCACCCAAAATAAGATTTATTAGTGGATCCAATTAATTGTTTGATCCCTTTTATAATCTGTTATAAAAGTTGACCTTGATAAAAGGCCAAAGAAGCATGAAAGCTTTGAAAATTATTTGTCCATTGACATGACGTGTCTCATGATAAATCCAAACTTCTATGATAATTTTGTTTCCAATAATTTTTCTTTTTGGTATCACAATCAGCTATTTACTGTTTTCAACAAGTGGGGTTGATAGATTTTGAATTTTCGTTATTTATATACATGGACGGATGATAACGATTTTGAAAATTTTTTAAGAAATTGATAAAAATAATTATAAAATTTTTTTAAATTTTAAAATTAACTCTTTACTTTACCTTTTATTAAAAATAATTAAATAAAATTAATTGAAATTTGTAGTTCATCAATTGAAAATTCATCTGTATTCTTGGATTCCTCAATTGAACAAACTATATAGTTAAATTTTTCGCTCAATGAATGAAGGATTTTCTCCACCACTGTCACATCCTTCAACTGTTCCCCATGCACTCGCATTCTATTTGTAAGAATACATAACTCTCGAAACATATTCATTAACATTCTCACCAGACTTCATCTCAAGAGTTTCGAACTCTTTGCGGAGTGCCTGAAGAATTGACTGGTTCACTCTTGCATTGCCTTCATATTTCTTCATCATGGAATCTAAATTTGCTTCGACGTGTCTTTATTGAGAATGGTTTCCAGGATAGTTCAATAAATTGCCTGGAAAAGATAGTTCTTCACTTTTAGGTCCTTCAGCCTTAACTCTTCAAGCCATTTCTGCTGTGCTTGGCTCTGAGCTGCTCCATCTCCTGGCCTGTCATAGCCAGTTTCCACAAGGCTTCAATACTCTTTGGACCCTAGAAAGTTCTCTATCAACTTGCTCCAATGATCGTAATGACCATCAAAACAGGAAATTGAAGGTTGCACCAAATTCCCTTCATTTGTCATGCTTCTATTAGTTCTCTGTCGATCAAAAAGTTGCTGCTTTGTTTCTACAAGCCGAAGAGGGCTCTGATACTAGAATGTTAGGAATCAACGATTGAACACAAGAAACTTAAACAATTCTAAAAGAATTACTCTTATTTTATTGAACAAACTTGGCTATTATATAGCCTTTACAACTTAAATATAATCCAGAAAAATAGCCAACATCTTCAACTAAATTGAGAGAATGAGTCAAACTGATTCTATACCCTAATTAACAGAGATTATTAAAACATAAATAAGAATTATAATAAAACTTATTCTTTAAGATTAGAGGCATGTATGTCAAAATCAATATGAAATGAAAATATTACGTCATCTTTATCAAGCTTACTGTGTTTATTTTTATTTTTTAAATGGATTACGTTACTGTGTAACTCAATATTAATAGAAAAGTTGTATCCGTGAACCCGCATATAGCAACACCCCTTTTTAAAATGTGTAAAAAGAAAAGTAGGTACTAATCACAATATAATAATTAAATTGTACAATATTGAACAAATTTCTCACTGTCACTCATCCAAAACACGTTTAAATTTCATCTTTAATTGTTTCAGTGTTGTCGAGGGGAGGTCATATGTCACATTAAGATTCAATTTATATATATAACCCACCCATTATCTACGGGGTTTGGTACTTCAAGTTTCTACTTAGAAATGTTGAAACTCGATAAGGGAAAGTAAGAGATGGTGCTAGTTGTTTAATGAATATAGTAATCGGTTTTTAATCACAGTGCAACAAAAGCGAAATTATCAATATTCTTAGTAGTTGTTTAGATGCATTATTTTTAACTTACCTAGAATCTCCAAGTGTTTGATAACATTGATTTATGTACTCCTAATTTTAAGTCGTTCTAAGTTACAAATAATAAAATTTAAGTTCTTCTCTTTTTTTTTTTTTTTTTATTCGAAAACGATCATGGCCATAATATTCTATAGCCATCCATTTCAAGATCTTTGTTGAACAACATTTTCTTCAAATAAATACAACTTAATTATTGTGGATCTTTTCAGAAAATATAAACATTTTTTTGAAGCGCGGTATAAATGTAGTTTAATTGAGGTTGACTGTAAAAACACGAGGAGGGGAAAAAAAAAAAATTAACCAGCTTGCTGGTTAGTATTTGCAAAAGATATCCGCCAAAAGAACCAATTAATTACGAAGAGCAAAAGCAAACACAACCTTCAGATTTCAAACCCAATTTCAAGTCATCATTCCGAGAATATTTCTTTTATTTATTTTCTACATTTTTTTTCCTTTTAATCCTAAAAGAGATTTACACCCATATATAGAGTGTTAATCGATTATTGGATGATCCGATACTTTTCTTATTTCTATTAATACGACACCGTACCGCAAGGGAGGCTGTACTATACGCTAGTAATTGGTATATGCTTTATTTAATCACTTAGGATACCTCCACTGATATTCATTATTTTTATTTATTTAAGCTTAAACATAATTATTATTATTAAATATCAGTCTTTTTTTGAATGCCTAATATAATTATTGATATCAGATAATTTAAATATATATATATATATATATATATATATATATATATGTATGTATGTATATCAATCTTTTTTTCTCTCCTCTCTCTCTTTCATGGTGGGTCAAAGAAAGCAAAGTTTAACAGCAAATACACAATGCGTGGATATTATTTTGTTGGGGGGTAGTTGGATGTGTGTTGTCTTAAATGGGGTTTCTTATACAGCAACATAAAAAAGGCATGCATATGAAGGTACAGTGCTTCTCAATTCTCATTAGTCATTCCCATATATATATATATATATATTTATATTTTTACACGTAAAAGGGACAACAGCTAAGCATGGCATATCATATGTATATGTATGTGGATGGCTTTATTTGCTTTTGCAATTTTCAATGGATGTCGTTTTCTTTTGCTTTATTAGGTAGAAGCTTTCATCCTCTTCGCAAATCTTGCAGTTGCACCCATTGCCTTGGACATCGCATTTGCTTTTGTCACGCTACAGACAAAGCTTTTGATTTGAAATGTTTGAATATTTACTTGTTGTTTGGGAAAAGTCTATTTCGAATAGACAAGTGTAGTTCATTGGTTGGACTTATCGTAACATGTAAAATATTTACGTAGTGTACATTTATTATTATTATTTGAATCAAACGCACGCATGTTATGTAGGATATTGAATTGTGATATAATAATATAATCTAATAAGTCTCTCTACCCCTAAGACTATACGTTGAACGCAAGCGTTGTTGCTTTTTAATAACAGAAAAAAACCACGATCAACTTGCAAGAGTGTTGTCCCTCGATGATATTTTATCTTTTGTTTAATTCTTAACATGTATACCTCTTATACAATTATACACGGCCCACAAATATTCAATAAATAATGAAATGTGCACCAACCATCCAAGATTTGTTTAAGTTATCAAATTTTCTTTCTGTCAAGTGATTTGAGAGCAATAAATAAATTGTATGTATAGTCAGTATTACATATCTTGTCAAAGTTATCAAATATTATTGTTGACATTATATAGTCCACACAAGCAAATAAATGGGCTGTCATAACATGTATGTTAGTCAATTTTTAGGATTTTTAGAGAAAAAAAATGTTAAATTATTAAAGAAAGTTTTAAAATTTACAAAGAAGACTAATATTTTTGTCATGTTTTTGTCCTTTTATCATTTTCTTATATGTTAACCTTACTTTAATCGGATGGGTTGATAAATTTGAACGATGTATAAGTTGAAAAAGCTAGTCTTTTAAGTGCAGCTCACCATTATATTCATGAACACCCACCACAAATTGAATAGTGCAAAAAAATCCATAATTTTCCCGTCTCTTGTATCCATTTAAAAACATAGGGCATTGGGCTTATGTGCAAGTGCGGTGGGATCGCCCCAAATGTGAAAAAAGTTTAAAATTTAATTTGAGTTCATAAGAAGCTTTGGAAAAGAGGAGTAGTAAAGCTAATTAAAGTGAGAAGAAAGCAAATAAAGGAATCCAAGTCCAAATATTGGAGAATCTTCTAAAGCAATTGCCTTTGGAGAGTCAAAAGAGGGAAGCGGAGCCGACGATCATAAAAAGCTGTTTGATAAAAAATGGTACCCAAGTAATGATGAATAACTGGCAAACAGAGGAAGTTCCAGAATTTCACACACTGATTTTTGTATGCTGTCATCATGGCCCAGTCTTCGCGATATTGTTCTTAAAAGTTGTTCAAATAAGACTTAAGGTTGTTGCCTGCAAGTTTGTACCGTAATCTGTATGATGGTACAGAGAATGTCGTGGAAGTTAGGTTATGGTACTTTTTGAACAGGTTACCAGCAACTAATAATTTTTTTTTTAATGCCTAAATTATAGAGTCTAATACTAATTAAAAAATATTATACAATATATATTAACACGGATATCATATTAATTTTCAAAACTTATTATGTTACAGTTTCTGTAACATACGTCCTCCAAATAAAAATAAAATATTTATGTTACGAGAAATTACATTACAAAACGCTATAATGTAGCCATACCCTAAGATTTTATACAGCTTATTGAAATAAAAATAATAAATAAATAAACAATAGTATTTCTCCACCTATACTGATGATTTATAGGCTGTTTTTGTTCCATAATTTATTTGGGAAGCTTCCGACACCCCCTCTTTTCATTTTTCATATATTTTTCTATTATGAAATTGCAAAAAAGAACATAAGATTACAGTGGAATTTAATTAAATTATAAACATACTTTTTGTAAATAAAATTATTAGCATTAGGTAACTTACTTCTTAGTTGTTTCAAAATTAATTTACTACAAAATTAATTATGTCATAAATGAAGATTAAAAAATAATTAGGGGTTCTTAATTTGTAAATATATTTCAGTTTAATTAAATTCATATCTGTCCTTTTATGTAATTTGAAATAAAAATAGAATTATGATTACCCAAGAAAAAGAAGTGTTATAATGATATTAAAGGGGTATCAAGAGCATTACTCTAATTGTTTTTTATCAACACCAATATTGTTTTGGTTCTGTAGCTGATGGGCGTAATATGCAATGGGCCTCCTTCGCCAACAAGCATTATAGTTTAGAGCCTACATCACAAAAAGCTGAAATAAATCATTAGCGCAATTAGCGCAATTCACAATTGGACCACAACCATCGAAGTTATCATGCACATTTCTGAAGAAGAAAAAAATAATAACAAAAAATGTAATTTTCGCCATATTCTTGATAATAGCATAGGGAGCCTACCTTATGTTCTTCTTGGATAAAATTCTAGTATTGGATTGGGTACAATTCAGTGGGAACAACATATTGAGGATCCAAGCCTTCCAGTTCCCATATTAGAATTTGCAGCTGCAGTTGTCTCCAAGTTACTCGAGTAAGTTTTGCTGGCCATGTGAGAGAGATATGTACTAAAACTTGTATAAAATCGAGCAAATCCATACATGAACAAAAATGTACAATAATAACTTTGTGTTCCAAGTAGTGAGTTATTAAAAGTCGGGAGCTTTCCATATCGCTTGCTTATAATAAATGAATGAATTTTATGCGTGTACAGATTTGCCAAATGCCAATAACATGTAAAAAGAATGCAGTTGAGGTGTTTGATGGGTCATTTTTTGTTTCCGGTTCATCCTCTTTGCATTTTTTCTGCACACTTTCGAAATAAATGGGAAAATTTCATTTTAATTGGCCAGAAAACTGAAGTTGTTACGCCAGCAGCAAGAAACCTAAATAAAAAATTATCGACAAGCTAACAAATTTTCCATGCCACGGGAGTGTCCAACGTGCTTGCTTGTATTTCAATGGAAAGCTCGTTTAAACGTTTGCTTTCTCGTGAGCCTACCGCCTACTTTGTGACTGCCACTTTGTGAGATTTATCTTCACACAAAGCACATCGGGAGGAATGAAAAGCATGTAGCTACCCATCTTTTAAATTAATTAGCCAAATGTGTTATTTAAATTAAAAAAAAAACGTGAAGAGTTGAGATGGCTTAGCAAGATAGATGACTTGGAAAATTCTGATATCTGAGGTATATGTATGTATCTTGTAAGCTT
Organism: Murraya koenigii; assembly: GCA_025617385.1. Taxonomy (NCBI): domain Eukaryota; kingdom Viridiplantae; phylum Streptophyta; class Magnoliopsida; order Sapindales; family Rutaceae; genus Murraya; species Murraya koenigii. The sequence continues at coordinate 29,906,049 of CM046813.1, forward strand.
ACAGACAACAAACAAACTCACCATGTTTTATAAAAAATAAATGAATAATAAAATAGTTTAATATTCTTGACTTGTGCCATAAGTTGGTTAGTTCGGGGAAGTTACTTGCAGTTATAAATCATTTCACATAATAAATTAGTATTTTAAGTTGGATATTAAGAGATTGTTTATTTTTTATTTGAAGTCTAAATTTAATTTATTTTTAGATATTTATAACTTTTAATTTCTTTATTTTTTATCATTTATATCTAACTATAAGATGTTTAGGTCTGAATATAAAAAAGTTAAATAGTCTAACTTTTATCTGAACGGTAAAATATTTAAATATAAATTTAATATTTTATTTCATTAATACCGTTATTTAATAAATTTATTTCCTATTATACAAATTATTCTTTTATTATTTTTTATTTATTTCATTTTTTTATTGTATGCCTATTCAACTATTATTATTTTGTTAATGAAGATTTTAAATATAATATAACTATATTTTATTATATGTCCATCTCTTTTTATTTATATTTACTATTTTTATTATAGATTTTAAATTTTATTTATTAGATTAATTTTGAGGCTATGACTTGTAAGTTACAGTAGTCATAATGAAGTGATAAAACAACTAAGTATATCGGATGAGAAGATCGAAGTCCTTCAATTGTTTCGTTTTAAGTGGGGGTTATTGAGTTGTATCTCATTGTTTTTCAACCTAAAATTAATTATTTTTAAGTTGATAAAGACCTAGTATTTTTTTTAATCATAATGAATCCCTTGACGTGAGGGCCAAAATCTCAATAAAACTAATAGATGTGGTATAAGGGAAAAATATGATAGTAATAGTATACTACTTGAGAACGTGGGGCAGTTCACAATTCATGATCATCAATAAGATATTACAATCAGTTCAAATAAGTAATTAAATAAAAATTTTAAATTACACACAACCTTTATAAGAATGATAGATCCAATCACCTATTCCCGAACAAAATTTTTATTATTTTATCATACACATGTGTAGATATACGTGTTTTTTTTTTCCTTTATTGAATTCTTGAGGAATAAAAGCATTGGCTTTTGCGTGGTCTTCTGAGCTACAAAATTACCAATTCCGTCTAAAACAAACCCATTTGAAATGTGCTAGATAAATCTGTAAAAGCATGCTATGGATATGTAAACTATACAGTAATTAATAATCTTTTTATCTTTTTCAAAAAGAATGTTACATTTAACTATGAAGTATGAGCCTCGGCAAATCCTTGCAAAAAAAAAAAAAAAATGAAAAAACAAAAAGAAAATGTAAGTAACGCAAGTATCATTGCCATAATTATATTTTGACATGAAAATAGGGTCCTGTACCGGATCCCCTGCTAGAAGCAAAGACGCCCCTAAGTCTCGGCTATAGATCTCTACGCGGGTCCCACTCTGACTTCTTTCTTCTGGAGTTTCAGAATACGAAAAACGCAAAACATAGTCCTGAAGCCGCGACCCAGGACCCAGGTCACGAAGAAGAATTTTATAGGACAAGAAAAACACATCAAAATTCATTAATTAATCAATTAACCCAAAAACGCAAGGCGCGCCCGCAACATTACCCGAACCCAGCCCCGATCGGCGCACTGCATTCAAACTCGTTGCGATAATCAGGCCAGCTCGGGCGGGGCCTCGGACACAACAATCACGCGAACCCAACCGAAAGCGAAAGCGAGATCAAAATATAAAGAAATAGTGAAAGATGTGGGTGTTCTATTTGATTTCGCTGCCGTTAACACTGGGCATGGTGGTTATGACGTTGAGATACTTTGCTGGGCCCGAGGTTCCTCGTTACGTTTTATTCACCGTTGGATACACCTGGTTCTGTTCTCTCTCCATCATCATCCTCGTTCCCGCCGATATTTGGACGGTGAGCTTGTTAATTCTGTTTTCCTTCTTTTTCTTTTTTATTAAAAGAAATTAAAAAAATTAATTTTGAGGAAATGCCTTTTGTTAGGGATTTCAAAATGATGGCAAAAAACTTTTTATTTGATTTTGGTTTGATGAGTATAACTAATGGATTCTTTCATTATATTTACAGACAATATCAAATCCACCAAATTACAATGAGAATGGAGGCATCTCGGTCCTTTGGAGCTTGTCATATTGGAGTACGTTTTTACTCACTTGGTATGCAATATGTCAACTTATTCACTTCATTTATGAATTTCTCTTTTTGAGCTTTATTTTTGCTTTTCTTGAGTTACCATTGTGCAAATTGTTTGCATCCACTTTTAAATATATTAATCATTCAATCTCTTTTGAGCTTTATTTGCTTGTTCTGTAGCAGTTAAGAATCCTTTGATTGGTTTGGTATGATATATGAAAATGTTTGACCAGTTGTAGTTGAGCACTTAGCTAGCACCGTTGAACTGAATTTATTCGTGCTAATTACCATAAACTGGAATGGTTTCACTGTCTATTTGGTGCCTCACTAACATGCTTGGGAGATGGTTTTCTGTCAGTCACCACTTTCTGCAATAAGTTTACCACCACCACACATTCACACACCCAATATCTTTCTGCTTGCCCGACTCTACACAATAGCACCACTTTCTAACCTTGGGAGTAGTTTTGACTCATTATCATGTTTATCATGGTGCCTTTTTTATATGATTTCTTGTCTTCTTGTTATCTCTCTGGCTAAATAAGTCATGACTAATCATTCTTCTTAGAGATGCTTCTCTTTGGTTTCACTGCTCATAGATGCACAATCCTCATTATCTAAATTATGTTATCTCTAAACAGGGCTGTGGTGCCGCTTATTCAGGGTTTTGAAGATGCCGGTGACTTTACTGTGACAGAAAGATTGAGGACTAGCGTTCATGTTAACTTGCTCTTTTATTTGACTGTGGGATCCATTGGTCTTTTTGGGCTTATCCTCCTCATCACAATGCACAAAATTCAGTACATGTCTTGTGTTCCTAAATTTGATTATTATTTTTTTTTAAATTATGGTTTCTTCTTGGCTGAACTTGTCCATGGCAAAGTTCCCTCGAGATCTGTAGTAGATTGTTCTTTCTCACTCTCAGCTCCTGTGTTGTTGGCCCCATTTATACAACTAAATATTATAGAAGTGAATTTTATCTCATTTGTTATGTGTTATTGTTGATTTCTATTAACAGGAGTGGAGGTGTTCTGGGTTTGGCTATGGCCTGCTCAAATACGTTTGGACTTGTTACCGGTGCATTTCTTCTTGGTTTTGGCTTGAGTGAAATTCCCAAGGGCTGTTGGAAAAATGCTGATTGGACCACTCGCCAGAAAGTTCTTTCTCATAAAATAGCCAAAATGGCTGTGAAACTTGACGATGCTCATCAAGATCTTTCAAATGCTATTGTAGTAAGTTCTCTCTCTAATTTTCTATAATAGCTGGTTGATGAGTCCACTTATGTAGGGACTATGTGGAAACTGTCATTATTGGAAACAAAGTCAAAGTATATTAAATGTTTGCCTTTATGGCCATATAAATAGGTCCCCAGCAGTTGTGCTTGCCTTTTTGTTTTTATAGAAACGTCTAATTGGCTGAGTTCTTATTTTGTATCAATCTTCTAGTTTCTGATCACCAGCAAAAAGTTTTGACAGGTTGATTATGAATTGGACTTCTTAGCGGAAAATTCCGGTTCATTATAGAAAATGGGTCTCTCTTTCATATTTGTTTTTATTTGCTTAGAAGTGTGATTGTACTTGTTGGCATTTTTCTTTTAATGACGATTCAACAGGTAGCTCAAGCAACATCGAATCAAATGTCCAAGCGGGATCCTTTGAGACCCTACATGAATGTTATTGATGATATGTTAACTCAAATGGTACTACATGCTATATACTTTTTCAAATTCACTTGTTCCAACAAGGTGCTAATATTTGTGCTTTCAATTCTGTGACCAGTTTAGAGAAGATCCATTCTTCAAGCCACAAGGTGGCAGATTGGGGGAAAATGATATGGACTATGATACAGATGAGAAATCAATGGCAACCCTAAGGCGTCATCTCCGCGGAGCTAGAGAGGAGTATTACCGGTATAAAAGGTATAATTGAATCATAAAGTTTAATGTTGGCAATGTGTTTATGACTTCCTTTGTATATGTTCTTGCCACATCAACATTCATTCTTTTTATGCTTCCTATCTTCTGTTGAAAACTACTTGCTGCAGTCTTCATATTTTCCTATTTGTACTTAGATGGCTGCATCAGTCTTGTCCTAGTAGTGGACTTTTGCATCAGCACCCTTAACTCTTAGAATGTCTATTGTTTTAGATATGCTACTTGGGTGGGTCAGAGTTTCAGCCTTACACAAAATATTGAAAACATGATATACCTTTCCTGCTTAGATTCTACAGAGAGTCTTTGTTTTTGTAACATACACAAATTTGAGAAGGTTTTTCTGTCTTTTATAACATGGCTGTTAAGATAATTTAAACCTACATAAAGAAAAAAGGTTCCTATTGTGTACTTCCTCCTCCCTTCACTCGAATTCTGTAAGGCTAAAGTTTATGTGGGTTTGAATTTGAGAAGTTTTCATATACTCAATCATATATCACAGTTCTCGTTCAACCTCTTTACTCATTAATGGTAAAGTATTCTCATATGCTTATTCAGAAGTTGTAGTTGACCAGTACTTTCACTATATATTATGTTTTTATATCTAGTGTCTGGCTAACTGTCTATGTGAATAATGTTTGTTTACCCAGCGTTTACGTAATTGTTAATTTCGTTTTACTTTCCATGTAGAAATTGTTTCTGCTTCATGCTTTCAATACAACTTTTATGACATTGATCCAACAAATCTAGTAGAGTAGTAAGTATTAATAAATAATACTATTTGTTGAAGCACTGTTCTTCCTCCATATTCACAAAGAGTGCATTTGTGAAATCTCAGTTTATTGCAATACTGTTTTGAGAGTCAGATCCGTGTTCTCTTATTCAGAGTTATTATTGCAGTGAGTATATGACCTATGTGATGGAGGCGTTAGAACTTGAAGATACAATAAAAAACTATGATCGCCGCAATTCAACTGGATGGTTTGCTCTTAAATACTTTCCTGTTTTCTTATCATTATATATATATTACAGGCCACTTCCTGTTCACCTTAATTGTTCTTATGATGTTATGTCAGGAAATATGTATCAAGCTTGAGAGCAGTTCGGACTGGAAAAATTGGTTCACTCTTAGATACAGTTGGTAATCATCCTATTTATTTACTCATGTCTTTCTTAGAACTCTCAATTTCATATTGCTTGATTATTTGGCATTACTTTGTGATGAACTACGCGATATATTATTATTCTGCAGTACTTGGTGATGAATCAATCAGTTTGTTTCATTTGGTCTTAAGGAGGATGTTTTTGTTGTTCTGAATTTAATAATGAATGAGAAAACAATGATTATCTTTGCACAAGGTAGAATTGTAATATCATGGAGTTCCTGCAGGGAAGGAGTAGTGGTTGAGTCATGAATGACTGTTGAGGGTTTAAAGGGTGATTCAGGTATTTGCCAATTGGGGTTTTGTAGGTTTATATTATGGTTTGATGTGTTTTATTGCTTAGACATAGTGCATGTAGTTGAAGAGAAGTTAAGAGAAAAAATAAAAATATGAGACAAGTAGCCAGTTTCACCTTTAATAGATCAAAGAGGTATACATTTCAGAAACTTGCTAAGCTGGTGAATTACTTTTATAAGATGTACCGATATGAAAGCATTTAAGGACACGTTCTTTTATCAAAACAACCTAATCAATTTAATAGAGGCTATCTAAAATCCGAGTAACCAAATTGGGCTGCCAGAAGTTTCTGGACAACCGTGGACTGCTAGATTATGATGACAACCAAAGTAGTTAAAAAAAGAATTCCTGCTAAACAAATCCATGTGCAGGATTTTTTTAGATGCAGGATCCCTCTAAAATGAAATGACCTTTAATTGCCATCTATGACCTAAATTAGGGGTTCCTAAAATAAAAAATAATAATAAGGAAATAATTAATCCTTGACTGCTTTGACACAATCTTTGAAAGGATATAATTGTTCTGGGCCATTGGGTGTTCTTTATATTATTCTCCACTCTAAATATTGTGGTAAGTCTCTCATCACATCTGTATCAATGCTCTATGATGACAAAATATTATGCATAAATACTCTTTTCTCCTCTTGTTTTCCGTTATGATGCTTATAAGTTGGCTTTTGTCATTTATTATGTTTGCTTTTCATTAACTTATATTTATGCATTATCTTGACCACCTGTGGTTGCGATGCTTTTTTATTTACTATTATCAGTAGTAATCTACCTGATTGTAGGTCTTTGTAATGTAAACTTTCAAAATGGTGGTTCTTTGCAGAGTTTATTTGGAAATGTATTCTAAGAAAGCAAAATCAGAAGCTTTTAGCTATCATACTTGGTACAATGTCAGCTGCAATTCTTTTAGCTGAGGCAACCCTTCTACCTAGTGGAGTTGATCTTTCACTTTTCTCAATACTTGTAAACTCAGTCAAATCAGAAGAGGTGTTTGTGCAGGTAATTTTTTCTTTTTTCGTTTCCTTTCCTTTCATCATAAAGATAGAAGTTTTGCATCTTGTGTTATATACTACCTCCGATGTATATTTGGAAGCAATTCTATCAGTTTTTGCAATTGAATATGACTATGTCAGGTTCATGTAGGATCCATCTTTGATTTTGCAGATATGAATTTTGTTAAAGAATGTCAGATTTGTAACCTAGATTCCGTTTTTCCTTTCCATTTTTGCATATTTGCACGTCTTTCATCCCTAAAACTGGTTTTCTGATCAAAGCATACAAATGGGATGATAAGATCTCTTGGATTTCCATTCTGTCATTTCATCATCATTCAGTTGCGTTCTGTTTTATATCAGTTTTAATTTTTGCCAATTACTTGAAGATTCAGTATCACAATACGGTGTTCTTCATATTTGTTTCGATTGGAACATCCGGGGAAATATGCAAATCAAGTTCTATTGTCCTCATTGTATATAGCTGCAGCTTTATTACTTGTGTGTGTATTAATTTTGAATCTTATAGACATTTAATATTCACTTTGTTACCCTGAATTTTCAATTGATATCTTTTGCACAGCTCTTTGCCTTTGTACCTCTGATGTATATGTGCATCTGCACATATTATTCCTTGTTCAAAGTTGGAATGTTAATGTTTTACTCATTGACACCACGACAAACAAGCTCTGTCAACTTGCTTATGATATGCTCGTAAGATTTTCCTCAGCTACTTGTACATTTTCTTTTGTTGTAAAGAAGGTAATGTAGTAATTTATTGCAACAATTTTTTAGGATGATCGCCCGCTATGCTGCTCCGATTTCGTTCAACTTCCTCAATCTCATCAGCCTCAAAAAAGGCCGTAGAACTATATTTGAAAAGGTAATGTTCTCGTTCATATCATTCATTGGCTGTTAGTTTTCTCGAACATGTAAATTCAGGCTTAACAGAAGAAACTGAACTGACATAGAAAAATGACTTATCCGGATAAATACTGGGATTAGCACTTATGACATACATGGATGGGATACTAGGAGCGCCACATGTTGTGATTAAAAGTTTATAAGCCTTTGTTTCTGTTTGTCTTTGCTTCTCTAATTGTGTGCAACAACATGTAAAGCACCTTTTGTCTTGGCTGTTCTTTGCTTTATGGAAGGCTTTTGGAGTGAATTGAAATATTAATGTACATCTATGAAATACTAAACTCAGATGTTTAATGAATTTCTGGTTTGGTTCCATTATAAGTTAAAAATATTCAATCTGGTGTATACACATATTTTAGTGAGGGAAACTAATTCAGTAGCTGCAGTAATCTTACCTGTTAATTACTGGAAATACTGTTTTGGGTAGCATCTAGGAACCTTTGGACAGGAGTGTCTTTAGAGAATAGTTGTTGTAGGAATATTTTCTTCTGGATAGGGTGTATTTTGGCTTCTTAATACCTCTTCCTGTTTGATTTATCATATTTTCTGATGGAGTTGGATGTTCTAATTTTGACTTGATGTTATCCATCAGAGTAAGGTAATCTTTGTCTTTTTTACCTTGTTTGTCTAGGATGGACTTCTCCATTTCATCTTTTGTCTTGTAACTGTCTTTTTGTATTCTGCATGAATTTTTGATCATATTTAGGGTGCTTAAATTCTGTGCTTCACAAATATGGAAGTTGACTAATAAATTTTAATTGCAGCGTATGGGGAACATTGATAGTGCTGTCCCTTTTTTTGGGGAGGGGTTTAACAAAATCTATCCACTTATTATGGTTATATATACTCTATTGGTTGCAAGCAATTTCTTTGACCGTGTAATCGATTTCTTTGGGAGCTGGAAGAGATTTAGATTTCAAACTGAGGCGGATGATATGGATGGATTTGATCCATCTGGATTGATTATTTTACAAAAAGGTAAGCATTCAGTACTTTGTTCTTCTAGTTGCATTGGCTGTAGGATAATGGCTTCATACGCGTTACTTATTAATTTTTTGTGAATTTTAAAGTAATATCTGTAGTTCTCTCATTCGAGAGTTACTTTGTATTCTTATAGGATAAATGTTTCTTCAGAAAATTTTGATCTGAACCTTTCTCTTTTTTCCAGAACGATCTTGGCTTGAACAAGGGCGTAAAGTTGGTGAAAATGTTGTTCCACTGGCAAGGAATTTTAACAATACTGATATTGAGAGTGGGGTTAGACCTTTTCTCACCGCTTTCTGTTTTATTTTGGACTGAGTCTAATCCCTTATTCTTGGGGCGGTGAACTGGTTTCATATGAACCTGACTGCCATTATCTGTCATTACCCTGTTATTGCTTGTTGATCAGAAACTGATAATTCCCTTTCTAACTAGGAAGTAATCTTTTCAGGACATGACACCTGTTGAAATGAAGGTGACAACCAGTTTAGTTAATGATGGTATGAAGGGAAGTGCTTCTAAACCTTCCAAAGAAGATGCTCGAAAATACAGCACAAGCAGAGAAGCCATCAGCAACAAGTATGCTGCGATGAGAGAACTGAGTAGACAAGCATTAAGTACAAAGCCAGTGGAGCAGAATATTGCTTCCACCAAGGTCTCATTGCTTGATACCGGCAAGTCCTCCGATGATACAACTGGAGGGCCATCCTCCGCTTTGGCCTCAAAATGGGAATCAATGAAGACTAGTTTTCAAAGTTTCAGAGCAAATATGGGTTCCAAGAGGTTTCTTCCTTTGCACCAAAATCAGGATACTAAACTAGTCTCGCGTGCTGACTCATCAGATTCAGAATCCCTTGATGAGATATTTCAGAGATTGAAACGACCATCTTCACAGCAGGAGAATTATGCAGATGAGGATGACAATCAAAATGACACAAAGTAAATACATCAGGCCCTTCTAGATTATATAAAGATTGCTCAAGTCAGCGAACCTGTTTCTTATGTGGAGAAGGTGTACAGCTTTCAAGGGGTAGACTCAAGCACATACCAAATTTTTTTCGTGGTGAATCCTCTATTGCAACAGAAGTTAAAAGAGGATGAAAATCTGTAGAGACTGAATACTGCATACATCTATTTAATTAGTTCGAAAACAATTTTTTTTTTTTTTTTTGGTCGTTTGGGACGAGAATTAGTTGGTAAACTTGTTAGGTGCTAGAATGGGGAACTAAATCCACTGTTGGGATCAGTAATTGGACTTGTATCCACATTTTAGCGTATGCACCCTTATTGGGTTGTGACTGATACATTGTCAATTCATTCACACAGTCCTTGTAGAAAAGTCCGTTATACGATGCATACGATCTTTTTGGTTTTTTCAGGCCAAAGTATTCTTTTTAATGAGAATTGTGAGTTGATTTTAATGATCGAAATTTGAGAATTCTCAATAAAGAAGGTAGATCGCTTAACGGCAATCTGTCAATGGTAGCGTAGCACATCGATAACAGCAAGGCGAAAAAGATAAACTAAGCCTTCAAATCAGTGGGTTCCAATGTCAATGGTGACGCAAAAGATTCAACAACTATGATGAAAGTCAGTCAAGCCCAGCTATCTTACAGCAGACCGGTACAGACGAATTCTGATGTTTCTTTAAATTAAATGGAGGAGGTCCGGACTCGTGCACCATTTAATATAATATAATAAATGATAGGATTCCAGTGTTTTGGGTGCAGCACGGACAGAAATTGTTGGGTGCAAAAAGGACCGATGGACAAAGTCTCCAATCAGAACACCGTTACAAATAATATTGCAACCGTAAATTGTCGAAATGTAGAGAGAACATTTTCACATGTAAAATGATTAGATCAATCTTACAATCGCGCGCACACACACATCATATGATCTTCCGTTTATTCTGTAAAAGTAAAACAGATGGAAACCCATCATTCCCCACAAACCCTTACCCCTCTAGGGTTAGCTCATGGCTCATGGGTCACGAGAATGTTTCTCTTACACTAACAGTCCTAGAAGTTGGACGCATAAAAATGTCCTTCTTCCTATCCCTATGGAGCAACTTTGACCAAAAACCTTGTTTCTTCTTGCCACTCTCAAGCTCTCCAACAAAGTTGCTCGGAACAAAAGCAATCGATCTACTCTTCTTCAACCCGATATTGCTGCCAGCACTTAACATGAAAGATATCGACCCGATGATCTGCGAAACGTTTCGATTATGTCGTCGACGACGAGACGGAGACGCGTTGTTGGATGAGGAAGCGGAAGAGTAGCCAGCCGGTGATGAAGAGTGTGAAGAATAAGAGAGCATTGAAGTTTTCTTGAGGGAAGAAGCAGCAGCTAATTGAGAGAGTCTTTCTCTTAGACACAACGGACAAACCCCTTCAAGTTGCTTGTGGCTTTGGTGCCTCTCGCAATGGGCTGCTTCTGGTTCACGACACCCCATCTCCATTCTCTTTGACTCTGGATTGCGTTCGAACATCTACGGACTTTTTTACTTTTTGCTTAAGCTTGCTTAGCTTGTTCCTTTTGCTTATAGGAATAGAACTGATGCTCTCGTCTTATTCATATATAGACAAGAATACTACTATACAGAGGACGAAAGGGTATGATGCGTCACGGACACTTTATTGCAGATGGCCAATGCATTATTATGTATGCGTGTGGAAGTGGAACACAGTTAGCCGGTCAGGTGGGATTTCAAAGCAATCAAAACCGGGCCCACTTACAAATCCACACCGCGGGTAGGATCGGTTCAATAATCATCAATAAATGAAAACGTGTCAACAAGCTACTTCGTTCTGGGCGGCGCAGCACGTGGCATCGAGGCGCGCTGGATTGGATTCATATACGTATAAGTCAGCCGCACGAGGATCTCGTTCAGTCCATAAATCGATACCAGTCATTGGATGATGTGCGTTCCATAAATTCTTTCTCGGAAATTGTCCCCAGTTGTAATATAAGGACAACCATATTAGGTAAAATAAATAAATATATATATATATAAATCGATTTAACTTGTAAATTTAAATTTAATCTTATTTAAAAAAAAAAAAAGAAAAAAATAAACTTCTAAGAAATTATATTTATTATTGTGGCTGTAAGGAATCATGGTTTGCCATAACCAATAACAAAATAAATTATGGGTATTTAAATGTTAAAGGTGTGATGCGAGATAATATAAAATAAACGCACACGAGATGTTGTAGGCAAAACCGACGACCATGATAATCGAAATGGAAGATTTTGTTGTCCGTACATTGACATGGCAACATTTGGGGTAAGCGAGCATGTATGTTTCTTCTAGCTGCAGCGACAAGCTTTTCAAATTACAGAGTAAAATCTTCCGAGGTCGCACGGACCATCGAGTTTACTTATCCCACTTCTGGACAAATTTGTGCCCATTTCCACGCTTTCTAAACTTTACTCGATGCAATAGTTTGTCAAATTTGTTTAATACTGAGGTTATTTTTGGATTTTTTTTTGTAAATTAATTATTTTTAAATACTTCTTTTATTTCTAAAAAAAAAAAGATGAAAAAATTAATCAACTTACCCTTATTTTTTATTTTTTAATCTAATAGTATGATAATTTGAGATTTTAAAGTGTCAGATCAAAATAATCAATTTAGAGAGAGAGATAATCTTTTGACTTGCAAACTACTAAAAAAAAAAAAATTTAAATAATCAATCTTTAAGTGTTGACGTTTTCACAGTGTGCACTAAATGACGTTAAAGTACAAGAGCTTTTACAATGGTGTAGAAACAATAATAATAAAAAGGACATATTCTATAAAGTGCGAACACCCATATTTAAGAATGACTCAAATCGAGTATCATCAAAGTCACACAGCTGCAGAGTGCTTCCACGAATTAAAGTTTCATCAACTTAGAATTAAATATTCGGGTTATATGAAATTACAAAATTTAAGCCATTGCATATTTAAATTTTTATTGATAAGTTAGGCAAAGTCCTGTACGTAGTACATACATCTCATCTACAGCATATATATCTCGTGACTCGTAGCTCAAAAAATCCAGTGCCAATTCCGAGACCTGTGCATTAAGGACATCACTGGCATCGAAGGAGTTAAATACTCTTTATTTTGAGAACCCAAAATACTTGCATCCATGCCATGTCACTGATCCTTGACAACAACTGTAGAGACAATTTGATAGCACTCGAAACTCGCATTGCATAATAAACCAATTGACCGAAGTGTTGATTAGTCATCTTATAACACTGAAATTGGGCTTCGACTCGATTTAACTTCGTTGCTGTGGTATTTTACTTTTTTGGTTTGGGCTTCTCCATCATGGGCTTCTCCTATATATCGTGCGGGCGATTGGCTGGTCGTTGGAAGAGACACATAACATAAAAATTTTTTAAAATTCGTATTATTATGAAGGCTTTTACAAAGCCTACAACTTAGGTTAATTATTTTCAATTACATTTATAATCATCTATATTATTATTCCCCTTGGAATATAAACGAATACTAAAGTGATAATTTGTATATGTGAATTTTTTTTTTTTTAAGTTACCAAAATTTTGAACATCTATCATCAAAGGACACATGTTGTTGAGGTAAATTATTTGCTATAACGATGGGCATTCTCAACAGATTTCAAAATCTTTAGCCCAACCTTGGAAAGCCCAATTTCAAAAGACTGAAAAGATGGATTCTATCACAAAACAGTTGGGCCCACTAGTTTGATTTTAAATGAGGAACTGTAACTGACGTCATCAAAATTCCTGAATGTTGGCCCATGCCTTGTTACTGAAAATCCTAGCACGAAAGCATATTTTAGAGGGAAAAGCGATTCCTGGTGTGGGTTTGTGTGTTATAAATGGGGTAGCTATCGAGTCCTATCAGTTATAAGCAATTGGCAGCAATCAAACCAAGTTGTGCTGCTAGGTGCTAACCCCCGATCCACAGCCGCTAGTAAACTTGTTCATTCACGTATAGTCAATTTCTTTTTTAATACAATTGTTATATTTTAAATTAAAAGAAAAGCCATCTTTAATAATAATAATAATGGCAGAGGATTGGGTGGGGTTGCTGTCTCACAATCTCAATCTCGCCTCAACTCAACAAATGGACAAGTATTATCTTAATTATAAGTCTATCCAAAATATAAATTGGCAGCTTTGGTCGTCAGCACTCAGCAGCGCGAGAAAACATAACAAAGGATTTTTTGTTCTTATTTGTCAAGCTGGTAGGCCAATGCCAATTTTGACATTTCAACATAAGCATTTTGTTCTTTGGGTTGCGTTTGAATCTGCAAGTTGCGATGGAATCAATTTAGGTTCATGCTTTTGGCAGCAGTAATACTATTGCCGCCGCTGGCTTTGCCCCTACTAGTACCATGACGTGCATAAATACTATAAAATCTTCGAATGTGACACGGCATAAGTACCGCTAGTATAGTAGTATTTACTGCACAATTTAGATAAAAGGCCACTTTCAAAGTTTCATGAGTGAGTTGTACCGTTCTTGAGAGAGGCCAAGTGGCTGGGATGGGTAATGGGTAATTGGCTTGAGCCAAGACCACAAAGTTTAATGCATGCAAAATACCGGGTGGGTTGCGTTGCATTGGAAAATAAAATGGAAATTACAAAATAAAAAAGTTTGATGGAGAGAGGGGAAAGGGCAAATGGGCCCATACACACATGTTAGTCGTTCTCCTTTCAGTTGTCACGAAAATGGGACCCCATTCTTTTACAATTTTTCTTTCTTTGATTTGATTTCATCGTGTGTCAGCACTCAACTCATCAGCACAGCCATGTTTGACTCTGTGCTCTGCCCATTCCTGCTAATAAAGGCTCACTGCACTCGCACGCACTCACAGACGAACACACGCTCGCTCACAGTCACATTGCCCTTTTCGTAAGCACAGATCCCTAGAAGCATCTGCAAAGCTTTTTTACCCCCTAGATTTCTGCGCACACAGTTTCTTATTTGTTTTTCTTACTCCTTTTTTATCTGCACCTCTTCGTATGCTCTCGCTTTCTTGGCACTTGCCAGCGCCTATTTTAACAAATAATTTGATGTCGTTAGATTTGTAATTTTTTAAATTCAACGGGTGTGAAATATCCCTTTCCTTTGGTTTTTTGAAATTAAAAAAGAAAAGGGTCCTCGGAGTCAATAAAAGAATCTCAAAATGAACACCACATAGAAGAACTCATATAAGACAGTTTGGTTAATTTTGAATGTGAAAAAGTTTTAATTGTTCATTAATGCTAATCTATAAATTCGAAAGATCTAATCTTACTAATAGTTTTTTGACCTTCCTCCACTTGCGTATGACACAGATCCTCGAGGTAAAATTCTCTTATGTACAAAATTAAATTAAATTATTTTTTAAAATATAAGTACAAAAATGATGCGTATGTGAAAACTCACGAAGGGTGAACATAAATATGATATGAAGTGTGAGTTTGGGAGAATGAGATCTGTGGCGGGTTTTTTATATCATACAAAAGGCAGATGTAAAACGAGTTGCCGAGTCCAAACAAAAGAGAAAAAAGAGGAAAAGAAAGGGATGGGATTCTTTTAGACTTAGTCCATACACACAGCACAAGTGGTGGAGTCCAAAAGCCAAAATCCTGTTCTCTTCTCAGTTTTCTCCGTCCAATCCACTTGATGTTGATTTTTTTTTTTTTTTTAAAGTTCTGTAATGTTATTATTTTCGATGCGACTTTGATTTTGATACGTGGGCTGTGGGCTCTACGTCCCACCAACCATGTCACCCTACTGGGCTCCATCCACTTTTATCTTCCCTCACGCGCCTCCACGAAGTATCTTCGTGTTCGATGCCTTTTTCTGGTTTCTACCCTCTTCCCTTCGGAGTTTGTATATCACGCGTCCATGGTTGCTCTGAGGGTCTAGCGGACTCGTCAGCTGTCCCTCTCATTGGACCCTCATGCCCGGGCTTCTTGGGGGCTTGGCCCACGCGGGCCCACTTAGCGCTCATCGGTCACTGCACATATAAGTACCTTTTTTTCCAATCAGCTGGGCCCTAGCCCAAATCCCAATCAAAGCATTCTCTTCCAATCTTCTGATTTACCATCACAATTGCATAGCAAAAACATCGATTTACTGACAGTTACTAAAGCTTTTTTCTTTCTTTTTTTCAACATCTTAAATGTTGTTTTCATTGAATAAGTTTCGACATGGAGCCGAGTTATTGTTCAGTATTAAATTCGGAGTTGTAAGATGAAAGAAATTAAAATAAACAAATCTTGTCCACAAATTCAATGATCAGTAAAATATCAGTTCAGTTTTGAATTCTAATCATTTTTATTTAAATTGTATTTTTTCAATTCCTATAAAAAATATATATAATGCATTTCATTGATAATTTAATGAATAATTTCCTACACACACAGTGATCAACTAGACATATAACGCAATTTTATAATTTATTATGAATTATAATTAAATTATTTATTCGTTAATACTAAAGTTCTTAACATTCAGATATTGATTTGTATCTTAACTATATAGATTACTTATCTATTAAATAATAAATTTTGTAAATAATAAAATAATTATTATATTATTATAATTTTGTTATTTAAAAAATGAATGTCATCTAATTTGATATCTAAATATTATAATCTCTAATAATATTTTTGGCCTAATCAAACAATGTTGCATAATAATATATGTACCGTAAGTTGGATTAGGTAATACATTAGATCAATAGTCTCATAGTCCAACTCGACCATTGTGCATAAACGTTTGTCCCTTCTTTCCGAAAATTATGCAAAAGATGATGAACTTAGACTGTTTCGCGAGCTTAATTGCTTAAATTAACATATGCTTAGATCATTAAATTATTTATTTTTAATAAAATAAAGTGGGATCAAAAATTAAATTTGGATTTCACAAGATGTAAGTGCTGCGAAATTCCGGGAATTAAACTTGGGATCGGCTGCTGCGAGGATGTGAGATGTATCTGTCAGAGAATATTTATTACTAATTTAACAATTTCTAAATATGATTAATTTAAAATACGTAAGACCAAACAAAAAAAAAAAGATTTTATTCTTTCAAAGTTGATTTTTTGTCAATATTATATATCTAATCCCTTATAACGTATTGTTTTTAATATATAGAAAAAACGATGTCAAAATTATTCATCGACAAGTTAAAATCGATACACATGTTGAGATTGGTGCCATGGCATCATCAAATATGGCATATACAAACAAACCATGTTTGCGCTAAAAATGTGAGACACCTCGATTTGAATAGTGTGTTTATCAATCAAGAATTAAAAAAAGTTGTAATATGTTGAAATTGACATAAATATTAAGAATTAAAATCAATTATTTATTTTAATTATAAAAATTAAAATTTAAATAAATTTTATTACAATTATATGTTTACTAACGACTAAATACTGTCAATAATGCTGGTCCTCTATTAGACTATTACCATTCTTCAAGAAACAAAGGTCCATAATTTGTTAAGAATTGAAAATTAAATTGGCGTGGAGCCCACTAATTTGAGAATAATTATTAGAGTTTTGATTTCGGAAGGGTTGGACATATAACTTCATTCCTATGACTAATCAGATTAACCCCACTCAAATCTTATAATCCCATTTCATCCTTCCTTAATTAGTTGGGACAAAAAAATCACGTTAAGCACTGCACATGTCGATCTTATTGCCGTTGCTGCTAGCTCATCGACTTCGTTCTTTAAGCACCTGTCGGTCATCGTTGTTGCCATTGCTACTGCTCACTACTGCTCGTTGCTGTTGCTGCTCGTGTTGTTCATCGCTACTACAACTTTACCGTCAGTTATTGCTGCGAAGGTTGATGATGATTATTATTATTGTTGTTATGAGTTTTTACAATAATAATAATTTTTTAATAAGAGTATTTTATTAAACTTTGTTTTAATTTTAAGGTAAAATAAATACATCAATTGTAATATAATTCATTTTATTTTTGATTTTTATAATTTAAGTAAATATCTTGTTCTTATTCAACTCATTTTGATTACCAATTAATAAATGCATCGTAAGTATGGATACAAATATTTAACTTCTAGAAGAATTTGAATATGCGCATCTCTCGTTAATGTCAAACATAGTTTGAACTGTGGACAAAACAACCGGCATTATTTTCTTTGATTTGGTTTGTTTGATACCCATAATATGATATAATATTTAATTAAAGAAATGATATTCCGTGATCATAATTAAGGATGGGACTAAGTCACCGCAAGCGAAAATCATAATAATGCTATTGTTGTAGCAAGATATTGTGATGAAAGTTATTAATATAATATTGTATACGTTGAAAATAGGGAGTGATTGCCAATTTCCTTTACTTAAATTAATATAAATCACTTATTTCTCTACTAGTTTCGTAATATCCAAAAATCTCTCATCACAAAAGAAAAAAAGAGGGGTAAATAGGTTATTTGTTTTATCATTTATCTTAAAAGTATAAAATGTACATTATTATAAGAGAGATATTTAAAAAAAATAAAAAGTATAAGAAAAATATCTTATTGTTAATTTTTTATTTGCAACTAGAGATATATTTCTTATTTCTATTACTTCAATTTTTATTTTTTAATTTATAATAAATATAAGTAAAGATATATTTAAAAATAAGAGTAATTTTATAAATTATCCTACTAGGAGCGTTATTGGCTATTACGAGAACAATAGAGGATAATTGATTTATATTGATTTTAGTAGGAAAATTTTGACAATCTCCTTAAAAAAATTTGGTAGCATTTTAAAATATTACAGAACTTTGCATTTTTAATAGCCATGACATATTGACTTTATTTATATTTAATTTTAAAAAATAAAAGACAAAGAGGTGGGAAAAACTTAAACAATAAAGTAAAATTTAAGAGTGTGTAATAAATATGATTTTTTTAAAAAGAGCTTTGATAAAAGTAGTAAAAATATTATATATATATATATATATATATATATATATATATTTATTTATTTATTTATTTTTATAATAATAATAGTAAATCAAACACTTTAAAGCTTTAATTTTTAGACTACAATTGTTCATCTTTAATACCAAACAAAGCCTTAATAAGTTTATAAGAGTCTATGATGTACAATATAAAGAAAAGTATTATGCATTCAGAAACATTGTATTGCATAACATTATATTAGTTGCATTACATTATAGTGTATTGCATTTAGGATGCATTGCATTAAGTGGTAATGAAATTCTATGTTTGGTGTAATAAGAATTATATTATATAAAATCATATTATTTTATAATACTGTTAAAATTAAATTAATATTATTTAAATTTAGTAAAATATTTTAGGGATTTATTATAAAATTTTGAAATTAGGTGTTAAATAATGATTTTGTATTAATTTTAATAATATAAAAATAATTTAATAATATACTATTATTAGATAATAAAATATTACAATATGTTGTTATATTGTTAATAGTATTAAATTATAATATAATATAATATTATATTTTTAAATATTATACTATATAATTATGTAATTTAATTTTTATTACAAAATAAAATAATATTAAATTATAAATTTATTTTTATTTTTATTTTTCATGTAGTATTTTAGGAAATAATAAATGAAAAAATTTATCAATATTTTATTTTATTCATTAAATAATAAAAGATTAAATAAAAATTTAAAATATTTTTTATGTATTTAAAGTAAAATAATTAAATGATTTATGTAATGAAAGTAAAATAATTTCTTACTATAGTTAATAATTATATATTAATTAACAAAGTAGTTACATAGAGGACATTATCCTTTCCTTACTTAACACGGAGATGAAAGACATTGATTAAAAAAACAAAAAGGCAAAATAATGTTGAAACTTGGTTGAATCCGTGTAATAAATAAATTTTTGAATTACCTATTGCTTTTTAAAAATGTTGTTTAGGTGAGTAGTTTGATGTATAGATTCTCTTAATGGATAAAAGAATATATATGTAATACTAATATATGTTAGTAAATTAATCAGATAAGGTATTAGAAAACATTTTAAAGATTGTGGGGTTAATTTTGTTCACTTTTGTTTTTTCATGCAGCAGGTTTTCTTTAATATCAGAGCTGATTTGTGAACTGCGTTTTAGTGTTGGTTTGCTTGTCAAAGATTGTATCCACAAATTTTATTTTTATTGCAGCAGTAACGTCGATTTATAGTGTAAGATTGTTTGAGAAGTATACTTAACGTTGGGCCATGGCTAATCATATTAAGTTATCATGCGATGCAATTTACAACTGTTCCCAAATTTCAATGGCATAAATTTTTAGGGATTAGCCTTGGATCTGCTGCTATTGAATTAGACGTGTTTGTCCGATACGTTCGCGCTGGAATTACATACTCCCACTTCTGAATCTGAATATAAAAGGTCAAATAAGCTGCAGATGGATAAAGTAAACAAGATATTATTAAATTAAATAAGATATTTTATTTAGCTCAACAAGTCGCTGAAATATGGTAACATGTTTTTTGGAATGTATTACCCAGTGGCACAAGTGGGTTTATTATAGTAATACACGGGAAGTTCTAATTTTTAAGCATTTCTTTTTTAAATTTCATCTCTCGTCCGATTGCACGTTATGTTCTTTTTCATTCTGATGACGAAAATTTAGTCGTTTTTTTTAGTTGATCTCTTGACTTAACTATCATTATTATATTTATTTTTTAAGGAAGTGACTTGTCAATCTATAAGAGTGTCTGTTACTGCTAACAGATTTTTATCAATTACCTGAAAGCACGTAAAATAGTTAGAGGCGCCGGATGTTTTTCCAGCGTGAACTCTCCGACGTACAAGTCAGTAATTAAATTTTTATCAAAAAAATCTATTCCACCTCCCTTATAGCATTATTCTCATTGCCTTTAAATCAACAGTTTTTTCTCCTATTTTTTTTAGAAGAGTTCACAGACGTAAAAGAAAAAGCTCTTTTTCTAGAAAGGAAAAAAAAAACTCATTTTCCATAGAAGATCCTCCCAAATAATCATAATAATCTAAATAAAAAAAATTATAATTATTGTAACCCCCATAATTATAATAATTAATGTACTAATGAGTACCATAATAAACATAATAATTATAATAACATTTATCATAATAATTGTCATAATATTGACCATAATAATTATTATTTATTATACATATTTAGTCAAAATAATTAAAATTATCTCTTGGTCGAAATGTTCTACTCAATGTTACTAGGCAATTACTTTGTTAAGATAATATACTCAAGATGATTTGCTCACCTGATCAAGATAATCTGCTCTATATGATCTATTCACTTAGTCGATATAATTTGCTCACATAGTCGAAATAATTTGTTCAAGCTCTTCAGATAACAATCTGGTTGAGTTTTAGATAAACTATTGGTCGAGATGATGTGCTCGAGTTAGCCAGATAACTACCTAGTCGAGGTGTTCTGTTTGAATTTATCAAATAACTATATGATCATAGTAATCTGCTCGAGATCATTCTGATTTCTTTATCAAATATTTTACTTGCAAACCATTCGAAGAAAAAAATAAACGCGAATTACTTCTATAAACTAATTTATTTGCAATTAAGTGGTAATTGAAGATCCACGTGCATTATTAGGAAAATATTTTTTATTTGAATAATTTTATACATATATATTTTCTAAAATATTATTAAACCCTGATTGTGTTGGAAATTGACAACTCCGTAGTAATGTTAACAGGCACGGCCTCCTTTAATTCTTAAAGATGAGTCGTAAATTTTTATCAAACATTCTAAGAATGTGGTTTAAAACCACATCTATTATACACTAATACCAAATGGCTGATGGAGCCTAAATATTAATATACTGTTTTTTTTTTTTTTTGGGGTAAAGGTGGTCACCCATGTTCCAACATAAAAAAATTTATGTATTAACACATATGTTTGTGATAGTAATTATTTCCATAAATTATATGTGTTAATACGTAAGAGTAATGTTATCCTCTTTCTTCGTTCGACAAATTTGGAACATTCTTAATAAACTACAAAAGCAGACTTCAGAAAACTTTGAAAATTTGATAATAAACTACCAAAATAGGCCGGCCTCAAGGTTTAATTATTATATAAATTCTCTCAATTGTGGAGATTTTATGATAAAATTGACCATAAACTCGTGACGAAGTATGTGACATTGGGGTTACTAAGTCCAATTAATACTAATTTTATGATGCTTAATCAATGAAATTTTCTATTATATTTGGTAAATTGACCTAGTCATATCGCGACTTAAACAAAATTATTAATCATATTATGTCACATATCATATCCCAAAAATAATGATAAACGAATAGACATATCACATTGTTAATCAAATCCATTCTTCCCAACCAACACAGCAACGTATGTGGACTGCAGAAAAAAGTATCCACCACAAAATTCTTCTAGGCAATAGTATAAATTTACAGTGACCTTTAAAATAAAAAAAAAGGGGGAGAATTAAACTTTACACATGTTTTAGTTTTTTTTTCCCCTTATTTTTCGGTTACCTTTTATAATTTTCATAATATTTTATTTAATAATGATAGATATTTTAATTTTTTACCTGAAATCTCATCTTAAATTACTTGACATATGATGTACCATTAATTTAGTAGTCTTACTTTTTATAGTTTTCATAATATTTTATTTAATAATGATAGATATTTTAATTTTTTATCTGAAATTTCATCTTAAATTACTTGACATATAATGTACCATTAACTTAGTAGTCAGTAATTTTTTATAAGTGTATTAAATATCTTACTTCACCATCATTTAGAATGTAATTTAAAAATAAAATTTTAAGGTGTTCAGTTTCATTACCTTTAAATGTCAAAATACCCAAAAAATCATTCCATTGAACCCGATCATAAAACAATCAAAAATTTTGTTTTTTTTTTTTTTTTTTAACATTTGAGGATATAACCGTGTATCAGAAAAATGGTACGAGGTAACTAGTAAAAGTTTAACACTGTAGGTAAAAAAAATATAAAACTGCCGATTAAAAAAATGTAATGGATCGAAATTTTAGATTCAAAAAAAAAAAAAAAAAAGATCGGCTAAGCCGAGCTAAAAATAGCATGTGGCTTATTTGATTTCTGACAGTGACACCATTGATGGAGACCTTAGTGTTCCTTTCTCTAATGACTAATCTTTTAGTAATCTAATAATTTTTTTAATAAACTTTCATTAAAATAAGTTTTGTGCATATTACTTTTTCAATGCAATGTCCCCACAGCAAATATACGAACTCAAATTTTTTTTTTTAATTTAAATTAGTTGATGGAGAAAGGGCCCCTATCCAACATATTTTATTTAGGAAATAATTAATTTAATCATATATTCATTTGGGAAGATCTTTAATAATTCAGAATAGGTAATTCACATAATTCTCAATTAAGCCCACAATTGGGCCTTATGCATATCGGCCCGACGTTTAACTGATTGCAATATCTAGGTTTATTATTAGGATTCCTCCAATTACAAGATAATGATCCGTTATAATGATACAGCTAATAATCTGATCTTCTTAAACAGGTAATTATTATTATTATTTTTTTATTGGATAGACTGAATGGATAATTATTTGAATAACGAATACTCGACTTGTTTTACATCATTGACCTTGATGCTTCTCGATCAAGAGTATATATATGATTTAAAGGTTTAAAAAAGCTTTACATTGCTAATAACGATCTAGATACAAGATAAAAATGTAAATGTTAGTTATTTGTTTTCATCAGACGTTTTGTAATAAGATATTATTAACAAAATAAATATGCCAGTTAAATCTATGTATATAATCCAAAACTAAATTTGACTACAATTAAAATAAATTGGAAGTAGAGCAGTGGACAGAACCATCGGATGCACGTTGTTACAACGGATTCAGATTCTTCTCGCATGCATCCGACGGTTCATTTTGGTTGGAGATGTTCCTCCTGCGGCCTCGTTCAAACTTGAGCGAATAGAACAAACGTCAGTTGATTGATGTCCTCAAGAATGGCCGTTGGTTGAGTAATGAGTACAATGCACAGCTCTTATTAATGTGAACAATCGAAGGTTACGTTTTCTCGATCGGACCACTTACTGGCAAATTGGCAGCTTTGTTTGTTTTAGTGATAATCATTCTGGAATTATAATAATAATATTCATTTGCTCGCCCCTCCATAACCTGTGCCTGCACACGTAATTTCAGAACAAAACTTACAAGAAAGAATCAAAGTTAGAAGAGAGCATATGTGTTGCGAGACGCGGAAAGAAAGCTCTCTCAAAAGGCGGGCACATCCACTCAACACGTGTCCGACAAGTGTTCGGGTCTACGAATTGAAAAGTTACTTACTAAAAACATGCGGCCCCACCGAAGATGCTGCAGGTCAAAAAAATTGACCGCGTGATGGAATTAACGCGTCTTCATTCGGAAGCCAAAGCAAACAGGGGAGGGGAAATTTTGATAAAGCAGAAACCCAGTGCGGAGTCGTTGTCGTTGCTTTTGTCTTTAAACGGCCACGTCTCATTCAACTTTCCTCATGTGTCATCAACCATACTGTCGCTATCCGACGTTGTATGCCCTTCCACGCCACTCCCGGTGTAAAATTGACCGTTGATATTTTTGCGATGACATATCACGAGTACAACGCATTAAGTATGGTTCAGCCACATTGTTAATGTGATCTTAAACATGTTTACTTAACGCATTATAACTGCCACCAAAAATTTGATGGAGGGGTCTAAAACATCAAAGAGTATCAATTGTGGCCATTTATTTGAGTCTAAAATCAACTTAACAAGTTTGTTAAATGAATCTGTAAACGCCAACCACTCTTGATTTAGTTTTATCTCATTTTTCAACAAATGGATCCTCCAGCTATTTTGACTTATAACAATCTTGCGACACATGTATATTATTGGCCGTATATGATATAGATCATTCTATTGTTTTTATTTTTATTAACCACCAATCTATGCACATAAAAATGGCAAGCCAAAGCTAAAACAAGTACAGGATCTGTATCCCATTTTTTTAAGACCATAATTCAAGTCGCTTTCTGTGTGTATGCGTGTTGTGAGAATAAATTTTTCTTTTTCTTCGAAGTTGATATTTTTGGCATGGACTGTAATTGTGATTCATCGAGGGAACTGACTTATTTTTTATATACATATTTCATGGTTTTGACTAAGTTTATAAGGCTTCGTTTAGTATATTTTTTCAAATAAAACTTATTTAAGTAGAGTTTTTACAAATATAACTTTCACAAACAATAAAAAAAAAAAAAATTAATTGTTTAGTTGTTGAATAAGAACTTTTATTAAAAATTATAAAATTATTTAAATAAACAAGTTATTTAAAGTTATGTTATGAAATAAATAAAATAAGGTTATGAAATAAGTAAATGATATTTTAAATTTTTTAATATTTTAAAAAAGTTTTTTAACTTCTACTCTCAAAAACCCAAAATTTAAGCATTTACTAGTGGAGATAAAACAACTTATTTAATCTTTAGAAACTCTACTAAAACAACAACTAAACAAGAACAAAAAATTAAAAAAAGTACTTATGAGATTAAATAAATATTTATAGTTATTAGATAAATTATATAAAACAGATACTAAGTAGGTCTTTATGAGTTAATATTGATCCCGCTTATAATACATCAAGGTAGGTACAACGTATTTGTGATGCACATATTTTGAGTTGTGCTTATTTATCAAGATAAATATATATCAATAGACTTTTGATGCGTATATTTTCAAGCTTGATTTCACTCTTAATACATAATGGAGGGCAATCTCAGAATACTTCTTATGCATCTATTAGTAGATTTGTAATGTCCTTAGTAAAAATGACCTAAAATGGCTTTTAATTTGTTTAATATGGTCAGTCACACAAATTAACTAAAAAAATCTTATGTATCATCCAAAAGTAAATATAATTTAGGATGAATGTTTGTTTAGTTCCTATATTTTAATAAAGTGTCCATTTAATTTTTATATTTTGAAAAATGTCTCAAGATAGCACTACTATTGAATATGTTACACACTTACTCTTACTTTTTTTTTTTTTTACAATAGTATCATTGTAATGATATTTTTCACATAAATTTTTTATTCTATAAAAAAATTTAATTAGTAAATTAACCAATAATTACTTATTAGTAAATTAAGAAAGAAATATTATCAATTTATCGTCTAAATTATTTTGACATATTATATCAATACTATAATTTGATGAAAAGTGCATTTTATTATCAAACGTTTATAATTTTATTGTTTTACTACAATTCTGTTAGTTCTGTTAAAATTTTGTTGGTACAATAAGGGCATTTAAGACATTTTTCACTGAATTCAAAATGCTGCATTTGTAATTGTAAAATAAACAACAAACAAACAATCAAATAATAAGATAATATCCCTTAAAAATTTAACAAAATTGGGAACCCTATAAATCGGCCCTTTCCATCTCCGATCTCTCTCAACATTTCAATTTTTGTGTCTCTCATTTCTTCATTTTTATTGAAAGCTTTCATTTGTTTAATTTTACCTTCTTCTTTTTTTATGTTAGTTTTATTATTTTTATATAAATTGAATTGCTTAATCAACAGCTCAGATCGATTAATAAGTGGCAGAATCGCTTGGCAAGAGTGATAAACTTCGATCTGACGATCCGCAAATCGATGGCCCATCAAAGAACAGTGGCTTTGTTTCATTTAAGGATCAATTGAAGAAGAAAACATAAGAGATTAATGATTATAGAGGCAAGTTGCAGAGTGACCCTAGTGTTAACAACTTTCTTAATGGAAATAATATATTCACAAGTTCAAAAGAATCGAAGCCTAAGTTTACGCTTATTGATAGTGATTGGACTGAACTGCTTGGCAAGCCTGAGAAGGCGCCGAGTTTGGGAAATGTTAGGAAGGATGGGAGGAGGAGGCAAGGGGGCACTTTGGGTAATAGAAATAGGAAAATTAATAATAATAGTAGCTTGATTAAATCTGCACAGAGTTAGGTAAATTGTGGAAATAAGCCTAGTGATGGGGACGAGTCTGGCTCTTCAGGGAGCTCTTAAAGCGTTGAATTGTAAAATGATGGAAAGAATATAAACTGGCAAGTTGTGAGACCCCAACATGGTAGAATTAAAGAAAATGACAATGTTAAGAAGAATAGTCGGTTGGATCTGATGTTAGTATTTAGGAAAGTTGATGCATCGTCCGATGTGAAGATCGAAATAAATGATGTTGATGACCGGTTGATGAGTAGCGTTAGAGGGAACTGTAAATCCAATGTGTGCTTGTTATTTCTTCCTTTTCTACGAGTAAAAGCATCTTTTATGCTGTAAGGACAAAATCGATTTTTAATTTATTTTTTATTAAATATTAATCTTTTCTTAACGAAATAGTCTCAAAGAGATAAAATCATAAACATTTGGTAGTAAAATGTATTTCCACTAAATCATGATATTGATATGATATATCAAAATAACTTAAGTAGTAAATTGATAATATCTCACTAATAAATAAATAAAGTATGAAACAACTTGTATATTTTATATTATTGCAATAATCTTGTTAATTATTATTTATAAATAAATTAATATTGGCTAACTCAAAATAACGTTTAATATCCTTCCAACAATCTTACATTTAATTTTTTGTAAAAAATTAATTTACCAAATTAATCTTAAAAACTACAATAATAGCAACTAATTTATTTTACTTTTAAGAATAATTTGATAAATTTATATAAATTTTTTATTTTCATTAATATCTTCAAGGATATTGTTGCAAGAGTATTGTTATAAAAACAAATAAAAAGTAAGGGTAGGATTATAATATAATTACTAGCAAGGGTGTGTTGAGATAGTTTTTAAAACATATGAAATAAATGGACATCTGACTCAAAATATAAAAACTAAACAAACATTAACCCTATAATTTAACTAAAATATGCAGAAATCCATAATTATTAAGCCAGAATATAACTTCAATACAACAATTTGCCGATGAAACGATGAAAAGTTTCATCTATCATTATTCAAACTCACTTCACATTAACTTTTGATCTCAGATTCTTCTGCTGATCATAAGAGTTATTTGTAGTTGTTGATTTGGCCATTGGTTTTTGCGTGATAAGTTAAGGTTAATGATGCTGATTCTTTAGCGATTCTTCTTTGCGTAACCATTGTATAATTACATTTATATACGCGATTGTGTAATTAACGATCTCACTGACTTGCAATATGAATACAAACAGTGACTCACAATAAGTTGAAAATAAGTTAAAAGAGTTAAAAAATTATTTCCCAGTAAGAATAAACTTCAAAATAATCTTTGCACTTCGAAGAAGAAGAGAAAACACTAATCTTCTAACGAAATAAAGAACACTAGAAAGAGAAAAGGGTAAAAAAAGAAACTTTTTGGTCGATAGGCATCGATATTATGCTTGGAATAGACAAAATAAAAATATTTAATTCCTACATAATTAGTCATAATTGAAGATGTACACACTTGAACTTAACAAAAAGATTCTCTCTTAAATCATTAGAGAAATTTATATATGCCAGTCACCAAGAATCATAGGCCTAAATAAACTTTGCCCAATTGAATGATATTAAATTAACCTAATCACTTTGATTTTGATTGTCTATGGAGTCACAATCAAGGTCTAAAACATGCTTCATATTATCATGTTCATTTTCTATCTCTTCCTTCGTATAAAAATTGATTAAAATGATATTCAAATCTTCTAAATTATACGATATCGTCTTCAAAATATTGAGACCATACGACTCCCTTGTACTTGCCTTACGGGTGCTTGTAAGCCATGTGGCCTAGAATATATATCTGTAAGGATCATGGCCTAGAATATATGACACCCAAGTCTTAGCTAGTAACCTAGGTTATTAGTTATTTTAGTAGAGGATATCTTCATTAAAATCTTCACACGCAAAGTAATTTGATGACAATATCAAATCCCTTAATTTTCTTCTATCTCTCAAAACATCATCCTTATCATCTTCTAATGACCAAAATATTAAAGGAGCGAAGTTTTTGAGTTATATAACTCTTGAAAGCTAAAAGGCAATTGATGCTTTGACATATGGAGTAATGCTATATATATATATATATATATATTACATATAATATAATATAATTCTCAAAGTATTTGGTTGAATGGTTTTCAAGTAGGTTAAATTAATTGTTCATCCATGTTTGAATAATTTTGAAGGAGGTAGGATAAAAAAATTGATTTGGACTTTGCCTGCTTCTCTAATTTTTTTTTAAAATTTTAAAAATAATTGGATACATACAATTGATAAGTAGAGTACTAAAATTAAAAATATTCATTCAGTCTTTATGTTTTAACTTAATAACATGTTTAGTCTTTATATTTTAAAAAAATTTCTTAAGATACTCCAACTGTTAAATATATTATGTTCCTACCCTCAAATTTTCTTTTTCCTTTTTACAATAATACCCTTGCAACAATATTATTGGGATATTAATAAAAAAATGTTAATTCATCAAATTAACATTAAAAAAAAATTAATGTCATTTTAAGTTATTATTTTATTTTTATGATTAATTTGGTAAATTAAAATTTTATATACAATTATTAGTAAGATTGTTGCAAATATATTAATATTTGCTTTAAGTTAGTTGATATTAATTTATTTATAAATAATTATTGGCAAGATTGTTGTAAAAGTATAAAAGAATATTAATTCTTTCAAACTAATTTTTATTGGTTAACTTGTTAATTAAATTTTTTTATCAATTAATTAATTAATATCCAAAATACATTTGCTGGGGTAGTGTTGTACAAATAAAGAAAATTAAGGGTAATAATATAATATATTTAATAACAAGGGTATATTGAGCTATTTTTTAAAATATAAAAACTAAATGAACACTTAAATTAAAATAAATTTTAACCTACTAATATTTTCACATTAATAATTGAAAATAAAGTCAACTAATACCTAACACACAGCAATGAATAATTGGTGATATATCATAGGAGAAAGAAACTATGTATCTCAATTATGTAAACATAATATCATATATGCCATATATATGGGTCCATTTTTTAATTACATTTCTCACATAATCTATCATATATTTTGTGTAATATATGATGTCGTACATTAGATATTTGAATTTTTAAATCACAGATATATCTGAAGCATGTCAAGGTAATTTATTCTATCACTTGGGACAAAAAACATTTCTTTTTCGACATACAAATTAAAAAGAATCTTATGTGCTAGAGAGTTAAAGGTACATGAGAATACAAATTTTCAAAACACTAATAATAATGTTTTACAAGAAGATTCCAAAATATTTTTCATGAAATCAAACATTACCAAGTCCCAAAATTTTAACAATAATTCAGTTAACAATTTTCAGCTGCCATCGATATAAAGGCAAAGCTTTTATCTTGAGGATGGGTCTTTGGATCTTGGTTTAGATAAGAGACAGATAAATATTAAAGGGGATGCCAGAAGCAACTAAATTTGGGCTAAGTTTAAAATATAGACATTAAAACTATATAATGTAATATATTGCTTAGAGATAACACATTCTAGATGCATAGTAACCAAATATATTTGTTTAGAATAGCCTAGCTAGTTATGCATGCATATATAATACATAACCACGTTCTTTACGTAATTGGTACTTTGCACTTTAAATTTTTAAATTAGGACAAAAAGGGCGGGGAAAAAGAAGAAGAAGAAGAAGAAGCAAAAGACCAAAACAGCGGTGCTTTTGTTATCTTGCAGAAATATAAAGAGCCCAAACATAGTAGAGGCTGTGGGTGCAAAGTGGAGCATGCCACCCTATGTGTTAGCTGCCTGAAAAATACCAATTAAAGTAATAAAAAGTGATTAAAAGAATATTAATGCCTCTAATAATTAACCCCAATTAAAGTTAATCATCAATTCGAAAGTGGAATCATTATTTTAAGCCAGAATACCAATGAGTGGGTGATAGGGAGCTGTATTAAATTTAAAAAATAAGCTAACGTGCATCACCTGAACTCAGAAAGAGGTAAACAAAGTGATTCCATGTTTCCAAATTTAATATTCACAGAACCAATCCTCTGCAATAAAATCTATTACCATTACCCATATGCACCAGTAACATTTGCCCACATCACTCCAAAAGAAAAAAGCAGCACGTTCTGATGACGTGGCAATAGTTGATTGGTCTTCATTTTTTAGTTCTTTATGTTTGTACGCATGACAGGTTTCGGAGTAGATGGGATATCATATTCACCAATCGGAAGCTTACAAGAAAGAACTGTACCAAATTCCTATCCTGCTCCTCCGGTTGATGCAAATATTTTTTGAAGTGATGGTGACCAAAGGGTGAAAATGACATCTAGGATGCATCAAGGGGACCACCTCACATGCTTCCACCAATAACTTGCATAAAGAGAAAAACGATTTGGGACCCACATGAAAATGTAGGGGACCGCAACTTTATTGGTATGAGTAACCACACAGCTTAGTCTAATTCTATCTAATGCTCTCTTTCTCTATCCTCTTCTTTGTTGTGTCGTTTAGTAGTCATAAAGAGTGAAGATATGAAAATGGAAACAAAAGCAATTGCACTCACTTCTGTTTCCCGCACCATGGAATTTGAAACATCGTCATATTATAATAAAAGCGGGTGTGCTCTACAGTAAACAATAAATTATAATTATATACTTAAAATAATATAAAAAATATTAAAATTTTAATTATATAATTATAAAAAAATATTTTGCCGTATATATAATGAAACATAACCAGACCTTATAATAATTTATTAAGTATTGCACAAATTAATGCATTATATTTTTTTAATTATATGATATTAATACTCAAATTATAATTTATATGACATAAAAATATTATTAATATTTATAATTAGATAATTATTAAAATTAGTTTATATTAAATCTTATATAGTATTGTCTATATTTTACCCTCTATGATATTTGATCTAATAGACCTGATCCAACCAAATCCAACTTAATTTAATTTTAATGAGTTAAGTGAGTTATTGTAGGTTAATTGAGTTAATTTTTTTCAAACCCAATTAATAATTGGGTTGGGTTAGAAAGATTCATCGTAATTAACCTAACCCAACTCAATCCATGTAAATAATAATATTTATTTATTTTAGAGTTGGTAAAAATTCTAGTTGATTTATAGTTATTGATTGATGTGATAGTATATAATTATTTGGTAAATTTATTATCTTAGAAGTTTAATTTTGAAAAATAAGTTTATTTTAGTTTTTCTTTATTTTTTAATAAATACTTAACAATACATAATTATAAATCATTTTCATTTTATTATAGAAATGAAGCTAGTTAATTATCTAAAAGATCATGATTTATAATTAAAAAAAAGAGATGTGAGAAACCAGAAATAAAATTTATAAGCTCATTATCAAAACTTTCTTAATTTTAAGTTACTTTCATTTTTTTAACCTTTTTTATTGAGTACTAAACCGTGAATGAAATTTTTATGTTATAATCTATTTATATTTATTAAATATTATTTCATTTTAATACGTTTCATATATTTTTCTTTATTTAATTTTAATTTTAATTTAATTTTAAATTTTCAATCTGATTAGCTCTACCTAACTCAACTCAATGATTTAAGGGTTGGGTTAGACTGGGTTTTCACAAACTTTATCAAACTCAACCCATGTCCACCCCTAATTCGATATAATATTCGAGTGATGTTTGCTCTACACACATTACGAAAATTATCAAGACTAGTTTACATTAAATCTTATATAACATTATCTATATTTTACACTCTCTAATATTCAAATAACGTATACTCCACATACATTACGAATGATTAATTTTTTCTCTAATATTCGAGAGACTATTCGTTTATTCCACATACATTACGAATGACTAATTCTCTCTTTAATATTCAAATGACACTTACTCCACACACATTACAAATGACTAGTTTACATTAAATTTTATA
This sequence comes from Murraya koenigii, assembly GCA_025617385.1. Classification (NCBI taxonomy): domain Eukaryota; kingdom Viridiplantae; phylum Streptophyta; class Magnoliopsida; order Sapindales; family Rutaceae; genus Murraya; species Murraya koenigii. Next base: position 29,938,506 of record CM046813.1, read on the forward strand.
TAGCACTATTTATATTTTACCCTCTATGATATTTGAAGGTATAGTTTAAGTTAAATCTTATATAACACTGTCTATATTTTGCTATCTCTAATATTCGTAGGACGCATACTCCATGCACATTACGAATGGGAGAATACTGCTTTCACTTAAATTAATGAATTAATTAATTTATGTATTATACTTAATTACTTGTATGGTATATTAAGGTTTATTGTATTAAATTGTAATACAATATTATGTTTTATAGTATGTACTATATTATATAACATAATATTATTTGATATTAATGTTAAAATTAGATTAATATTATTCATATTTTAGGGTTTTATTGTTATTACGTTTTAAAGCTAAGTATTTAATAATTATATTAATTTTTATAATATAAAAATGACTTAACAATATACTACTATTAAGTAATAAAATATTATGCTATATTGTTAATTATAGTATAATTTAATTTGTAAATTTATTTTCAGTTATTAAATAACAAGTTAATTTTTTTTTACATATTTAAGCAAAATAATTAAAATGATTTTCTGAATGAAATCAAAATTGATGTATTATCATTTATTTATTAAATATTTAGCTTTATTACAATATATTAAATATTTAGCTTTATTACAATCTTATATTATAAATTAAACTAACATTTTTATTTAAATATAAATGTAAATTAATATTTAAAATATGAGCTGTGTTTTAATGTAATACAGCCTAAATCCTACCTCATAGTTTATTTTATATAATTTTTATTGTATTACAGTAAAAACATAAATTAGCAAAGTAATATTTCACTTTTAGTACGACGTAATATAATAATACAAGCCGTTCAATCGCAGCCTAAGTGCAACAGCAACTGCAGTCTAATAATAACGCTCAAAGGGAGGGATCGTCTCATCTCATCTCATCTCTTTTCTTAGCATAGCTAGGATCTAGGAGCCAAGAAGAGTGAAAAGTAAACCACCTTATACGAAAGCAGCCCACACCTTCCACGAGCAACTCAAATAACCATCTCCTAGTCCTAGTTCCGATCCCGTCACAGCACGATAACACAGTTATAAAATTGAATTTACATGTGTAAAATGATCATACGATTGATAATTGTGGTGTATTTGTTTTGAAAATCTTTGATTTTATATTATCCTCTTTTTTATGAGAATATTATCCTTTTTAATAATCAGAAAGAAATTGTCGAATTCTATTATTTTATTTATTTTTTTTAGAACACGGACCATTGGAACTTTCATTAATACGTGCATTTTGATTTTGGGGCAGGCGTCGATATAATTATTGAAATATTTTTCCTTTAGGATATGATATTTTTGTTACAGATACATTTATTATAGAAACCTCATAAAACGGAAGCTGCGTCGCGTGTAATGTAAACGCCACAGTATTGGTAGATCAACTTTGATATTTGTCAGAGGATAGTAAGATACATTTATAGAGGGGTCCCATCTTCCATCACCGTACACGTGTTCATAAATAATCAACAGAGTACGAACGCACAATCACAAAAAAAGCACGTCAGATCATCAGAAGAAAAAAGAAAGCCCCCATGTGCAAATCCTGCCTTGTTATCAGTATATAGCGGTTTTTCCGCTTGATGCCAAAACCGTACATTAAAAATAAATAAATAAAAGTTACAAAAAAAGAAAAGAAAAAGACGATTTGCTTTTTGGAGGAGAGAGAGAGAGCGACAATGGTGTACGTGGCTGTTTCTCAGTTGATTGGCTATTGCAGGGTTCTTCTTTATTTTCATTCTTTGTTTATCATTATTTGTTCCTTCTTTAATTAACTTTTTTTTTTTTTTTAAGTAATATATTGTATTGTAAGGTGTGCAAACTTTAAATTATAGAAGAGATGTTATGGTGTGGCAAAAAGCCGGGGGACTCAGCGGACACGTATATTTTGGGATCCAATCATGTGGCGTGACTTTTTAGGGATCCCTTTAATCATCTTTTGTCTTTTCGTTTTGGCATTTGATTTTTTTGGTTTTTTTTTTTTTGGCTAAACCAATTTTTTTGGTTTAAAAGTTGTGATATTGAACACGATCTTAACTCGAGATCTGTCTAACGTCCACTTTCATTACATTTTGCTATGTGGAAGTGGAATGGCCTTTCAAAGCCACCATATGTTTATAAAGTGAAACCATTTAGACTGATTGACATTGATAGGAATACAAAATAAGATGACAAATGATTCAAAAAATTAGTACTTTCTGATACTATACTTTCGGATATCCACTCTACTAATAAAATTATAGGAATTTAGATAACATAAATTTAATGAAGGAAATTAATTTAGTTTGTTTGATAATACTTAATTTAATCGTTTATGTTAGTAGATTAATGATTTTTTTAATTAAAAAAATAGTAAGTTTATAGATATCTATCGGGTGGATAAGTAATAAATTTTTCGAGCATGTGCTAATTTGTTCAATTCAGAAAATTTCTCAGGATGATATACAAAATATGAGATTCAAAATCACATCGTATGAAAAAAATGTATAATATATTGATTACTCTAATTAATTAAGTGTTTATTTGATATGATCTATCTGATAGTCATAAATATTTATTTAATATCATAAATACTTTTTATTTTTATTTTTTGTGTTTAGTTATTTTTTAAATAAAGTTTTTAAAACTTAAATAAGTTAATTTATCTCTACTAAGAAAAACTTAAAATTTAAGCTTTTGAGAGTATGCGTTAGAGAACTTTTTCAAAATATATGTAATATCAAAAATACTCTAAAAATATTTTATTAATTATATAATACCTCTATTTATATACAAAACTTACACATTATAAATTATTACCGCCATATGATAAAAACATATTGTAGTCACTTCACTTTTTTTCTTTAATGAAATTGCAGCCATTTTAATTTACTTATTACAAAATCACATAAAATATAAATTATTGCCACCATTTGATTAACATTTTAATTTGGATAGCATTATTTGTTTGGAAAAATATATTATTGATGTGTTTTTAATTTTGAACCTTGAAAAAATGGTTGAACTATTTTTTTCTTATTAATTGATAGTTTGGATGTATTTTGTTATAAATTATATAATTATAAAATAATATTTTTTACATATCTTTTTTGATAATTTAATTATATAAAAATACTTTTAATTTTACAAAATCAAACAGTTTAATGATTCAAAAGAATTTTTTTAATTGATAACTAAATACCCAATAACTTTTTGTCAAAAATTCTAATTTAAGCTTAACTTCGATAAAATTTTTAATAAATTGTGCCAAACAAAGCTTAATCCATTGTAATTAAAAGGAGATTAAAGCTAAAGTATAGCTTTGTGATAAGGAGTACTCTTACTAAATAGGAATTACATCCTCATTCGAGTTTCAACAGGTGTGTGCGTGAGTTAATAATATAAAATAAAAATTTGGAAACAAAATGTGGTTATAACAAAATTAAAGTTGGAAGTGTAGATGACAGAGAGATTTTGCCAAACAAAACATTTCTTTTCATGGAAAGCAAATGTTTTGTCACTTTTGATGGCTTTGCGAAAATCAAATCCATTTCCCTTCACTTTTTGGGAATTAGGTCCTTTAAATTTTCAAAGTTTCTGTTTATTGCTTTTTCACATTTGCCAGTTAAAAGATATACAATAATAACTTAAATTAGACTATAGGAGATAATACAGAAGACAATGTCCCCCCACCCAGCAATTTTTTCCTTTTTCCCCTTTGACGTGCCCTGCCTTGAAAATGAGTTATATGTTAATTGTGATAATATCATGCCAGGCATTAACAGAAATTTTATTTTGTGTTTGTCTCAACGGCGAGATGCTAAATGATAGCGGAATTTCTAAGTTCTGACAAAAAAAAAAAAACTCTCTAATATCGATCAATTTCACAAGAACTCGACTCAAGGGAGATTTCAGACTTCACAGTCCACATGTCAAGCCAAGAAACGATAGGACTTTTTGAGTGTTTCGGTATTTACATGACGTGTTTGAAAATTTTTAACAATTTTTATACATATACTAGACTTTCATCCAACCAAGTCTACTTGTAATACAGAGTACAACATCCATAATTATTACAAGCATACAACTTATACGATCTTGTTAGACATCTATCGCAATTACACAATTGCTTAAATCGTTGTCCTCTTATATTGAGGAGAAAAGTCATTGCATTAGAGATATTTAAATAAAATATGCTAGAAGACAGCCATGTCATAGCATACAAAAACACACTAAATTTAATACACACACCAAATCAATATCCGGGTGTAAATATACACCGTAGATGTCATAATTATTATCCCTATACGCATAGTGAAGGGAAAAGAAAGAAAAAGAAAAAGAGACGAAGAAAATCTAGAACTAGAAAAATAAAAGATTTCCGCGGCAAAACAAAGGGTAGGTTGCGGTAATTGAAGCAAAGAGGAGGCAAGGAATGGGGCTTTTTACTAATGAATCGATCTTTAAAATTATTCCGTTATGGATTGCTTTCTCTATCAAAGCATCGGATTTCTAAATTTTCATTGGAGCCTCCCGGAATTCCTTCTAAAGCCTGTTGAATAATTTTTATGGATTCCGTCATTTCCCCAATTCGGACTAAATAACAAGCTAAGGAATCCCCTTCTTTTTGCCACTGGACTTCCTAATCAAATTCGTCATAACACTCATAATTATCAACTTTACGAAGATCCCAGACATGTCTATTTCACCGAGCCTTGGGAAGAAGTTGTTAATAATAGATTACCTAGAGAAATAGGTAAAAGAAATTTCCAACCAAGATTTAATAGTTGGTCCATTCTTAGTCTCGGTAAAGTCCACCTTGTTGTAATAGAAATGAACAAGAACAAATAAGTTTTAGCTAATGTAATAAAGATACCAATTGTCGTTCCAAAATCGGGGTAGTTCGGAAGAACAGGTTGTTCCGACTCGATACCGTCAAGAGTTCTTAACTATTGCGTGGGAGCAGGTTCATCTTCGAAGTATTTTTCCCTTCCAATATTTTTTTATTTGGGCTTTTCTCATTCCTTTTATCGAGCATAATGATGCGAATCGGGCTTTAATGAGTTCTAATATGCAACGCCAAGCAGTTCCGCTCGTTCAGTCCGAGAAGTGCATTGTTGGAACTGGGTTGGAATGCCAAGTGGCTCTAGATTCAGGGGTTCCCGCTATAGCCGAACACAAAGGAAAGATCATTTATACCGATATTGACAAGATCGTTTTAGCGAACAACGGTAATACATATAGTATCCCGTTAATTTTGTATAGGCGTTCATACGATTAACCTCTGGGTTTGAAATCACTGCTTATATACCTGGTATTGGCCATAATTCACAAGAACATTCTGTAGTCTTAGTAAGAGGGGGGAGGGTTAAGGATTTACCCGGTGTGAGATATCACATTGTTCGATGAACCGTAGATGCTGTCGGAGTAAAGAGCCGGATTTAAATGTTGGCTAGGGAAGCATCCTGTAGTAAGAGGAGTAGTTATGAACCCTGTAGACCATCCCCATGAGGGTGGTGAAGGAAGGGCTCCGATTGGTAGAAAAAGACCCGCAACCCCTTGGGGTTATCCTACACTTGGAAGACGAAGTAGAAAAAAGAATAAATATAGTGATAATTTGATTCTTCGCCGCCGTACTAAATAGGAGTTAATTAACTGTGACACGTTCACTGAAAAAAAATCATTTTGTAGCGAATCATTTATTAAGAAAAATCGATAAGCTTAATACAAAAGCTGAAAAGGTAATAATAATAACTTGGTCTCGGGCATCTACCATTATACCCACAATGGTCGGCCATACTATTGCTATCCATAATTCCGCCGTGACTTTTTTTGGACACCTAACCAATTCTTTGGAAAAAAAAAAAAAGAGGAGAATTACAACAAAAAAATTTACATCTACAAAAAGGAGATTTGTAGATCTCATATCGAATTGAAATGAGAAAATATGATAGTCGGAACATTGAGGAATATCCAGAAAGACATTTAGGGAATCGGTCTGATTCCATTGTATAACCATTCATCAACAGATGCAGTTTCCCATATTGGGTAAAAATGCAAACCTATAGCTGCAGAAGTAGGAATAATCGCACCAGAAATAATATTGTTTCCATAAAGTAGAGATCCAGAAATAGGAGGGGAATGGGCATTTGCTTGAACTGGTTTCCAAATAACGATTTTACATCTTTGTGCGCGCATGGAACCTTTGATTATATATCGACGAAAATCCTATTGTTCCAGATAACGTGTCAAAGTCACATCCTCTTTTGTCTGGTGATGACCAATTTAAAAGATCGTTTGATATAGTTGAAATAAATGAATTTGGGGTTGTTCGATCAAGTAAGGAAAATTTAATAGAATTCATAATTCTCTCAATGGTATTTTTTTTTTTTTACTTTTTTGAAAATGGTTGCTATTGAAATATTGTTTATGTGTTTACTATATTATCCTTAATCATTAAGTTAATCATGTTATTATTTGTACAAAGTTGACCTTCAATTATGTTTGAGTTGATGAAATTATCCGTCTTGAGTTTTTTTTTTTTTTTAAAAAATATTACATAGAATACAATCAAATCTCAATATATTACACGTGTATAACTAAAGTTTTAAGGGTTTACAGTAATTACTCTTACAATCATGGGAACACTCTAATCTTGGACCTTAAAAGAGTTAATGGAATGAGGTGGTGACCAACCCAAATAAGTTAAAAATTTAAACAAAATAATTTGTTTTAATTATCTATTTTATTTAATTTTATTCTTTAAATAAATTAGTTTATTAACATCACATCATTTAGTAAAAATATTATGTTGATATAAATAAATTAAAGGATCTAAAACCAAAACTAACCATCCCCATCCTGACAACTTGGCCTCGATCAGTTGCTAGCATTTAATGTGCTTTGAGATTTTTTCTATTTGAAAACTTTTATTTGATATTATAATTGAAGATTTTGATAAGTTACGTAATAATATAACTTACAAGCCCCCTGCCACCATAATTTTTTTTTTTTTTCTAAGTATCAAATGCTACTCAATATAATAAAAATTTTATACCAGAAAATTGATGCCATATTGTAACACAATATTGTTTTTATAAAAGTTATTATGCTTTAATTCAATTAATGTCAAAAGAGGGATGAAAGGTCAAGAAAAGTTTTAAGCAAGGTAGCCAAGCACCGGATATGGCAAAATCAACTGCGGGCAGCCCTACAAGCAGCAAAATTGCAAGCAAACTTCCAAATATGACATAGTTCTCAGTTTCGCTACTATGCACGATCCTTTAACATTAGACAATAGCACTCAATTTCAATTTGGGTGAGCTATCAAAATTAACCAGATAACAGCACAATGTAATTAATAACAAAAAAATTTCAAGTAAAATCAAGATAAAAATAATCGTAGAAAAAATTCTGCGTTTTGATCAAATACCTCAATAAATTATTTATTGAAACATCGAAAGCCTTGAAAATAGTAGTAGCTGGTTTTATTAACTTCCGTGAGTTTCAAATAGCTGGGCAGGTTGCAAAATTAGGAAAACAAGTAGTTGCTAAATTTAGCAAATAGTAAAATGGCCGGCATTCGTGGCAGTAGAAAAAGATTATTAATTTCTCCATTACAGGATTTCTTTTTCATTGAAAAACCATCTAGGGTATGAGAATATTTCTGCATTTCTTTTTTACAAGAAAGGAGACTTTCAATTACGACCTAATCATTCCCGCACGGCTCAGTGAAAATCTAATCGCCCCCTCGCCCTCACCCATTGCGTCACCTTTCACCGAAGCCCACGTGAACTCTCTCTGCCCTTCTCTCATCCCCACGTACATTTGCTCCTTTTTTACCATTCTAAAAGCCCCCATCGGTTTTCACTCATCGTCTTCTCTCCTCTTCATCGACTCAATTTTCCAAAGTTGGCAGAGTGAAAATTTTTAGTTACATTACTGAATTTTCCGAGCCCATTAATTGCTTCCCCCCATATAAATACCCACATGTCTTGTTCTTATTTAACGATCGATCTAAGCTTAGGTCCACTGATCAGAACAGTACCATGGAAGAGAAGGAGGCTGCTCATCAGAGAAGAAATTGCAAGTCTCGTCACCAAAGAAATTGTGCTCTTCCATTTTGACAAACTGAGCCTGGTACGTTGGTTTTGAGAAGTCGAAGCAGTTAATCGAAAGTTGATGAGGCTGGTTTTGGATGATGACACCGTCAGATGAAGAAATGGCAGCGTTAGGGCTGTGGCTGTTGTTGCTGTTGTGGAAGTTGCTGTTGTCTTCGTTATTCAAGATCGCACTTGAATCGCTGTCTGATGACCCGTCCTTAAAATCCGGAAAGAGTGAGATTCCCAACACTCCATTATCGTAGTTCAGTTCTTGATCAGGTTCATCAGAAATGTTACCAGCGGCAGCTAGAGAAATTGCGGTAACATTAGCGGGAGGAGCTACAGCGGCGGCTTGTTTATCACTTTCTTGATCATGATCAAGAGTGGATTTGTTTTGGTGATCAGTTTCATGCACAATTATCTCTTCTTGTTTCACAGATATATTGCTCTCCGTGTTCTCTTCATTCAGCTTTGATTTCAGCTCTCTTATCTGTGTGGAATAGCAGCAATAACATACATGTGAGAACATGTTATTATCTTATTCTTGTTGTGGTTATATGTGTTGTATGCGTATATATATGTATATATATCATGAAAGCACTTTTGTCATATTCTTCTTTCTTTAATTATATATATGTATGTTACAATTAAAAAAAAAAAAAAAGAGGGAGAATTAAATAATTATTACCTCTTTAAGCAAGGCTTCATTTTCATGTTGGAGGGAGTCATAATTGAGCTTGAGAGCATCATAATTTGCCTTAAGAACGCCGTAATCTCTTTCAAGTTGCTTGGTTTTCCAACGAGCGCGTCGGTTCTGGAACCAAACAGCAACTTGTCTCGGTTGCAACCCAAGTTCCTGTGCCAACTTGACTTTTCTCTCAGGCTCAAGCTTGTTTTCCACCTCGAAGTTCTTCTCCAAGGCCTTCACTTGATCCACGCTTAGTCTCCTCTTTTTCTCCGAGATATGCCCTCCGGATTCTTCTAAACACCCCTCTTCATCTAGACCGTCCAACATCGTCTGGAATTCTCGACTGTAAACTTGGTTGTTTCTCGGACTATGCTCATCTGATTAATAATAAATCACAAAAACAACCATTTCCTTTTTTATTACTAAAGAAAATATTTTATAATTGCGAAAAATATTTTGAAATTAACATGTACGTGTAATACAATATTATGGGATTCTTAATTAATAGAAACCTGTGGTTGGGCAGATGGACATCAAAGCACCCAAGGAATCATCTGAGCTGCAAAGTGATCGCTTCATGCCTGAAGATGGAGTGAAACCAACTGTAATAAACAGATCTATTTTGTTGGATCGAAAATTTTTTGAAGCTGTTTTTTTTTTTTTTAATTTTATTTTTTTGGGTTTTGAAAGTGGATCTTTAAAGTTTTAAAGAACTAAAAGGAGCGTTATTCTTTATGAGTCAAAAGAGCAGCTGCCATGTCTGAAACTAGAGCGCTGTTCTGTATAATAATACTGCAATTGTACAACAACTCCTCTCTCTTTAGCTCCCCATATCTCTTCTCCCCATTTAACACTTGTTCCCCCTCTGAACCCATAAAAAGAAAATTAAAAAGAAAGATAATAATTACACACAAAAGACTCAAACCCAACAATCTCAAACTTTCACTATTATTAAAACCCAACCCACAAGAGAAGTAATCAAGGAAAGAAACAACTCTCTCACTCCACTCTTTTCTTTCTCTTTACATCATTTACTCAACAAAAATTTAAAAGAGCTTGAGTAGTATTGAATGAGCACAATAAAATTATTTAGACTAGAGAGAGAGAGATTGAGAGATCAATGAACCAGTTAAGAAATTACAACACAGCTGGCCATGGCCGCTCATTGTCTCTCTTTAAATAAACCAACTTGGGTCAGGGTTTGGGTTAGAATCTGACTGGGGTTAGGTACACTGCAGTTTGCCAAATGAAATGAGCCCAAAATTCAATGCAAATGCAATTTTCTAGCCACCGGCTATAGCCTGTCTTCGTCCGGTTTTCGACCGTTTTGTGAGATTTTTTTTATTTTTATTTTAGGGTTGTAAAGGGAGACTGTGAGTGTGAGAGATATAAACGTTGAAGCAAGAAATTGGAAATTTGGAAAAGGACGGCACGGCTCGGCTCCGCGCGTTTGAGCTAATCATGATTTGGGCGCCATCAGCGTATCATCGCTGTCACTACGCGGCAGTGGTCGGTGCGATTAATCGCCGATTTTAATTGATGTACAATGATTTTTTTATTTTATACTCTAAAATTTGTTTTGTCGTAAGATTTTCATTTCATTTTTTTTTTCATAAGCAGAGATGGAACCCGTCTCGAATATTTTGTCAAATGAGTAAATAATTTTTTTAATTGATTTTTTTTTATCTGTCAACAAAAATTCTTAATCATAAATAATTCACAAATATAAATAACTTTTGATGTCAGTTGTGATCAAATCATTCTTCAAGTGGCACTAATGAATTTAAACTTTATTGGAAAACTATAATGAGTAACAAACAGACATTTTAAAATTTTACCACAAACTCATGATTTGAGTTTTGAGATGAAATTTTGATATTAATTTTTTGGATTTTCAACTATAATTAAACTGTCCCCGGGCTATAAAAAAATAAAGTAATATTTCTTCTTTTTTTTTTTTTAAATCATTAACCACAATCATGACCTATCATCAAGAAAATTATTATTTACTAAAAATCCAAATGATCAAGTGCTCTGAGGAGTCATGTGTTCGGGGCCAAATCTCTATTGTCAAAAGATAAAATAAGTGGTTTCTAAAGAAGCAATTTACTGGAAGTACGTACGATGTAGAGATTTGCACGATTGAGAGATCTCAAAGCTTCTCAATGAGTCTAGGAACTTTATTATTCCAAAAAAAAGAAACTAAAGTACAAGAGTATGTTCGATGAATTCAGTATCAACCATTCGAGAGCCTTCCAAAATTCAATGTTTTGGCTAATTAGCATTAATTTGAAAATTCACTGAACCAGTAGTGCATTACCACACGGACACAGGCCTGCATTTAACTGCAAGAAGGACCTTAATTTAAAGATTCTTGAACAAAGTCAAAATTGCATGATAGCGCTCAGATGATGAATCCACGGCTATCCAATTTCTTTAGCTAGTGATCTTGATGCGAAATGGGTTCGTAATTTATGATTAATTTCTGTTCTAGGCTTGAGGGTAGCATCACTTTCCTCTTAAACAAGCCGCAGTGTAAAATTTTACTGGTTAATGCAAGCAATTGTAGCAATTTGATATTCGTCATGGCTATTCGCTTATGCATCTTTTTGCGACAGATCCATTGTTTCAGTTCTTTCAGCTAAGCTGACAGTGAGAAAACGAACAGTGCAACCTCTTTAGTAGGAACATTCTTTCATACTTGCACCAAGATGATGGTGCAACACATTGGCTAAGGCCGAATGAAAATGGTCAGGAGGCTGTTCAAAGCTTCAAATACTTCGTTTTTTCGTTTGTGAAGTGAAGCCGAGACCCCTCCCCGAGAGGGTGTCTTGAATGTAGGCCCTAGCAGGGTGGCCATAACCCATTATTGGGCCCATTATATGGGCCACAGTAACCACAAAATTTTATATCTGCATACACTTCTTTGATCGAATCCTGATACATCCCACTGACATCTCTAGAAAAGAAATTGAAACCATGAAACAAGTAAAATAAACCTGATCAATTTTTTACATGAAAAAAGTATTGCGTTAATATTGAAAACTAAACCCCTCTTTAAATATTAGCGAGCTTGGAAGCTAAATTTTATAAAGTCAAATTCAACCAACTTAGCACTCATGTGCATGATTCGACTTCTCAATTCAACTTCTCAACACCTGTGAATGTATACAAATTAATTTGTTATAAGCTCACTACATTTTCACAATAAAAACGAAATAGATAACACTTAACTGTTTGTGGTGAATAATAATTCATGAGTTTCAATCGGTTGTGTGGTCAATTAATACTTTGTAATTGCGACTCTATTTTAAATTTCTCTCCAGAAAAGTCTCCAGATAATGCAAAAGCATATAAGCGAAAATACCCGTTTCCCATCTCCCAAGCTGCGATAAGAGGCAGGCACAAGTGGGATTTTAGCTGTAGAATGATCGTCATCAGAACTCAGAGCCCCACCAGACCACGACTGTGATAATTGCTTGCTGCTATATACAACAGTGTGAGTGCTTAACTGTGACCCACAAACATATACATATTGGCTTTTATTGACAACAACACGTGTCGGCTTGGATCCTTAGGTTATCGTGTTTCAGGAAAACAAGCCCCACAGAAAGGGCAAAGTTATGAGTTGTGAGCATGTGGGAAATTGCAGTTTTAAAAATTTGAGTTGCAACAAACAAGGCATGCATATCAGTGAAAGTTTGCCTTTTAAATAAAGCTATTTAGTTTTAATTCGTGAAGATAGTCCATGAATCATCAACAAGCATTGGACCATAATTAATTAATTATTAATGGAACATTCAGTCAGTATGCTCTCAGATAGAGTGAACCTGCTGACTTGGCCCCTTGTATCTCAAACAGTTTTTGTGTTTTGTAATCAAGGATTCAATGATTAATATCAAGACCATTCTGAAATTGGTGTCCATGTTTTCCAATTTTTATTTTTATTTGTTTTGCGGATGGTCACAGTCATGATTCACCGTGCCTGTCTCCAACACTTCATTGATATGCATGTTCCTTTTGTTATCTCGATAATGTATGTATAGATACTATTTGGTTCGTTTTGTAATATTTTGTCATCGTACATACGTTATCCATATTCTTTTATCATATAAACATATAGATGTTGAATTTTTTAAAAATTTGATAGGCCTCCAATTTTTTTAAAGATTAGAGTACATTTATATATATGGGCATATGGCAACATGCCTTAAGAATACATATTATATGAATCCAGTTGGTCTATTTTTTATGCAGTTTAAACTCAATCATAAAACAAAATTTATTAGGCATTGAAAAGACATAAGCCTGCACTATATATGGATATTTTGAGTATGGCAACCTATTTAATTATTGGTGTCGCTGACTTGCAACAATTAAGATGCCCGGTGCATGCATAGTATTTTTTTTATATTTCGTATCCTTCATCATTTTGCATGACATCTGAATATGATAAGGGCCATAGCTTGAAAAGCACTCTTGCTTCGTACATTTGAGAAATGATTAAACTGTTGAACAAATTAATATTTCAAAATAGATAATGCCTACGCATAATGAGTAGTTTCCCTAAATTAAATGGTACTCGTTAAATACTTTGTTATCTTTTATATGCATTCTATAGTTATGAAATCATCACTTCGTACAGAACCCGAGTATCCCTTCACAGTACAATTTTTTTTTTCCTAATTAAGCTCACTAAAGGAACAGATGAATTGCTAGGGCTAAATAATGTATGTATTATCAAAATGTATGACTCAAAAATTTTTGGGTTAATGAGTATCTTAAACGCGCTTAAGATAACTTATAATAACAAAATTTTGAAAAATGAATGAAAATCTTAGACTTTCTTGTGTCAAAAAGTGCGGTAGTATTTTTTGATCCAATAAAGACCACCTTGATATATAATTTTGAGGCACTGATTAACAAAATGTCTCGAAAGTAAGATGTTATTAAAAGGGCTGCAAGAGAATCCTCGGATAATTGCGTGGTGTAATGTTACGTTGATAGAGGAATCATTTCCAATTTTCCTATGAAATGGATTACTATAAAATCGCTCTTGATGTCTATTATAAGGACAAAGATTTTTATTTTCTCTTAATTTTTATTATTTTTTAATAATTGATTAAATATGTATATTTATTAAAAAATTAATTTAATTATCACACATTTAATTAATAATTAAAAAATTAGAAAAAAAATCTTTATCCCTATTATAAACATATTATTGTTTTGTAATATTTAATCAGTCGAATGATTGAGTACTGATTAGTTAATCAACAATTATTAGATTTTTATTCACCAAATTTTTTGTTTGGAAAACTGCAAGTCGATATCACACTTTGCGGACAAAGATTTAAGCATGTCGGGAATCAAGCGGTGGAGATGTAAAGCCAGAGATACCAAGGATTTTCAACTTTATTCTCTTTTTATCTCGGGCAGCCAGCTTAGCTAGAAGAGCATAGGAGGAGGAGTATGGACCCAATCAATATACGGTAAGATTGATTGATCAATGCCGTCAGATGAAGGTTGTGTGCCCCCATGTGATCTTGTCTTGTCATTTCCCCTTCGGCCTTCACTTGAAACCCAAAGCATTTCAAAATTCTCTCTTTAAAACCCCATGAATAGCAAGAGTAGGTGGCAAATCTTGGACTGAATTTAAAAGTGGATTTGTGGATGCTATTGACACAAGCAAGCATGTTTTTCTTGTGGAGTTCTGCTTTGATATGCAAATGCTAATCCAATTATATATTGTGTTTGGTCTTAATATTAATACAGCCAAGAACCAAGATGACTAAAGACCAATCAGAAGACTTTAGATGTGTTAGCTTATTAATAATTATCACTTGGTTTAAAGTCAAGTGTAAAGGACAAGTTTTAAAGTGAAAGGAAACAGTCACATAGCTTGAATATATGGTGTTATGTTGCCAATATACTTTAGAGATTGGGAAAGAGAGTGGGCTTTTTGTTTTTGGGATAGCTCCTAGTCCTAGAGGCTATGAACAAGTAAGTGTACATCTGGATAGAATCTTAGGTGGTGCAATGCACAGACAAAAGCAAAACAAATGAAAAGCAACAAATAGAGAAAAGATTTGGTTAGGTGAGTGTGGGCTTTTTAGAGTGTAGAGCCCTTAGTGGTAGGCAGCTTTTGTTTTCGGCTTTCTCTTTAATATGTTTGTGAGTGCTGTTTAAAGGCGAGGTTGAAAAGTATGGCAAAGTAGATTCTTATTAAAGACTTTCTCGTTCTTGTCCTTCAATTTCATTAATAGGAACAATTAATAAATTATAGAAGCAAAGGTTTGGCTGCATAAACTTTTAAGGGTTTGCTTATTAGCTGAACTCGTTTTCATATTTCAACTTTATATCAGAACTCCCTAAAGGTTGATTATGGACATAATTAATTTATCAAAATATCTACTGAACTCACAAGAGATGCTACGGGATGTGTCAATGCACGAGACAACCATATGCTAAATATTTTTAGCAAAACAGCACAGGAGACTACGGTTCATGAATAAAAATTAAAAAGGTGCCTTTAAAAGTTTTGTAGCGACTCTAAACTTTGACAAAATCTAATTTGTTTGAAGAGCTCTGGAGAGTGGAAACTGATGCCCAATTAGGCCTTTGGCTATCCTAGCTGCAAGTCGGTGTTGTTAAAGGTTATGCACTACAATCAACTACAAATAATCGAACTTAACAAGAACCACTCTATAATTTTGTACCGAGGGGATTTATGCTGCTCTTTCATAGCAAGAGAAGTCATCCGGGAAAACTCTTCATCAGGTCTCATCTATTATTTAATATTCTTTTGGCCCGATAGCTTCAATCGTGCGATTAGTTGACTCCCTAATTTCTCTAGCAGCAGTATCTGCTGCTTCTCTGATTGCCTACACAATCTCTTTGAACCCTCTGCATCATCCTCTTCATCATTCTCATTGTTGAATCGACTGCTTTCTGTCAGAGTGACTGCCAACAGGTAGAAAAATCCAATTATATGCATGACATGAGTCCAATGGGCAACGACAGCAGCCAACTAATTCTTTCTCGAAGTGTCTCTCTCGGCTGAGTTTAGGTGAGCCATTACTGTTTCAAGAAATTACTAATGAAATTGGGATTGTCTAGTTTTTTACCAAGCAACTAAAAAGAATAAACGGCAAAATGCCACTTACAAGAAAAAAAGAAACCAGAATTTGCTCTTTGTACACACATAACTATTAGAGACACAACCACTTGACCAAAGGCAGAGTGGTCAAAGCCATGCCCTTACAATTGTGAGGACAGTAATTCAGCTTAATTTCTTTTTTAATTATTAAAATAATTGAGTAAAATAAATCTTATCTCTTATGAAATATAAGTGGCATCCCTCGAATAATTAAATGAAAGAAGTCTTATCTCTTATGAAATATAATTGAATATCTCTTAGATATTAGTGACGGTTAAAATTTAGACAAATTAGTCTCACTTATAATCTAATTGTAAATATTACTTATAGTATGATTTTATATTAGCAATAGTCGTTGTATTACAATTCATTATAATATCTCTGTTAAAAAAATAAAAATAAAAAACTATTGGAGACACATCTTGCTCCTTCAATGACACAATTGAAACAATTTTTTTTTTTTTTTGTATTGCTCTCACATGATATAATATTAGCTACATTGCATTACACATTCTAGTTCATGCAACGCAAAATTCCAGTCCAGACAACAACAGGACTGAAATTATTTACTTGAAGCTAACTAAGAGAAAACCTTAAATTTTTTTCAAATTTTGGGGCTCCCTAAGAGAAAACATTTAATATTATAAATTTAAAGATCTTTCACCAGCCTTCTTTAACCAAACTAACGAAACAAAAAAATTGATCTGCAATTGGATGCAATTATTTGGCTACACGAAGGCAAGAGCCTGATGGCTGCATAAAAATAAAATTTAGAATCGAATGTAGGCTTCTAAAAAGTTGCAGTAATTTGATAGAATATAAAGAGAAATTACTAGTTAAGTTTTTTTTTTAAAATTTTTTCCCTCCTCATGTTTTCTCCGTACCAATCCGAATTCTCGGCTCAATTTTAGCTTTCCCGTCCTTATGCCCGTCTAAGGGGGTACCGGGAGGATAGGAACAAACTTAATAATAGATAGGCACACTAGAAAGAAAGCCCTGGACGGACGATGTGAGATGAGAAATGAAACCGTTTTTCCTGGACTATGATTTTGATGGAGCCCGCATCCCTGCACGCCTTAGGTTGGAAAGCCCTTCCATACCGATGATGAGATAGAGCACTCGATCGATCCCTAACTTCGCCTCGTACTTGTCATCGACCTCTTTTCGAGAACATCGTTCCCATCGAATAAGTTAGGGGTAGAGCTTGATGAGCCTAGGGATTTTGAGAGTGATGACGATGGCTCTTAGTGGTTACACTACCCGGGTGATCAGAGGTCATGAACGTGTTCTTCCTCCATAAGGAATTCTTCCAATAATTTTGAACCTAATCTTTTTAAAAAAGCACATACAGTACTTTTATGTTTACGAACCAAACTTTTAACACAAGAAAGCCGAAGTATATATTTTACTCTATACAAACTTTTTTTTTTTAAGAGCCGCTGTAATAATGAGAAAGATTTCTGCATATACGCACAAATCGGTCGATAAGATGAGAATCAGAGAAATCGCCCAGGTCGACTTACTGATGGGATGCCCTAATTCGAAAATCCAGGATTTGAATTGATGTCCTTTCATTGATTCCTCCTAAATTGCATTGATTTATCCTAAAGATTTCATTTCAATTGAAATTTGGTTATTCACCATGTACGAGGATCCTTGGTAAGCATCCATGGCTGAATGGTTAAAGCGCCCAACTCATAATTGGCGAATTCATAGGTTCAATTCCTACTGGATGCACGCCAATGGGACCCTCCAATAAGTCTATTGAGAGAAACAAGATATACTTACCAAGACAGATACTCAAGTTTAAAAACTTAAGGTTCCATTCTCTTATTCTTATTATGTTTCAACAACTTAACATAAGAACAGAGTAAGAGAAAATGAGGACAACTGTTTACCTTGAATGGGAGACGATGTTAAGTGTTGAAAATGTTAAACTGAAAAGCCTTTTATAGGTTATTGTTGCTAATAATATGATATCCTAAACCTTTGGTAATACAAATTTGGAAATCGGCAAAGAGAAATAAACTGCTTAAGTTAAAAAAAAAAAAGAAAAAAAGAAGGAGAATCAAATATATCAAATATCATGTTATTAAAAACTCTCAAGTCAAAAACAGGGTATGTGAACATTAATGCAGCAACAAGGCTGGAGTACACTGGCAGAAGGTCAAGCAAAAAACTAGAATACACTGGAAGATCAACAACCTAACTTCTGAAGTCCACTAACCTGTTTCTATAGAAGTACCCATCATTGAAATGACAAGAATTAATTTTTCTTGCTTAAGCTATCAAGTCAGCCAGTATAAAGGCAGCTAATCAGAAAATTATATTAGCACATAATGACCCAAACTAGCTGTGTTAAACAGATATCAAAGGTAGAAAACTACACTTCACAGAGAATCACTATGCCAAGACTTATTGACATTTTTGTCTCTTGAAGGATGTAAAAGAATCACAAAAAATGATCCAGAATTTTAAGCATAATAAGATAAATCCAAAAGAATTACATAACATTTTCAAACAAATGATGCGAAAGCACCTTGTAGCTGCAGTGATTTATATTTACAGTAGTATTTTGTATTCGCATCAGATGTTTGTTTTTTAGAATTTATTATCCTGTTTAAGATACATAAACATAAATTAATCCCTTCTATTTCCCTGGTGCAAGCAGTACCCCAAGAAGTTTGACCGTTTGCACCAACCAGCAGCCACATGTTAGGGTTTCACCATCAGATATGAAAAGTACCATTAACCACCAATTAAACAAAGAACATCAGAGAAGAAAGTGATAGCCAAAGATATCCAAGATTTTTAATTCTAAATTCACTTCAGTAACCACTAACTGTCTAATAATAACAGTCCAGATTTGGTTCAGAATGGCCTTAACAGCATGCTTTCGGAAAAATCGAACCGAGTATAATCAGCTAAGCCTTAATGCACTTATTCATTTCAACTTGTCCCTCATTTCACCAAAATTTGTCTCCTAGAATCTTTTACGAGCTAAGTTTTAATGTTTATAAAGTCTATGACCCCAAATGTTGTTCCTATCAGAAAACAGTCTCAAGCTCCTAACATTCAACATTTCCATGCGAGCTAGCTTGAATTCAAAGCTCAAACACACATGCTTCCCCTCAGAAGCTTATGACTTTTACCATTAGACGAAATAACAACTTTTTCACATTGGAAGATCAATTAACAGACATATATAACATTGTATTAAAATATACCGAATATTTGTGAGAGGAAATCACCATACAGCAACAGTTCTTATGCTGGTGCATTTTTGCTTCTAGTTTAACATGGCGGCCTTGTGATCTAAGAAACTATCCAAAACATAGTCATCATCAAATCCAGAAAGACAAATAACAAATACAGTAATTTAGTTTTCACATTCAGGTGTAGTAAAATTTTACATAAATAGATGATGCTTATATTTGAAGCACGGAATTGAAGACTTTTTGAATTCTTTATTTTTTCTCCCCTCTAAGTCAATGATAAGCTTAGTAGTATAGAAGAAGGGAAAACATTGACTTATATATACTGATGAAAACAGATCCATGAAAGGTTCCACAGAAAGCTTTGATTGCAAGGTCTAATCTAAAAACAAGAGGAAGCCAGATCCCATTGAAAATGCAGATCAGGTGTTTGAGAATATGACGGCATATTGAAACCACGATCTCAATATTTCATAAACCTAAACATGTAAATAAAATTAATCTGAACCAAATTTATCAATTGTATGTCTCAAACCTAGCCAATCAATCAGCATTCATATGCTAGGTAATTTATATCACGGCATATTATTGTGCAAATCACATTACTTTTGTCAAATATTAATTGCAAATACATTATACATAAACTGAATCCAATTTTGATTTTGATTTAAAGTCAGCTTGTGGAAGTAGAAGATGACTGACTGACCTTCGTCTCCGGTGCTCAACGAGTTTTGTCGATTTTGTTGGAGGAGGGAAAATGAACAGAATGAAGCTGCCAAAGAGCGGCCAATGAAACGACATCGTTATTTAGAAGCAATGAAAATGCACAGTGTCGCAGACGCGGGAAACCATCGCCGGGAATCGAAAAGGAAAGGGTGAGGACGTGATTGACGAAGAAAAATAGTTAAAAGGGAAGAAATTCAGGCAACAAAATAAAGCCACGTCAGCCACAAACCGGATGCGCAAGTACTTGCACCTATTTTTTAAACTTTTTTTTAAAAATTTTTATAAAAATATTAAAAGGTGAAAACAAAGGTATTAATGAAAAGGAAAAGCCACGTCAGCGAAATACTAGATATATCTACAACCGTCACAAATGATCCTTACCCGTCTATTAATTTTTGTTAGTGGCAGCGGTGGCTGGTGATGGAGCTAAAGGCTATCAGCGATTAACTGAAAAGTGAAACCTTTATGTGCTAAAGGTTCCACGGATTAGCTCCCTCATTCTTCAGATTAGACAGCTTCGAACGATGTCTACAAGCAATCTCTATTGCTCTTCCATGGTTCTGTCCCGTTCACAGTAAGCTTTCTCTTCTTCTTCTTTCTTCGAATTTCGGTTACTAAGAGAACCTTTACGAAATTCAAATTATATACTTGTAAATTATGTGAGATTTCATTTATTTTTGAAAATATGGGTCAAACTTCTTATATTGATGAGGCTAATTGTTTCCTATTTTTTTTTTTTTTTTTTGTAAAATTTATTGAGGGGCAGTTGTTTGCATTTTGTGAAGCCATTTTCTGCTGATGGATGTTTGAGTATTAGAAATGTTGGTAGAATTAAAACTGCTGCGTTGGTTTCTGGAGAAGGAGACGTTATTTCTTATCCAAATAACAATAAAAAATTTACTGGTTTTGAGAGTCAATCTGATACAATAGGTAGTGGAACTCTTGCTGCCCAAATAGCACCAACAACTAGTGGTTTCTTTGCTAATGATGATGAATACGACCTTGATCGTCCTACTGAAGGATTTGCTTCCATCTCAGAGGCCATTGAAGATATTCGTCAAGGCAAAGTCAGTGGTCTGATAGTGATTTTTTAAAATATTATTGCTTATAGATAATGTGATACTAATTGCAGGTTTATTTGCAGTTAGTCATTGTTGTGGATGATGAGGATAGGGAAAATGAGGGAGATCTGATAATGGCAGCGTCCTTGGTGACACCTGAAGCCATGGCATTTATAGTCAGACATGGTACTGGGATTGTGTGTGTTAGCATGAAAGGTGGAGACTTAGAGAGGTTAGAACTCCCCTTGATGGTGAATCAGAAGGAGAATGAGGAAAAGCTTTGTACAGCATTCACCGTGTCGGTGGTATGTAGTTTCCTTTTATTATGTTTTAAAACTATTGAGGTTTTTTTTTTTTTTTTTTTTTTTTAAATCTAGAAACTTGTTGGTGGTAAGAAAATTGGGAATGTTAAAATAGGTTAATCATTAAATTTTTGGAAGACAACAGTTCTAGAGTTTCAATTGTAGACTGCATATTCTTAATTAAGCATTTTTATTACATAGCATTCCCATGCGTCATCATTCTGTTTTCTTTACTGTTTCTTTTAAGGGACATGAATTTTTACTCTCATTCTTCTTTTATCATTTGTGATGTTCTGATGGTTTGTCAACTTCAAAGTCTTAGAAATGGGTTCTGACACTTGCTTCCTGATTTTGTTGAAAGAGGTGAAGTTTACTTTCGCATCGATATTAATTTATATTGAATTTCTTTTCAATTCTTTCAGCACGTATTGATGTCCAAGTTGCAAACTGTTAATCTAATCTGATTTTGATGTAAGACTTTGCATTCCGTGCTAGTGCATGTATGTTATTACCTGAAGTCTTTTTACAAAAATCTTGTTCGTATCCAACTGAAACTATTGGTGTAGGGGGGCTGAAGTTACCAAATCCTTTTTTCATTTTTTCTTTTTTCCTTTTTCCCTTTTGTTTATTGATGATGATGGTGATTTCTTCCTCTCTACGAAACTGTTTGGATTTGTAAGTTTATTTTTCTCTTATGTAGTACGATCTTGGTAGTACTGATGCTTTTTTCTGAGTCTGATTTATTTGGCTTTCTGTAGGATGCAAAACGCAGTACAACAACTGGAGTCTCAGCTCATGATAGGGCAAAGACTGTATTGGCTCTTGCACGTAGAGATTCAAAACCTGAAGATTTCAATCGCCCAGGTCATATTTTTCCCCTGAAGTACAGAGAGGGTGGGGTTTTGAAAAGAGCTGGACACACAGAAGCTTCTGTTGATCTTGCTCTCTTGGCTGGGCTAGAACCTGTTGCAGTTTTGTGTGAGATTGTTGATGATGATGGTTCCATGGCTAGATTACCTAAGCTTCGCCAGTTTGCACAGACAGAAAACTTGAAAATAGTATCTATCGCTGATTTAATCAGGTATTCAGTAAATGACCAAGATGTTCCTTTCTGTTGCTAATTTTGAAGTAAAGTGCAGAGACTTAAATTGTATTATCTTAACAAATTACTGTGAATATTTTTGTACCATGCTATGGTACATATTCCCCAGTTACATGTTACATGACCAGTTTATTATTCTCCACATGCATGATAAAAATACTTTGGTATACTGGGGAAAATTACTTATAGTTTAATCTGCATGATATAAATCCAATTCTGTCAAGCCTAACTTGAATCCTTGGCCTGGCTCTTGTACCTTGCTGGCGTTCCTGTTCTAAGCCCCTCTTTTCCCTCCTCTTATCTTTCACCTGTTTGGCAATTTTTTCCGTTGGGTCTAATTGTGAAAGGGGGTTTAGGGAGTCCATACTGAATACATCTTGGTTTAATATAGCTTATAGTTTATGCATTGGAGTTACTAGGGAATTTGACATCTATAATCTCTTGGTTTAATTTGTTTCACAAATGCTCTTTCATCTAATAGCTTAAGCGTTTAGATTGGCTTATTACTCATGGTTTTCAAGCATTTCCATGTAGTGCAATTTTGCAGATTCCACTTTGACTTGCCATCAGACTCCAAATATTTGGTCGATTTTCTATTAGGCTTGCTTGTGAGTGGGATGTTAAGAAGCACATATTTTATAAATCTCGGGTTTCTTACAACTTCACATGCTTGTCAACACTCTTATAATACTTATTCCATTAAAGCATAATTTCCTTTGAGATAATTTAATTTTTTGTCATGTAGCTTGTTCACAAGCAAAATGTTGCGACTGTTTCTCTATCTTAGCTGTCCCTCTTCTTTCTTTAACTGGTCAATTGATTTATTCTGGTTTGCAATTTGTTCTTGTCATATGTTCTTCCCTAGGGATAGTTGCTATGGATACTGTTCTATTGTCTCTGCATTTTGAACCTATGAAATATTTCTCATTTTGAAGTTATTTATAAATTGTATTGGCAGATATAGGAGGAAAAGAGATAGATTAGTAGAGCTGGCAGCTGCTGCTCTGATACCTACAATGTGGGGTCCATTTACAGCCCACTGTTATAGGTCATTACTGGATGGAATCGAGCATATTGCAATGGTTAAAGTATGCATGTATCTGAATTGTCAAGCGCTTCTGGTGAAATTCTCTTATTTTTGCATTTAAGAACACCAATGTTAAAGTTCCTAATCTGAAGACGAGCATTCAAGGCCATCCTTGCGATTTCTTTATTAGTTTCTTACACTTAGTATTTACAATGCATTCTCAGTGCATTCATAATCACTTCTAATTATCACTGAACAAAATAAGACTAATGTAAAGGTCTGTCACGATTGAATTTTTGCAAGGTTGGCTATTTGTTTCTTTGGTGAACTTCTAACTTCCTTGATTTCCCATGACCATGAGCATATAGCTTCATGCAGTTTTTGGAGATTTCCTTTTCGGACACCCTTTCTTGAATATTTCCCTTAAACATACGTTTTCTAATACTGTCTCGATGTTCAGAAAAAAAAAAAAAAAAATGGAAGTTAGACCCACTATTGACCTTCATTTGTAAATGCACACTGTGGTTACTGAGTGAGATACAGTTTATATTCTTTCTGACAATCTTGAAGTTGTCACACTTTATAGAAGATTGTTTCAGTAAAGCTATTTACAATGGAACTTTTCTACTCTATATTGCAACTAAGAATATCTATGCTCCAGCTTGAGGTGAATGTCGACCCAAATAGGCCATCCTAGGTATCATTAGTTTAGCCTAGTAACAATGGTTGACTATTAGTTTTTATTTATTTATTATTTGTTTCTTATTCTAGTCCTTTATAATGTATACTCTTTATTAATAATAGCTGTACATCAATTATTTTCACTGTTCTTTCTCACTCTTTTATGATATTCTCTCTGTTTACTTCATGAATTTGTGAGGCAGGCCTTCTTATGACTAATACTGACAGCTGTAATACATGCAGGGTGAGATTGGTGCTGGACAGGATATTCTTGTGAGGGTGCATTCTGAGTGCCTCACTGGTGACATATTTGGGTCGGCAAGATGTGTGTGTGGAAACCAACTAGCATTGGCAATGAAGCAAATTGAAGCTGCTGGTCGTGGTGTATTGGTCTATCTCCGTGGACATGAAGGTAGAGGAATTGGTTTGGGCCACAAGCTCCGTGCTTACAACCTACAGGATGATGGACGTGATACAGTTGAAGCAAATGAAGAATTAGGAATGCCTGTTGATTCTCGGGAGTATGGTATTGGTGCACAGGTATATATCTCCTTACAATTTATGAATCTTTTTTTAATGTCATCGCTTCCATGCTATCTATTCATAGCCTTATATTGCATCACATCATAAACAATATTGGGCAGGCTCAAGCTGCCTTTGGTTGTAGAATGTAGCCTTTACTTTTGCCAATTCTAAATTTACAAAACGAACACTAATTTGTTAGATTGAAGTCATTGGTAGTTATTATTTGTGGAGGAGTTGCTCTTGCTTTTACAGTTTTAAGATGTTTAATTTGATCATAGTATAACACTAGAGCTTCCTTTATTGCTATATCTGAAACTTTTCTAAAACATTTAATAAGAATCCAGGCAGTTGAGAGCTTTCCTCTTTTTCCCCGCATAATCTTGTTCTGTGAAATTAGAGGATATTTTTGTTAAGTTGTTTCTTTTGCTATTTTATTTTGTTTTATTTTAGTTTATTTTTTCACATATGTTTTGTATACACCCCCACCCATAACAAAAAGCACCTTCATGGCAACAAATACATCAACTGAATAGCTGAAAGTATGACCCATTCTAATGTAGATACTACGAGATCTGGGTGTTCGGACGATGAAGTTAATGACAAACAATCCTGCAAAATATGTTGGAGTCAAAGGTTATGGTTTAGCAATTGCGGGCAGGGTCCCATTATTGACACCAATAACCATGGAGAACAAGCAATATTTGGAAACTAAACGTGCGAACATGGGGCATGTATATGGTTTGAATTCCTGTAGTCATGGTAATGGCATTATCAATGACGATGGTAATTCAAGCATTGATGGATCATCTGGTGGTGTATCAGCGACATAAGCAGTTCCTTCTCGATAACAAGTGATTTAAGTGGATAATATTGTCAGGTCTGTTATTGTTACTCAGTTTGTTGATTTAATGAGATGCTTTTGGTATTCCTATTTTTCTTGCTAGCAAGAATTATATGCATTTTTTGCTGAAATTTGCATCATATACTGTTTATGTTTGTGAAATTGTAAATACATTCAGAAATAAGATCTTTTTTCCCTTGAGAGAAGAGACTTTGGTTTTTTCCTAAAATTGAATGGCCGTATTCAGATTAAGCTGTTCAAATTATATTGTAAGGCATAACATTTATAACATATTAATGAAGTTCTTTTCGTGTTATAGATGTTGTAAGAGTTTAATGGGTGCTGGTGTCTTCACAAGTCTTTTGGGAAGAAATTGCACAGGCAGTTGTTAGCTCGGAATGATTTCAGTCCATATGCTTCTGCTCTAGTCTCTGAGATATTTGATGTTGATGGCATTAGTTGATACAAACGAACTTCACAAAATCTCCGGTAGTGAGATGCAAGTAATGAAAGAATGAAAATAAAAAAATAAAAGTATATGTGTAGTTTGTATAATATTAATCTTTTAAAATTGCGTGGTAAGTTGGAAATTGCAGTAATCGAGTATGTTTTGAGGTTGAAACCGTTTTGAAGGGAGGAGAATAATAATATATGAAACCGCACAAAACAATTGCCTGTGCATTTTTTGAAAGAATTAAATTTTATGAACCCATTTTTCTCTTTGCTTTGTTAGATTTAAACGAGACGGGAAATAGCTAACCCAGTTTCTTCAGCCGCAATTGAATTGATTGTGTTACTTTTTGGCAAGAATAAGAATCTAAATATTTCCCTTGCTTTCATGATTGCAGTGCACTCAAGTTTGGATTCTGCAGTCAGAAAAGGTCACCGTGGGTCATCAAAGCAGAGTATATAAGATACGGCCGAGCTGAGGTAAGTGTGAGGGGGGCTCATCCGGGCCAGTATCCCATTTTGTGAGGGTTACCTTCTAAGTTCTCGCATCTTGCAATCACTGTAAAATGTAAATGCAAGGAAAATTCACTGAAATTGTATAAGTGGGTGATTTTATAATTCAAAGCTTAATTTTTTAATTTGAAATATCAAATTTTATACTTTTATTTATTATTTTTTATTTCAAGTTATAAATGTTATGTCTTCAGTAGCTAAAATTCCGTACTTGCTGGGTCAGTATTGTCTTTACAATGTAGAAAGCTAGTGTCTATTGCAAGCTGAAGGTGAGAATTTCGTTGTGTCATAAGCTACTGAAGATCAGTCAACGTTAAAATGATGGATTCCAAAATATATATATATATACACACATTAAAATTTTACTGAGTGAAGAAATCATAATTGTGGAGGGAGACCCAAATTCATTTTCTTGAAATTGCTATATAACAAATTATATAAGTCATTGCCCTTTGGACATAGCTCGTTTTATAATTATGAATGCATTCACTTGAGTTAATAGTAGAGGATTGGATTTTGTGTTCAGTGGGTGAAATAATTCTATTCAAAAATCTTTTTTATAAAAATAAATAAAAAAGTTATTCTAAGATTAAAAGAAAAAAGATAACTGTCATCTTTGAATTAAAAGAACATTTTGCTCCCCTAACTTTTGGATAAATTGGTAATTTTATTTTTTTCATTCACTTTTATAAACGGGTTCAAACAAACATTACTATTGTAAATTATTGGTCTCCAAAAAAGAAGTCAAACTCTTCACATGACATAATAAGTCATGGAAACATCGAGAGTATAATAGCGTCCAATGCACAAGAAGTAGGGCTTTTTTAACTCAAAATTTTTTAACTTTTTTTTTTTTTCCAAATCTTTAACTAAATGAAATAAAAAATGGTATTCACGATCACAAACCCCAGATAAAAACTCAGTTACGTCAAGTTCTGTTTATATTTTCAGCAAATTTTATTTATTTAGTTCCGGCGAGCATCAATTAAAATGTAATTAGACGTGGAACTTCTGTGGTGACTCGTGTAGGATGGACCCCCCCACCCGTACGGTACAATAGAATGCTGCTCTGAGAAGCCCACAAGATCCGTATTTCGTAATTCGCTTTCACTTTTTTATAACACTTTTATTTCACACGATATCAGTACGAGAATGAGATGACCGTCATTGTATGTATATCAGCCGCGCACGTGTCGCTTCTTCATTTGTTTCTTAAAGCCGAAGGCGTTTTCTGATTAATTTTCTCTTTCTTTTATGATTTTTTCCACAAGTATTTCCTTCTTGAGCAAGATGTATATGGACTCGTAGAGAGTATCTTTGAGAATACTTAACTGGGACATTATCAAACACTTAGTTAATATTTTATAACATATCACAAAAAAAATTATATTTTATAATTTAATATTTTAATTATTATCGTTAAATTATTAAAAATTATAAAATATTTAATATAATTTTTATTAAAAAAATATTTTTCCCTTAAACTATTTAAATATGTATAAAAATAATTTTGTCCTCCAAATATATTTTGAATACATTTTTTCTTTTTGATTTCCAAAGAATTTTTTTTTGTAGCCTTCTCCTTCATTTTCTTTGCCTTCTTATTCTCTTTCATACTTTTTAGTCTTCTTTTTTTCTTCCTCTACTTCTTATTCTTGTTTTGTCTTTTTGTTTTTTTTTTCTCTTGGCCAAATGACCATTTTTTTTTCATTATTAGGTTAAAAATTTGGAGTTTAAAATAAATATTGAATAAATTATTTAATAAAAAATACTAAATTTTCCATACTCGATTACTGACTTTAGCATTGGAAGGTTCACATCGGAAAAATTTTCGGTGTCTCTGACCATCTTCTATATTTTCAGATGATTATCGACAGTTTACTAACAGTTGTAGGCATTCATGGTAATTGGTCGCTTTTCCGAAAAACAAATATAATGATGATGCTGGAGTTAAAATGCCTTTTCGAAATAATAGCGATTAGATTTTTTTGCATCAACACTAATAATTAAAAATTATGATAAAAAATATGTTTAGAATATAATTTAATTCAATTGTTATATATACTAAATTATTATTAATTTATTTTAGATGTGTTGAATAATTTAATTAATATTTAAAATAAACTAATTTAAATAAAATTTTTAACATTTTAAGAAGTATAAAACAAAAATTAGCTGTTAAATTAAACCGAATTTTTCGAATATATAAAATAATTTTTCGAATTTAAATACTTATACCCGAAATTTTATTATCCTAAAGAGATAATTAATTTAATAGGAGACATGTTTAACACCGTGTCAGATCAATTGTGAGTGGTGACGACGATACGTAAGACAATAGTTGATAAAATAAGTAATAGTTAAGGCAACATAGAGAGGGGAGGAGGGCACTATAGTAAATTGTGCGTGCCCCACTTCGCTCCTCAATGCTTACCTAACTCGTGAAGTTCATTTTTTCCAACAAAAAAAAAAAAAAAAAAAAGAAAATGGCGAAGCTCCAGTGGCCCGCCACCTGTGACGCAAAACTCGAGGAACGAGCGAATTAAAAAAAGAAAAGCTCTCTCCGACTCTCCGTTTCTAATATGGTGACTTGTTTGTTGAGTTACATTACGATGTAACATTAATTTTAAAGTTTGTTATTTAAAAACCTAAGAATGGTACGTTTGATACTACTTTCTGAGTTGCTATGGATTCTTCCGTATAATTTCCCTTGCTCTGTCCACAGTTGAAGCATCAACTCTAGAATTCTTCTCCAAAAATTCTTATCTTTCTTTTCCTGTGATTGTAATTGATCTAGGGTTTTAATTTTCGAAAAATTCGGTCTCTATGCTATGAAGAAACCGTTCCAGTACTGTCCGGCGCGAAAGCCGCTGCCAAATTCGCCACACTGTCCCCAGTACAGCAGACCTAAAATCCCGCCCGATCTACACCGCCAGTCGCCACACTTCCCCCGCCCTAACTTCTTAATCCAACTCCGTTCCTCCACGCAAGCTATTTCCAGACAGGAACTCAAAGCCTTACTCAGCAAACTCCGCTTGTCTTGCGAACACGTCGCCGTTTTCCCCTCCGGACCTTTACTCGCCTCCCTTTATTTTAACCAATGGGTGGACACTCTCAACGCCATGGTCAGTCTGTGGGAGTCCCGGCTGAATGGGGCCCACTGCTTGAATTTGAAACTGATTCCCCACGCGGTCGTCCCTTCGGACTCGGACGAGCTCGAAGAGAGGCTGAGGAATTTGTTTGTCGATCACGTCAAGGGTTTGATGAACGGCGAGTTGGTCAACAAGTGGCTGAAGATGAAGGACGATAAATCCGACGAAATTGCCAATGTTTCGAACAGTTTGGGGAATAAGAATAGCTATGCTGCTTTCTGCGAGTTGAATGAGAGGACGAAGGGGTTGTTTAAAGAAAGGGAGATGATTATGAGACGAGTGAGGGAGTTTAAGAATGCTATGCACTGCGTTTTGAAGTATCTCGATGATCGTCAGAATGATGCGAAAGAGGAGTCCTGTGATGTCAATGTCGATGTGTTTAGATTTGAAGACTGTCAGCGCTTTGATTGGTCCAGGATACAGGCCGTCGTTGTTAGAGAGTGTAAGAGGCTTGAGGATGGCCTGCCCATTTACATGTACCGCCAAGATATTTTGAGGACAATTTATGAGGAACAGGTATTTTTAATTGTGTTTATTTTAGAATCGTTAGATGGCTAATTGTCAGCTAGTTTATTATTATTATTTTATATGTATATAATGTGATGTTGTTAAATTTGGCACATGCATGTAGATATTGGTATTGATTGGAGAGACTGGTTGTGGAAAGAGTACGCAATTGGTTCAGTTTCTTGCTGATTCAGGAGTTGCTGCTGAGCAATCAATTGTATGTACTCAGCCTCGGAAGATTGCTGCAATCTCTTTGGCACATAGGGTCAGAGAAGAAAGTAGAGGGTGTTATGAAGCTAATTCAGTCATATGTTATCCATCATTTTCTTCTGCTCAGCAGTTTGATTCCAAGGTAACATATATGACAGACCATTGTTTACTGCAGCATTTCATGAATGATAGGGATTTGTCTGGAATTTCATGCATCATTGTTGACGAGGCTCATGAAAGAAGCTTGAACACTGATCTTCTCTTGGCATTGGTTAAAGATTTACTTTGTAGGAGGCCTGATTTAAGGCTTGTGATAATGTCAGCAACAGCAGATGCGCAGCAGCTCTCAGACTACTTTTTTGGCTGTACAATCTTTCATGTGGTGGGAAGAAACTTTCCAGTGGATGTCAGATATGTTGCTTGTGTCACTGCAGGAACCTCTGCTGTGGCTTCGTATGTTTCTGATGTTGTAAGGATGGTTGGGGAGGTTCACAAAACTGAGAAAGAAGGAACAATTCTTGCTTTCTTAACTTCTAAGATGGAAGTGGAATGGGCTTGTGAGAAGTTTGATTATCTTTCTGCAGTTGCATTGCCCTTGCATGGACAGCTTTCTTTTGAGGAGCAAGTTTGTGTTTTCCAAAGCTATCCTGCGAGAAGAAAAGTTATATTTGCCACAAACGTGGCTGAGACTTCGCTTACAATTCCTGGGGTCAAGTTTGTGATTGATTCTGGCATGGTCAAAGAGAGTTACTTTGAACCTGGCTCTGGTATGAATGTTCTCAGAGTTTGCCGTGCAAGCCAGAGTTCTGCTAATCAACGAGCTGGACGTGCCGGGAGAACAGAACCTGGAACATGTTATAGACTCTATAGCAAACGCGATTTCGAAACAAGGCCTCTCAATCAGGAGCCTGAGATACACAGAGTTCATCTTGGTGTTGCAGTTTTGAGGATACTTGCTTTGGGAATCAGGGATGTGCAGGGATTTGATTTTGTTGATGCTCCTAGTGCAAAAGCCATTGAGATGGCCACTAGGAATCTTGTTCAATTAGGAGCCATTAAGCTGAACAATGGTGCATTTGAATTAACTGAGGAAGGTAAATTATTGGTTAAATTGGGTATCGAGCCTCGTCTTGGTAAATTGATTCTCAGCTGCTTTCGTCGTCGATTGGGCAGAGAGGGACTTGTTCTTGCTGCTGTAATGGCAAATGCTAGTAGCATATTTTGCAGAGTTGGTAGTGATGATGATAAAATAAAAGCTGATTGCCTTAAGGTACACTTTTGCCATCGCAATGGTGACCTCTTTACACTGCTTTCTGTGTACAAGGAATGGGATTCTCTTCCTCGAGAGGACAGAAATAAATGGTGTTGGGAAAACAGCATAAATGCCAAATCCCTGCGAAGATGTCAAGATACAATCAAGGAATTGGAAACTTGCCTCGAAAAGGAATTTTCTATTATTATTCCAAGTTATTGGCTCTGGAATCCTCATAAATACACTGAATATGATAAATGGTTGAAGGAGATTATACTTTCTGCCCTTGCTGAAAATGTTGCTATGTTCTCTGGGTATGATCAGCTTGGTTATGAAGTGGCAATGACTGGACAACATATTCAGCTTCATCCTTCATGTTCGTTGTTAATATTTGGTCAGAAACCAACTTGGGTCGTTTTTGGTGAACTCCTCTCTGTAAATAATCAATATCTGGTCTGCGTTACGGCCTTTGACTTTGATAGTTTGTCAACTCTTTGTCCTTCCCCCTTGTTTGATGTGTCCATGATGGAAAGACAGAAGTTGCAATTAAGGGTGATAACAGGTTTTGGAAGTATCGTCCTAAAGAAGTTCTGTGGGAAGTCAAACAGCAATGTTCTTTCTCTTGTATCACGTCTTCGGAGTACCTTTATGGATGAAAGAATTGGTATTGAGGTCAATGTTGATCAGAATCAGATTCTTTTATTTGCTTCTTCACGGGATAACAAAAAGGTTCTTGATCTTGTAAGTGATGCTTTGGAGTACGAAAAAAAATGGTTACATAATGAATGTGCAGAGAAATGCTTATATCAAGGAGCTAGTGTGTCACCATCTGTCGCACTGTTTGGAGCTGGTGCTGAGATCAAGCATTTAGAGCTTGAAAGGAGATTTTTGACTGTTGATGTTTATCATTCAAATGCAAATATCTTGGATGATAAGGAGCTTTTGATGTTTCTTGAGAAAAATGCCTCTGGTAGTATTTGTTCTATCCACAAATTTGCAGTTGGGCAAGAATGTGACGAAAAGGACAAGTGGGGCAGGGTAACATTTCTTACACCTGATACTGCTAGAAAAGCTACTGAGTTAAATGGAGTTGAATATAATGGCTCTCTGCTGAAGATACTTCCTTCACGGGCAACTCTTGGAGGTGATAATAAAATGTATACTTTCCCTGCAGTCAGAGCAAAAGTTTATTGGCCTCGTAGGCTTAGTAAGGGGTTTGCAGTTGTAAAGTGTGATGCAAATGATGTTGAATTTCTGGTTAATGATTTTTTTAGCCTGGCAATAGGAGGAAGATATGTTCGGTGTGAAATTAGTAGAAAGTCAATGGATTCTGTGGTGATAGGTGGACTGGATAAAGAGCTTTCTGAAGATGAAATTTTGGAGGAATTGAAGAAAGCTACGGCCAGGAGGATTCGTGATTTTTTCCTGGTAAGAGGAGATGCTGTGGAATGTCCACAATGTGATGCTTGTGAAGAAGCACTCCTGAGAGAGATATCTCGCTTTATGCCAAAAAGGAATTCCCATGCTAATTGTTGCCGAGTCCAAGTTTTCCCACCTGAACCGAAGGATGCTTTCATGAAGGCTTTTATCACCTTTGATGGAAGATTACACTTGGAGGCAGCAAAAGCTCTGGAACAATTGGAAGGGAAAGTATTGCCTGGATGTCGTCCATGGCAGAAAATGAAGTGCCAGCAGTTGTTTCACAGCTCTTTATCTTGCCCCGCTTCTGTCTATTCTGTAATCAAGGAGGAACTGAATTATTTACTTGCAAGACTCAACCGTGTGAAAGGTACATTTAGCAATTCTCTCTTCTTCTCTCTATATTTGTATTTATCAATTTATTTATTTATATTTATTTTTTGCATTTATGTATAAGATGTTCAGTTTTTTCCTCAGCTGCCCTTTTATTTCACTCCGAGGATTGATGAAGTGATGAGTCGGTACTAATTACTAACTGAAAATAGAAATTGAAACTGACATTATTTTTGCTGCCAACTTGGTTCCTTTTCTTTCTTTTCTTTATGTATGGGTCAATGTACATACGACAATTTTTAAGCTAACTCTTTTGCTCAAAGTTTGAAAGGCAGAATGAAATCATCAGGGTACATAACATAGTTTGTCTAGACTGTTCCTGATTATATTGAATTTTTTCCCTTTTCTTGCATTTGATGGTCCAACATTGTGTTGATAGTATGATTCAGCTACTTCAAAATTGGATGATAGTTTATTGGTGAGAATGTGATTGACTGGATTTATAGTTCCTGACATACTTATGGTAGATTTAGTAATCTGTAATAGAAGTATTTCTGTGTAAATAAGTTTTTAATCCAGTAAGATACTACAGCTTTTGTATTTTCTTCTCTAGATAATCTGTTACAATGAATTGGGACTATTTATGTGTGAATCAGAGTTTGCATATGGTCAGTAAATTGACCTTGAAAATTTTAATTATTAGGCCTAACAATAATGTGCACTATCTAAATATAATAAGGTAAATGATATTGTTGGTTCTCATGCGTTCCAATTTTTATGGCGGTGGAGTACAGCTACTAACCTGCTACATGGAAGGAAATTACTTGAGAGACTTGTAAGATGCTATAGACTTGGGGACTTTTTAGTGGTGATCTCACCTGGAAAATGCCTGAAAGGCTTAGGTCATTTTAAAGTAGATGAGTGGCCATTTGGTACTTCCACATCAAAGAGTTTCAATTACAGAAGTATTTGGTGGTTCACACACACACACATATTTGATGCTCTTCCTGAGCTTGCAGGTTGCAGTTTGGTGATTTGATAATTCCACATTGCCTATGGGGACTTGGTTTTGAGTTAATTCCCTGAGATCAATCTTACCCACGTTGGATGATTATGGTTGAATTAGCTGCCAAGAGAGTCAATGAAACTTATCCACAATTCTTTCGAAATTGAGTGGTAAATTTGTATCAGTCAGAAATTCTGAGAAATGTATACTGTTGGCTTCTATAATTTGTTTAGCCCTCGTATCAAGTAGTAGCAAGGCCCTTTTAATAAGTTGCACGAGTGTGATTTATTTTCTCTCATCTTTGCTATTATTTTTCATTCTTTTTTCATTTCAATCTTTAGGATAGAATTTTTCTTTGAAACTAATATTTTGGGTAATTCTACAAAGTGGCGTGCTTGTTAAAAAAAAAAAAAAAATCCTGTTGTTTGAGTCCCATTATTTTGATTTGGCCGCGTTTAATCAGCACGATGTTATGACGTTCTTCTAATATTTGTAAAATCATCAAGGACTGACAGCTTGAGTTGTTTCATTTTCAGGTGCAGAATGCAAGGTAGAAAGGAATTATAATGGTTCCTATCGAGTGAGAATATCATCCAATGCTACTAAAACTGTGGCAGACCTGAGAAGACCTGTGGAAGAACTTATGAGAGGAAGGACTGTAAACCATGCCAGCCTTACCCCAACAATTTTACAGCATTTGTTCACAAGAGATGGCATCAATCTACGGAAGTCAGTACAGCAAGAAACGAGAACTTCCATCCTTTTTGATAGGCATACTCTTAGTGTAAAGATCTTTGGTGCTTCAGACAATATTGCTGAGGCCCGGCAGAAATTGATTCAATCTCTTCTGACCTACCACGAAAGCAAGCAACTAGAAATCCATCTCCGAGGTGGAGTTCTGCCTCCTGACCTGATGAAAGAAGTTGTTAGAAGGTTTGGGCCAGACCTTCAAGGTCTGAAAAAGAAGGTACCTGGGGCTGATTTTTCACTTAACACTCGACGCCATGTCATTTCTGTTCACGGAGACAGAGAGTTGAAGCAAAAAATGGAAGAGATAATTTATGAAATTGCCCAGATGAGTGATGGCTCAGCTGAGAGGCTCAATAGTGTGGCTTCCTGCCCTATTTGCTTGTGCGAACTTGAAGAAAGTTATAGACTTGAAGGCTGTACACATTTGTTTTGTCGGTCGTGCCTGGTGGAGCAGTGCGAGTCTGCAATAAAAAACATGGATAGTTTCCCAATACGGTGTGCTCACAGTGGTTGTAAAGCTCTTATTTTGCTGACAGATTTGAAGTCTCTATTGTCTACTGAGAAGTTTGAGGAGCTTTTTAGAGCTTCCCTGGGGGCATATGTCGCATCCAGTGGGGGCACCTACAGGTTTTGTCCGTCACCGGATTGCCCTTCAATTTATAGAGTTGCAGAACCTGGGACAGCCGGCGAGCCATTCTTCTGTGGAGCTTGTTATGCTGAGACTTGTACAAGGTGCCACTTGGAGCACCATCCTTACCTGTCATGTGAAAAGTATAGAGAGTTTAAGGAGGATCCAGATTCATCCCTGAAGGAGTGGTGCAAAGGAAAAGAACATGTCAAGACCTGCCCAATTTGTGGATTTACAATTGAGAAAATAGAAGGGTGTAACCATATCGAGTGTAGGTGTGGGAGGCACATTTGCTGGGTCTGTTTAGATATCTTTACTAGCGCTGATGACTGCTATGGGCATTTGAGGTCCATACACATGTCCTTTATATGATGAATTGTATAACTGGCTTATCGACAGGCAGGCTTTTCAGTCATGTCATCCTTGTAAATAAAGACTAATTTTAATCCGTGGGTGTGTATACACACGCTTGTATGGTACGACGAGAGGCGGGTATGGCTGGATATATTTGGTTTAATTTCCAATGTCTTAGGCAAAGAAAGGCAATGTTGTGTTTCTTAGTTCCGGCGTATGAGACGCCAGTCCCAACTCTCAACTCACAGGCAAATTAGGATAAGATAAGATTGAGGTAGATATGAACTGAGTTTGATTAGAGTTCAGACCATTGGTTCAGTTTCGGCCTGTGTTGTAAATTTATATCTACAATTTTAGCTATTAAAATATATACATATACATGTATGTGTGTGAGTGTATCATAATTCAACCATTACCAATATTATATATAAACTGAAGATCTGTACAATTAATATCGAAAAAATAAGTAGAATTCAGAAGAAATAAGCACCAAATCCGACACCCAAAATGCCCAAACAAAACGCCAAAGCCATAAACCACGGGGACACCTCGATTCCATGGTGGTCACCATGATCATCATCTTCCTCATGGTTTTGTTGTGATTGTGAGTGCAGAATTGAAACTTGAAACTCAAGCAATGTGGTCCATCGACGGTAAGCTAATAGCCTCAGAGAATCCTGAAAGATGGCTTTGGAGAAAAAATCTCTCTCCTTTGCCAAACTAGCAGCCCTCTTCTCCGCCTCTCGCGCACGCTTCTGCGACAATCTCAAGGCCTTCAAAAGCTCCAGCTTCTCCTGTTCGTGTTCACCGCTTCTAAAGTAGACATCAAACTCATGGTTAATATTAAAATCATCATCACCATCACCATCGACGTGTTGTTGATCTTGTTTGATGCTGCAAACCCGATTCATAGAGGAGAGGAGGGTCTTATCGGGCCCGGAAAAGACCTTCAAAGGGGGAGGCAGATCACAATTCTGCATGATATCAATAGCACCGGGTTTTCGAAAAAGCAAATGACCCATCACCATATTGCTCTCATTCACACCACCCGATGATGGTCCCCATTTAGCACCAGCAGCCATGGGTGATGTCGATGCCTTCATCCAGCCACCAATCGTTCAAGTTGTTGACCGGCGTTGTTTCTGGTTGAACTTTTATTTGATGGAGGATTGTATTTGAGGAGATTACAGAGAAATTTTTTTTAAAAAAAAAAAAAAAAAAAGAATGGCGCAAGAAACTGGATGGAGATGGGGTTGGTGTGAATAAAAGATATTCGAAATCTACTTACACAAGGCAATTGGGATTTTCCTTTCCTTACTTCTTTATGCTTATGCACCAAATTCGTTTCTTGCGTTACGCTACAGCCTTGCAAGTTGCAACTTACACAACTACATACTGTTTCAATATTCCTCTGCTACAATTTTGTAACCCAACTGAAAATTCCGCCTCTGTTTTTCAGCTTTTTCTTAACCCAGCAAATAAAATAAATAATTATTTTTCTTGTTCCCCCAAAAAAAAAATCTTTGTTGTACAATAATTAATTATTGGCTGTAGAAATGGAAAGATTCACAGATGCGACCGAACTTTTTCTTTAAAAAAAAAATGGATAAATAAATAATTATTTTATAGACGAGTAAGTGACAAAAAAAAAATAATGATGAGGACTAGTAGAGATCTACCTTCTGTTAAATGAATTCCCAGTAATCCACTACTTTTTCTTGTTCGTGTACGCTAACGGTATTATAATTTTGTAGGCATCAACTAGGCATATCAATTCCACTCCAATAGTCAGACATTTTAGAACATCTCTAACGTGTAGGCTTCGCTGAGTTTCTCTTCAAATATCTTTCACCTTAAGTATTAAAGGTGTAAAAGTTAATTCACATAACAATGAGATTTACCCATTTTTATCTTGATTATAAGTTATTCTTATTAAAGTAATTTACTAATACCCCTAACATATTATAGCAGTAATACAATAAATAAATAATTTTATAATTTTATAATTAGGGTAATAAAAGTTTTAATAGAGTTTAAAAGTATTTTAATTTAATAAAGTGATGATATTTATTAAAATATAAAGAAATATATATTTTAATACATTAAAAATAATATATTTTTATTTATTAGTATATTAAAATTTATATTTTCTTATTTGTTAATGATATTCTCACTTTATTAAAATGAAAATTTCTTTTAAAAATAAAAATAAAAATATATTTCAATATATTCATTTTTTTTTATCTATTAGTGGTATTTTTTACTTTATTAAAATAAGAATGTTCTTGTTAGAAAAAATATTATTATTATTATATAAAATATAAAAGATATAAATTTTAATATAATAGAGACTATTTTTATTTGTCTATTAATGAATTAATATATATATATATATATTATTAGTGACATATCACTGTCCTCACTAGATATTTGTTACATATATATTCTTTCTCTTAATCGGTATCTTTTTTTTTTTTTTTATTCAAACCCATTATTAAGCTATAAAGTTATTGCAAGTCTTGAGCATGTGAAGAGTTATTTTTTTTAAAAGTAATTTTAAAAAAAATTTCATTGATTGTGATATATAAAATTATTTTTTTAATTATAAAAATAATTAATTATAAAAAAAAAAAGAAGAAGAAAGAAAACGAGTTCTCTACTTTTCCTACTGAGTTCTATCTCTGCTTATACTACACTTATGCTATATTTCTCCGCCTAGTATGAAAGTAGTTCTTTTTCTTATCTATATTTGTGGTGTTTGTGATTGAGTTTGTACATTTGGTGCAATGATGTGGTTTCTTTCTAATAGATTGAAAGCTTCCAAAATTCAAATTTGAAGGATTTCAGATCATTTCATGTGGCGGTAGATTTATGTGCAGAAAATCCATTTTAGTATATGGATATTAAATTGGAAGAGCCAAACCTAATGATCGAGGATAATTTAACTGTCTACTGTTATTGAAAAAGATTTGAGTAATAAGATTAAGATCTCTCCTTTTTTTCTTTTTTTTTTTATATAAAGAAAGTGAAAAAAAAAATATTTTACGTTTGCCTACGTTTTGTTTGGTTGTATGCCGTATGTTTTTTTAACTCACAAATCGTCCACTCGCCGTACCGAACCGAAAACAAGTAACAATCAACGTTTGTTCATCCTCAGTTATCACCGCATTAAAGTTTACGCGTAAATGGCTCAGTGGGTTGACTTGGTGGTACTTTTGTGTTTGTGGGAAAGCAAAAAACGAAACAACCGAGTAAATGCTCTAGTCAAAAAGTCTAGGCATGAGAGTGAGATGTCTTGAATCTGAAACCTCAACAAATCCAAATCCTTGTGGAAAAATACAACGTCTGCATCATCATCATCTCTTCAAGACGCATACCCTTGTGGATTCTGGGATCTTGTAAAGCAAACCAATCTTTCTTGTGGTATGAATTTCTCCCTCCTGCCTGCTCGTTATCAGTTTCTTTCCCTTCTGTTTTCGTGATGGGGTTTAAATTTAATCATAGAAAACTGCTATCAAAAGTCTATTACAATACTAGAACAACCCCGTATCGTCCAGGAAAAAATGATTCTACTTCTAGCTCGTCTTCATCATCATGCTTGTCTGCCTGCCAAAGTTGTAAGTGCCAAGACCATTATGAGCCTTCTCCTCCCCTGCCACTTGCACCACCGGATGGTGATGGATCCCGTGCAAAGCATCTAGTTACTACGGGTATGATTGTCATGTCTTGTATCATTGTTGTTACGCTTCTTTTTGGTATTTTGTGTGCAGCTGTAAGAGCTTATCGTTCAAGGAGAAATTATTTAAGAAGAACTAATCCACCAATGATTTTTGCTACGCAAGAGGATTTTTTTGATGAAGATCATGGACCTGCTTTGGATCATCCCATATGGTACATCAATACTATTGGTCTTCCACAATCTGTAATTGATTCTATTGCAGTGTTTAAGTACAAAAAAGATGTGGGATTGATTGAAGGAACAGATTGCCCTGTTTGCTTGAGTGAGTTTCAGGAAGATGAGAGCCTTAGGCTATTGCCCAAGTGTAGCCATGCCTTTCACATTTCTTGTGTTGACACCTGGTTAAGGTCGCATACAAATTGTCCTCTGTGTCGCGCTCCTATACTCTCTGGTGCGATTGCTGCTCAAGCTAGTGAATCCGAGCCTAACTCGAATGATTTAGATTCAAGAAATGAAGTCATCCTGGTGAATTCAGAGAACTCTAGCGGAGAGGGAAGCGATAACGTGGGAGGTGGGACTAGGGAAGTTACAAATGGAAATGATATTAATAATGGTTCACTGCCAGTTGAAGGTGAACGCACCGCTGATGATTCAATGAAGATTCTGCCTCATTTGAAAGCTAGAAATTGTGATTCTGCTTGTCGGGTACGAAGTGATTTAGCTGAGAATCGGCGAGTGGTTGAAGAAGATATTCAACCAATAAGAAGGTCAGTTTCACTAGATTCATCTGCAGCCTCTGTGATTTACGATGCTGTGGCTGAAGGTGTCTTACATGATAAGCGTCAAGGAAATATGGACGCTCAGTTGGGGAAATCCAAGAGTTCAAAATCGAAGGTGGTTGTCAAGAGGGGTAGTGGAAGTTCAAGTACAACCATATGCAGATTGATGAAAAGTTCTTCAATTGGGTTTTCTCTGCAGAAGGGGCCTATGTTGATGAAAAGGTCTTTTTCATCTATTGGGAAGTTGTCGTCATCCCAACATAGTAGACGGTATTCAGTCCCATCCTTATGAATGAATATGGCTTTGATCAATCCTGTATCTATGGCTTCAGGTCAGGCAATTGCAAAATAAAAATTACTGTTGCAGTCTCAACTCTCAATAAGCTTTATATATACTTATAACTATACATGCATTGGCGGCGGCAAGGTCAAGAAGTCTTTTCATGGACGGGTGGTTCTTGTGCTGTTTGAAGTTGTTGTAGAATGTTGGACATGACTTCGGACAATGTATCTGAAATTTTGCATCTCAATATGAATCTGCGATTTCTGGTGTTACCAGTTAAGTCTTAATTACTGGATGCTTTATTGATGAACATACATGATGTCCTCAAAAGAGTTCTAGCAGCATATTAGTAAAATTTGTTTTGCTTTCCAAATTCTTTACTAGAAGTAAGTTGCATGCTATGATCAATACTGCTTGACCAGCCGTGCAACATATGAACTAGTCATGTTTTGATTTTGAGCAATTCTGTGGTGATTTTACTTCTAAGACCATGGCCAATAAAAGCATCCATGTGATGATCCGAATTCTTCAATATAACAACATATTTAATCTAAATGTTTGTAGAGTCGCTGCATATGGTCTTTTTACACTTGGTGACTATAAAACTGTGGAGGTAAGGATTCAAAGAATTTAATGTCAAATAGCTTTGGAAGTGACCCTGGTAGAAATATTTGTAAAGCACATATTCATTTTTGTTTCAGATGATTTCCATTTGCCCTCGTCAATGCATGCTAGATCAAAATATCTACTTTGCCTAAGTTATTTGTTATGGTGGTTCTTATAGTTGATAATCATCATGTTAGTTCTCTTGCCCTATTTTATGTAATTTTAGTTTTCGTTGAATTAATCATATATCACAAGCACAATCGAGAGTCTTGATATGTAACTTGCTGCTCGTCCATCAGTCACTTTCAGTATTTCTCATTATATACCTGAGCTAGCAGTCCTGATTTGAGAAGGATGCGTGCAACAAGCAGAATCAGGAACGCTATGTCAGCCTGTCATTATGTATCTGGAATATATAACTGTTTGAATATATAACATTGAAATAGGCGGGCAAGGTTAGAAATTTATACTGGAGGGTCGTATCTGTTGGTTGTGAGCAATGTTAATTGTGAAGTTTGACTGTGTATTGGACAGCATTTTCTCTGTTTGATTCTTGTTCCAGGAGACTTTTCTTTAATCGTATTCAATATAGTTATGAACAACTCATTCGTCTTAATTGCATTTTCATCGTGCGGGATTCAAATTTTCACTTCACAAACTGAAACAGATTCTCAATTTTTGAAGGGTCAAATTGTAATCTGGCTATGCCGACCTTGACTTTGCGTGATTCATGGCTCCAAGCGAGGAAATTTGCTTGTATCTGGAGACGATAGATAGCAGCCCATGATCTAATATATTGGAAAATAAAGAAAAAAATTAATAAATAAAATGAAGATTAAATTTCTTTAAAAAACTATTATTCGTTATTACTTCAATTATGACGAAACAATAAACTATTACAACAATTGTTGTCTTGTTGAAGTGTAACATTGTTATGTATTAATTAGGGAAAAATCATTGTACTATTTTTTTAATTAATGATGTTAGTCAAATAATGACAGTAGATGACGTCACATAAATAAAATTTTTTAATAGATCAAATCTTATTCTTACTATTTTTTAAATACTATTATACATTTGCTATAATATTACATTAAATTATATAAAATATTTATTTAAATAAATAAATCTTACAAATATTAACTCAAAATTTTTATTGAGTGCTTTAGTTAGCAATGGGTTACAAGTCCATTGGCTTTATTCTTACTCTATTATAATAATTAGTTTGGTCTCAATTAATATGATAATTAAAAATTAAAAAAGACTTTTACTTCTTGTATAGATTTTTAATTTCTAATAATGAAATGTTATTTTTTCGTGGTTAAAAGTGGTAAAGTATTACTTTTTTTTTATAATAAATGTATAAAAATGTGACAATTCATAAACATCGTAGTCATTTACTATTTCAAAATTGTTGAAGTAATAAAAGGATAATGACATTAATAGAAAAACACTAGTTCAAAATTTTGGGCACCAGACAAGGTCCTTGCCTAAAATTTGACTATATTATGATTGCTAGATGGTCCTTTCACATTTTGACAAAGAAACATATATTAATTCAATCTTTGTCCAACTGTTTAGAGTAATGATATTTGAATACTAGAATATGAAAATAGTGGTGTTTAAATATCAATTTCCGGTTGCTTATATCTCGACCATATATTTCGGTAAAGATATCATTGCAACATGTGACAATATTTATAAGATGAAAAGCTTAGACCTTCGATACTGTTCATGGCAGCGATAGCCATGTACTTGATCACTCAAAAGAAATTAAATCTTTGTTA
Organism: Murraya koenigii; assembly: GCA_025617385.1. Classification (NCBI taxonomy): domain Eukaryota; kingdom Viridiplantae; phylum Streptophyta; class Magnoliopsida; order Sapindales; family Rutaceae; genus Murraya; species Murraya koenigii. The sequence goes on from CM046813.1 coordinate 29,981,645, forward strand.
CTTTTTTTTTAAATTATTATTTAAAATTATAATTTATATTACATAAAATTATAATTAATATTTATAAATTCATCACACTTAAATTAAAAAAAAATTATCGTCACTTAATAACTAAAAAACAAATATTCTTACAGTATATTTATAAAAATTCAAACAGCCGCCCTCACGTTTAGAAGATTAGAAGATAATAATTCTGACCATCAAACTTTTCTTCCTTTTCTTTTTAAATTTGATAGCTTTTTCTTTGTACTTGCTTTTCGAACGTCTTGTGAATTGTGACATGGAAATGGATTCCCCTTGATTTTGGCTTTTCAGGTGCATTGTGGACTGTCCTTTCACACTGAAAGACCAAAGAGATATTGTTTTACCTTAAAAAACGCACCCATGTTCTTGCATAGTTATGTTCTTTCATATATGCAAATGTTATGTATCTAATAAGATGTTAAGTTAAATTATTTATTTTTAAAAAAATTGAATAATAGTTTGATTGCTTCTATTTTTATGTTATTGATTACAATTTTATAGCTGTCGTAAGTTATATCATTATGTTTTTGACAAAAACATGTGAACGTATATGATCCATTAAATAAAAATAGCTGTATCCCAAAGCATGGATTAAATGGAATGTATCAAAATCAATGAGCAAATCTCGTCTTATAACCAGCTACACCAAGGAAAGCTTGAGGTTCCTGTTGTGGCTTTTAGCTAGCCCTTCTGTCCGACACAGTCCCACACAGAAACATTTTTTGGCAACTTGTTTGTTGTATATTCCATAGAGATGGTTCGATTCATAATTAATACAAATAAGTCTTACATTTTGATTAAGCCATCTCGTAATACAGAATTCTAGAAAAATATAGCATCACTTGAAAGCAGCTTCTACTTGAACTCTACCCATCATGTCATACACAGCAGCTGCAATCTCATTCATTGAGCGCAGATGGCAATCTTCTTCCACCTGTTGTCTCAAACAAAACATAGTTGAAACAAGTCTTGAGTTCGAGTGTTAATACGGAATGCAGTGGGTGTGTTTAATGGGTCAGTTTTTTCTTTTCCATCTAAACGTTAAAAAAGGAAAAAATATAATTGAAACGTATTAATTAATAACGAGCTGTTACTAGTATACTCCGCCTACACTTACTCAGTTTAGGCATCACCAGATGATCATTTGTTATTTATTGTTATTTATATTTTAACCACTTAATAGTGCTACATTGTGGATACGGATACGCCTTTAAGATACGGCCGTAGTTAAATCCTTAATTATGTTTTCTCCATGCGTTTAAAAGAAAAATAATATTATATTACAAAGTAAACTCACCTTTACACTGAAAGTGTAGAGAACTTGATTGTCAAAAGTCGCGACGTTAAGATGAAGAACATGAAGCCCTAGAGAGTGGAAGCCAGTGACCATCTTGAAAAGCTGTTTCGGGTGTCTTTTTGAAAGAATTTTAATGTTTGCATTGCTTTCTGCCATTGTTACCTCAATATCAGCAAAAGGCGCAGAAGGCTTCTTGGGCGCCATTGATGATGATTCTCTCGAGCTGTTCGGCCGAAAATCTGAGTACTGAGGAAATGAAAAGAAGTTTGAGAAGATAGAGGTTGAGAAACGGGCATCATCATGATCATGATCGTCTGATTGCTGTAATATTTGGATTCGCTTGTGAGCTTCAAGTGTTTGCAGGAGTTGCTCTAGCTCCTTCACGTAGTTAATAGCTCCCCCTACAACTGATGCTTGGTCTCCCTACAATTAATTCGACATTAGTTAATTAAAACAGATCAAAATATATATCATTGAACTCTCTCTTTATTTATTTTAATTTTATTTAATGATAAAAATTAATAATTGGGGTGAAAATTAAAGCATACCCTTTGAACATAAGAGGGTGGCATAAGAGAGCGAAGCACAGAAAGATAATCATTCATTTGCTTTCTTCTATTGCGTTCAACGAATATGTGAGTCATCCTCTGGCTCTCAACTTCTTCTCTGTTCTTGACACTTCTTGTACGTCGTCTCTTTCGCCGATGGAATGCCAAGGGAGCCTCCAGGGGAGGGGATTCTCCGGTGAAGAAGCAGTCCCCTCCACCGCCGCAAGTGGAAGAGTTGGTCTTGGCCATGCTCTGTATCATTAAACCTGAGCCTCCATTTTGGAGAAGGATTTCAGAATGGGCTGCTCCTTCTTCAAGACCAAAGCCACAACTCCATGGATCACTACTTTCTCCTAAGTCCTTGAACCCATAGCTAAAGGGGTCTTGCTGGAAAACCACTGCTTCAAGAGCCATTTCTCTCTCTCTCTAGGTCTCCGAGTAAAGTGTTTGTTTTGCCTTGTAAATGGATGCGCTAACTTCAGCCTATAAAACACCAGCTAACAACAAATAACTTGGAACAACTACCACAAAACTTTTGGCTCTCTCTTAATTCCCTTTTAAAGTGTTTAATTAATCTATAAATAATCTTCACTATACAATACACCAAGTTGCCCGGGAGATCTTGTGTTTATTTGTCAGAGAGAAAGAGAGAGATTCTCTCGTTTTTTTTTTGGGGTTTAATAAGTCTATGTATGCATATGTGATGTAACAATCAATGTCACAGAATTGAGCTGCAGTGCATATTAAAATAATAATATATGAACACAAACACAAATATTGTGTTCAGTAGTCTTCGATTCCCGGAATCATTTGACGCTTAATTTGAAATTATTTTCCTTTTGTGGACAAGTCATGATTGATTCCCGAAATTAAAATGATGTGAGCGGTCTCTCCTTAATTACTATAGCCTGCACTCTGCAGGGTCTAATATTCCTTACATCGGTAATAATGCACGTTCATGTTCATGTTCTCTCTCGAGCGTAGGTTGCTTTGTTTCTTAATTTGTGTCATATTAACTGTTGAATGTTAATTAAACGCGCGCCACGTTGACTCTGTAGACTGTAGAGAAGGAGGGAAGGTGACAAAATCAGAAAAGAAAGCAGAGTTTTACTTGCAATGAAAAAAGCACGAGTCAGGCTATGTCTGCCAGAGGAGAGAATCCATGAAGATGAAACTACACGTATATACAAATTATCTAAAATTCAAGGGAACCACTCTCTGTAAACGATGAATCGTATGTACACCATAAGCACCAAACATGTGTCCACTTTTATGATTTCCATTTTAAAGTTAAAAACCCAATTTTCAATAAAGACATAAATTCCTTTTCTCATGCTCTCTCAGCCCGTGCCCCCATGTGTGTGTGTAGGACACTATTACCTGCTGGTGATTATGGATAAAAAGTCATTATTATACCGAGGAAATCATGCATGTACATATATATATATACGCGCGCTCGCACACAAAAGATATACAAGCACACAGTCATTATTAGTGGTTTATGTGTCATGGTTATGTATCTATGAACTTTAATTCGATCATGATCTGAATGGATGCACAATAATCGATTTGATGTTATGAGTGCTTCGATTGAGTGTTTTTCCTTGCTTTTAAATGGGAAAAAAAAATTTGATAAATACTTAGATTGTTTGATTGACATGCAGACCTCCAACTGCCAATCTTTGAATGTATCTTTTATATTGTTTTGTCATGGGACATGTTCATACAATGTCGTCAAAGTCTAAATTTAGGAAGTTATTAATTTAAAAGTTTATTTGTGTTGAACAGCAATATTTTTGACCCTCCAGTTGAGACTTTATTAAGAAGCATCTTAGTTTGTTGTTAGTATAGCTTTTTAATTATTTAAATTATATTAATAAATAAGATTCATATCGCAGCAACTGTAGCAGATGGCATCTTACTTCAGCAAATATGGTGTGAAAATGCATTTTTTGTGACCTGTAGCTTATATTTGCTTCCTAAAGCTTTGGACCAAATATTGATAATGCAAATTCAAATCTATTGCTTCTTTTTATGGGTTTCTTTCGTATGGGTCACGGGAGTATTTTGATATATATATATTGTTAAAGTCCGATAAAGTTATTAAGCTATATAGTTTAATACTGTAATGAATACAGAAAAGCTATTAAAGGTTTAATAGCATAATAAAATTATACTATATATATATATATTGAAAAATGAGGATTATCATCTAATTAATTTGAATTTTACTGAAACTTTTAAAAAGTTTCGAGTCATGGTGTATGATTATTGATATGCAACTATTCTCAAACTATGATGGAGTATGATTATTATATGTAACTATTCTCATACAATAATGGTGTATAATTATTGATATGTAACTATTCTCGTATTCTTATTTTACCAATATGTATTCTATATTTGATGCAGCATGAAAATGATATACAATACTAGATATTTTTTTACCATATGTTCTTGAAAAAAAAAAAAAAAGAGAGTTCTCCCATGAGAGAACAAGATCTCAATTGAAAAAATAGGGTGAATATTATTGATGAAAGCTCTTAAAACGAAATTATCATAATAACCCTATTTATAGTGGTTGTAAGTGATACTAATCCTAATAAATCATAAAAACTCTTGAAAATAAACTAGCATAACATGCCTTTTTATAGCGGTTGTAATTGATAGTAATCCCTATAAATTTATGATTCCTTATAAGAAAAATGAAAATATCTCAAACAAGAAAATATAAAGAAAATCCTAATTAAGCTAGAAAAAAGAAAGTTAAACTTGTACTTGGCTCAATTGGTCTTAGATCAATATTTTGCTCTCAAATTAGGAAAGATAAGACTAAAACAAATCTTCTAAAGAGTTAAAAGAGAAAAGAAAATTGAACTCCATCTTAATCCTTTTTAATCCGATTGTTTGTAAGCCAATTATTTTATGGAATTCCTTTCATTTGTTTTTCGTTTAATTTCCTTTGATGTTGAATTTTGATCTCACACTCTCACAGTCCCATTAGCCATATGAACCAGAATTAATCATTCAATTGAACTATCATCGGTCACACCAACACTAACATAGTTTTTTTTTCCTATCTTATTAATCTTGTTTAGTGAGATGATCTTACTATATAGAAAATTGCATCAGCTTATATTCAATAAACAATTTCAGAAATTTAACGGAGTTTCAAAAGTTAGAATTTACCCACTAATTTTTACAATTTGGTGGACGTATCTATGTATATTCAGACACAAGTTACTGTTCAAGGTGTACCTTCTGTACTGACATAGTAAAGCTTCCCTCCTCTCTCTCTCTCTCTCTCTCTCTCTCTCTCTCTCTCTTTATTTTTCGTTTTTTCACCCTTTTAAAGGACATTGTAAAGCCCCTTAATTATGTTAGCTGGGCGTAAAAGCCATACCGATTCTATCATTAAAAGATGCCAGTGAGGGTTTTGGTTTTGTTGTTAATCAAATACATGATAAAAATTAAATTAATGGTTTGTGTTGTCATCGGTGAACTGCTCTCACATACAGCCGCAACAGCTATATTAAGAGATGGATCATTCGAGCAAAACCATGGATTTTTTTTTTTTGTCTGTTTGCTAATATTGGTTGGTTAATTGTCAATTAAGAAATCGCCAAGCTGGTATTGGCAAGGGGGATTACTATAATACAATCAAGCCAAGCGTAGACTGCGGACCTTGGATTCTGGCTACCTACCTTTCAATTCATTTTTCTTTTCCTTTTCTTTGTACTTACTCGCCCGCAACAACTAATTTAGCCATGCATGCTAATTGCTAAGAGATTAAAATCATCTAAACAGTATTAGATTAAGATTTGATTATTTGTTTAATGTCAAATAACACTGCCGATCCAAATTCCAATATCATGTAAGAGCATATTTATTTACGTAGTCAGTAATTGCTGGAAACAGTGACTACTATTTTCTAGAGAAAATGAAAACAAAACAAAAATGCAGATATCAAAGGGGCAACGCACGCAAAAGAATGAAATGCTATGGTCATCACATTCCGACAATTATCCCACTATAATGAACGTCATTTCATATTTGCCATATCACTTGGGTTTCATTGATTATTGTGCTCAAATTAATTAATTAATTATACAATACGTACCTACCATTCCAATCAAATAAGGAATATGAAGAACGCATTGACCGGCCATGTCATTGTATGGAAAGGCCAAATATTTTTTCAGCTTTTTGCTGCTCTACGTATCAGCAGGCTGGGGCTGGCCGTTGATCTGCCTCATCAGGTCTTCACTTTCTCACGACACGCAAAAGGCAGACTCTGCTAATTGCGCCGATCGTTTTATTGATAGTTTTCTTTTATCAGAATCGTACTTTCCTCGCTGAAAAGAAAACATGAAAGAAAGTTTATTAACTAAAGCCAATTGCTAAGTTATAATTTATGTATCTTATAAATTTTTAAAACATAATGTAAAAAATTGTAATATATTATGGGACTCATATAGGTTCTTACGAAGGAATAAAAATGAAATGATCAGTCTCTCTCTTAACAAATAAACAAATGTACATAAAATGCCAGTATTATTGCTCATATATACATATATTAATTGTCTCGTCTCTCTAGCTACAAAGCTCACAGCGTCACAGTCACAGAGTCACACCATTGCACTTATAGATGGACAAGATTAGGCATGTGGGTTTTGTCTGGTTTGCTTGGACAAAGCATCTTAGTCACTGAATTCTTTCGACTCCGTCCAGCCACACAAGTCTTGCATCTTCAATCTTGTTTTGTCGGAATCCTGTCCGGTGAGCGTGACACAAACATTTTTGAACTGAACTAGCAGTTTTCTCAAGACAGTTTCACTGCAATTTGCGGGATGTACGCGGGGATGAGGGTAATCAATTTCCCAGCTAGTTGCTAGAGAATCATGTATATGTTTGTTTAATTTCATTTGTAGGCACGTACATAGTACGTGTCATTGACAAGGCAAGGCACAAGAACAACATATGTACTACTACATGTCTACAATTTTTTTCTTTTAAAAAGAAAATAAACGGTCAATGCAGTAACAAATAAAAAATTTAACCGATTTCATTTTTGACGGGTTGGGGTTACATTACAAGTTACAATACTGCTTTTTGAATGTGAAGTGACAGTACTTTACGAGAGCAGTTTGTTCATTGCTTGATCTTGGTCAATTATGAATGTGAGGGAAACAGTACTCATCAAACTCGGACGATTAATAGACAGCTCTACAGAGTCGAAGAGTTGTCGGATTAAGCTATTTCCTTCCCACGTTCCCTTTTTTTTTTTATTTAGGTGAATTTTTATTACGTCTTAATCGTCGCCTTTCATAAACATTTCCTACATGTCGTATGTTGTCTCGTATAAGAGAAGATATGTCGTATACGTTTATGAAAAATAATGTAATTGTACCTTATACGGAACCGGGCTTCTGACACAATCCTGGTTTAAAACTGACAAAGTCATGGCTCGAAATTGGGGTGTTAGACGCTGGACTCTTTTTAATAATGTGGTCTATTTAGTGTCAGGGTGTTTTCAGGATTTTAGTGGGCTGTTGGAAGCTGTTTTATTGGTATGGACTGTAGTGCAAGAGAACTGGTTTTAACACCCCATGAGAATGCTGATAAAAATCCCCCCTGCATTGAAATTACTTCCAAGCACAAATACAAATATGATTAACTCATTTATATTTAAGAATCACTCTCTTCTATCTCTTATGCTTGAACAAGCTTTTTTAAAAAAAAAAAAATTGTAGCAAACTCTTGGAGCGACTCAATAGTGAGTTGTCACTGTCACGTATTCCTCATGTAAAATTTTTCTCTTAGAGTTTCTTATGCTTCAATTCTTTCAACACAAAAAATTGAGAGATCTTGTTTGGAAGGAAATATGGATGCTAACATGGGTCAATAACTCAATGATATTTGGTAATAAAAGTGAATTAAGATAAGTCAATTTGTTTGTCTAGATAGAAGGATAGCTCACAGTAATCATAAGCTAAGCTCTTAGAAAAAAGCTTATTTTCAATAAATAATCGCAACATCAAAGGGTATTATCAAAACTCAAATTTTGATAATTAGAGCCAACATATGAATAATACATGCCATCATAAGAGAAAACAAAATATTTTCTTTTTTGACTAAACATAAAGAACCAATAAGAAAAGAGATTATTAGGATGACCAATAAGAGGCTGCCAACTCAGCTCTCCTCTGTAATAATAAAAAAAACTAGCAGGACCACCAGTTGGAGAGGTTGCCACATGTATAAAGTAAGGGAAAAAAGATGATTAAATGTTTCTTTGTTCCTTTTGCTTGGACATATCACCATCATAGGACCATAGGTATACTTACCCAAATAACCTTACATAAGGGAGGTCAGCTAATGAAAATTCGTTGATTATCCAAAATTATCAAAATACCCTTAGGAACACTCCCATATAAACCTTAAGGTTTCCTCAAAAAATGATAATCAACTTCTTCTTCACCTAGAAATAAAACCTTGTATTCTTCTTCTTAAGAACAAAAATGCCATTGTTAAAGGTCCAAGGCCCCTTGAAGCTTGAGACCATCATTTTATTATTTTAAATCATACTTGAAAAGATGACAGCTCTCTCTTTTTACTCTATCCAACTCTGGGTCTTATTTTTCATGTCCGATTTCTTAAAAAGCTAGTTTATCTTATTATCCTCTATACTTACACCTTCATAAAATATCTTGACCATTTCACCTCTCAAATAAGATTTTCCTCTCTTTTTCTCTTAGATAGCTCTGTAATATCTATAAGACGCACATCTCTCTCATGTTATTACTCACCATAAACAACATTCAGTAAGGTTTTGTTTATATTGTAAAGTAAAATATGTAATACTTCATTTATATAGTGGATTGGAGATGAGTTACTCTCGTAGACGTAAGTTAAACAGCCGAATCATATAAAATCTTCTGTGTTCTTTACTGTTTATCCTTATTTTCTTCTTATTATAATGATTTTGTTATCCAAATCAATTTTTTTTTTATAAGTTTACTTGAGTTATACCACAAGCCTCAGGTAAGCTCTCTAGAGCTTTTTTCAAGTTCACTAGAGCTATTCAATTCTTATGAGCTCTTTATGTCAAAACTCTAAATTTACTTCATAAAGCTCTTCAAATTATTCCAAACTCACACCTCAATTCACCTCCCAAATCACCTCAGCTCACTTCTCAAATCTTACATCAGTTACTCATCATGTCCCAAACAATAGAAGTACACACTTAAATCCAAATTTAGCCTAATATCCCCCCCTCCAATATAAATTTTACTTGTTTTGATCGATTTTGATCAGGATTCGATGACAACCACTACTACTTAATGGTTCAAATCAGATATTAGTGAAAATTAAGTTAAAATAGTTATTAATGCATAAACAAATTATTGCATCCATTGAATTTTCAAATACAAAATTCATGAATAAAAGAAAGAAATGTTATGTATTGAAATTTTAAATGATAATTTTTTAGATGGATTTTTAATATATTATGTTCATACATTATCGTTTGGAGATTTGTAATTTATTTCCTTGGATTATTCTATCATTAATATTGGAATTTTGAATTTTGTTAGGCCAAAATTTTTATTGTATGTTTTTTTTTTAATTTCTCCAATCCAAATTAGCAACCCAAACCAATTCAATTTAAATTTAATTCTATTTGGTTTGGTTGGGATTTACCATTCAAACTAAAATGGATTGAATTATATAAACTGAATGAATTGTAATCAAAACTAAAATCTGATTTGCCTGCCCCTAGTACTACACCTACAAATAAATTAAGTGTTGTTTGGTATAAAACTTGGGTAACTATAACTTAAAATTACAATATCAACATATTTGGTAAACACTAACATTTTCAATTTAAAAATTAAGTTAATTTGATTCACTACTTTATAATTAAAAAAAACTTATGAAATCTTTATTATTTTTATTAATATTATTATTATTTAAACCTTAAAAATTATATTTACTATATATTATTAAATTTTATTTTATAATTATAATTTTTTTACAATGCCTATAATTTAAAAATTACGTCGATTCAAAATCTAGACACAACTTTAGTTATACAATTTTATGCACAACTTTAGTTATACAATTTTATGCCGCACAAAATTGACATGGTCTTTGTATTGAAAGAATGAAAAATAATTAGTTGCTTAAAAAGATCCTTGCTCATGTAATCTATCAATGTCGAGAGAAGTCAGAGCTAAAGGTCTTTCGGGGAGAAAAATACAAAAGCAGTCCCACCCCCCATAGTGGCATAATCTGATGATGGAAGTCGGCTTGATAAAGATTCTACTTGCCTACCAAGAATTGACTATTTCTTGACTCCTAGTACCAAGAGTTAATATACTAATCAACTTTACTAACGGCTAGCAGTTATATTCAGCGAACATTAGAAATTAATCAAACAATGCTTTGTTTATAAAGTTTATACTGCAATTAACCTTACATTATTGAACTGTTATTTATAATCTGAGGATCTTGCAATATATATATATACATACAAAACTGAGATGCTGATGTCATGTGGGTGGTGGTGGAGCCATTAGCCCATTACTTTCCTTTTACCCTTTTCAAAATCTTCTTCTTAAAGCATGCCTTTTACCTTCTTTCAATTCATTACCTTTCTTCGTTTAATCCATTAAAAATAAATAATAAATAAAAACGAGCCGCCCAAATCGCGAAGCAAAGCAACCTTTTTTCCTTTTCGTTTATTTAATATTTTTATTAATCCAAAACTGTTACACTAGGATCCGTGGGAACACTTTCGCTCGACCTTTTTAATTCCTTTGGGCTCTCGAAGTACAACATTGTTCATTTCTTCCTCTCGCATTTATAGTACTCAACTCAACTCAAGACATGATCTCAACGCACCATTAATTAATATATACAAAAGCCAAAACCCAGTTCCGGAAAATAATATAATATGCTTGTTTACAAGGTTGAATTTGGTATTAATTCAGCGATAAGGAAGGAATTACTCAGATTCTTCTCCCAAGTGGAGGCCTTGAATAACCACCTCTTAACATTTTCTTTCTTTAATGGAAATTCATATTCTTACTGCAAATGAAGTTCTGTATTTTGGCTTTCTTGATTGTATAGGGGCCTGCATTCTTCATGGACATTGTTTTTAGCAAATGGGTATTTGCATTTTCACTTTCTTGTTGCCTCATCTTCTCCATAGCACTTTCAGGTGAACTTCATTCGTTCATTTTTGTTTCTACTTTCTTTTGTTTCTTTCGCTTTTTAATGTTCTTTTAAAACGATTCTCTTACTGTAATTGTTCCTTGTAGTTGAGGGATTGCATGGTGATTCTAAAGTTAGAGGAGTCAATTTAGGAGGGTGGTTAGTTATTGAAGGTTGGATTAAGCCTTCACTTTTCGATGGCATTGGCAATGGGGACATGCTAGTAAGTAAGCTTAATCTTTGCAAGATTCTTTTTCCTTTATTTATTTTTTTCGTTTGTGGGGGTGGGGTGTCTGGTGGGGTGATTATTTCCATGCTTTTCAATGATTTTCCAGCTGAGTGATTTCATTTATCAAAGTGCAGGATGGAACACAGGTCCAAATTAAGTCTGTAACATTGGAGAAGTATGTGTGTGCAGAGTCCGGGGGTGGTACAGATGTTTCAGTTACCAGAGATGTTGCTTCTTCATGGGAAACGTTTACTGTGAGATGCCTGACTAACTTGTTTTTGCTTAATCTTATAATTGCTTACGGTAGTTGTATGTTTTCCTGATTTACTGTTAGGAGTCATTTCTTCGAGCATATTAAATACATCGTTACACCATGTGAATGCGACTACATTTTGTTCAGTGCTACTGAAATTCAATGTGTAGTGTTGGTATAAGGTTTACTAAATATGCTACTCTTGTACAATTACTTTTGCTGTTAAAATTTTTTGAATTGTGTTGATATCTTGTCATTTAACAATGTATCTGACAATCACTATCCGCTGTAACTTTTTCCCCCTTTTAGTTTAAGCTCTTACTTTCATAGACTTCAACATTTTCTTTGTGATGCTGCAATATTACAAAGAAAAGGAAATGCAGTTAGTCTGAGTCAACTTGCTTTTGATCGTAGTTTATAGCTCGTTTGAATGTGCATTCTACTAAACAATATTTCGGATGGCTGGTTAATCAACGAATTGGCATGCAAGTAATACATGATCTCCATTTACTTTTCCTCCAGTTGTGGAGAGTTTCCGAATCAGAATTTCAGTTCCGCACTTCTCAAGGCCAGTTTCTAACTTGTGATGGTGAAGGCTGCTCAGTCTCTGCAACAGCAAAATCTCCTTCAACACTAGAAACATTTGAAATTGAAAGAAATAACTATAGTAGAGTTCACATCAAACTTAAGAGTGGGACCTATCTGCAGGTGTGCATTCCGATTCTTATTTTGTGTTTAGGAAACAACTTTGAAACATCGTAAGTGTTGATAGAAAATAGAGGCATAGGGCCACACTGCATGCACATTCCTGCAACGCACAGTTGGGACTTGGGTTGAACTATGTTCATGCTTACACAAGGTTCTGGATCACTAGATGTCAGTATCAAAGTTGATGGCTTTGTTTTCAATAACATGAAAATTTTGTCTGCATATTTTCTTTTCATTGCATAGAACTTTGGGCTAATTTGGGCAATTCCAAGTCTGAGAATTTTGCAAGGACATAGTTGTCCATAAACAATCAATGTGACAATCTGCTGGTAAGATTTACCAAAATTAATAAGTCTTCACTATTACTTGCATCCAATGATATAACCAATTATGCGCCCTGAATGCCTACAGCAGATCCACTAAGGATCAATCCATTGAACCTTAGCCACTTTCTTGCTGTTGTATTTTTCCATTTTTTCTTGATGCCGAGGCTCTTAATCAGGAAAGATCATAGAATGTACTTTATTTCTTAGGCTACCCTAGGAAACCAGCTTACAGCTGACTATCCGGGGATGCCAGGATGGGATGATAATGCAGCCACGTTTGAGATGGCAATTGTAGCAAATAACTTGCATGGAGATTACCAGATTGCAAATGGATATGGACATGACAGGGCCAAAGAGGTTCTAAAGGTATCCTACTTTTCATAAATACCTTTAATTTGGCATCTTGAGCTCTTTGCCAAGTCTGTGTCCTTGTCAAGCACATGTAGGAAATTCATCATAACATGTTTATTTCCTTGAATATTCTGAGCCAACAAGCATAGCAAGTGTTTCTCTCAGTACTACTCCTGAGATCATTGCATATTGTCCATCTCCACTTTGCACAAATATTCGCCATATAACTTGGCCTTTATTCTTTTGGCACCCTCTAGTATTCTTATTTCATTAGAATTATTTATTTATTATTATTATTATTTTCTCATGTCTTTTATAAACCATGTTATCTTGGTATGACAATTTCGGAAAAAGTTTTCAATTTATAGAAAGCTTGGCATTATTTTCAATTTATCATACTTTCTTAGTTTTTCTTTTAACTGCAGAGACATAGAAACACTTTCATCACCATAGAAGATTTCAACTTTCTGTATAGACATGGAATAAACACTGTGAGGATACCTGTTGGCTGGTGGATTGCTTTTGATCCTGATCCTCCAGCTCCATTTATTGGGGGATCTTTGGAAGCTCTAGATAATGCATTATCCTGGGCACAGTAGGTCTTGTTTCCACCTTGTTCTGTTCAGAGTGTTGACAATTTTAGGACGCATCTTTGTTTCTCCTTTTACCTTTTACAAATATATGTACCTGTAAATATTTTGATGCAGAGCCTATAACATAAAGTGCATAATTGACCTTCATGCTGCTCCTGGCTCCCAAAATGGAATGGAACATAGTGCTAGCAGAGATGGGACAACAGATTGGCCTGCTTCAGATAACATATCACAAACATTGCATGTTATAGATTTCTTAGCTTCAAGGTAAGCTCGTAAGCTCTTGTTTGTTCAAACATTGTTGAAGTATGGTTCTACTTATTACTATTCACCAACCTCAATGCTTCCCTCCACATATCAATTACTAAAATATTGAGTGTTTGAAAATAAGGTTATGAATATTTCCTTTGATCAGGATTTAAGTAATTTTGTTGTCAACTTTTAGGAAGTGGAAGTTGAACACTGGGGAGGATTTGCACTTTTACTTTACATTCATGAATCATATAACAGCTTGAATTAACTAACCATGGGCAAACTCCTTACTAGAATTTCACTTGTCCAATTCGTTTTATTTTAGAAACGTCTTATTTTCCATGCATAGGTATGCAAAGCATCCCGCCTTGCTGGGAATTGAGCTTTTGAATGAACCTTCAGCAGCGACAGTTCCACTGGATATTTTAGTTCCATACTACAAACAAGGCTACCAAATTGTCCGAAAGTACTCACCTACAGCTTATGTGATAATTTGCCAGAGAATCGGGAATGCAGATCCGCTGGAACTTTATCAGGCGAATATAGGCTCACACAATATAGTGGTGGATCTGCATTACTACAATCTCTTCGACACATTTTTTGTTAATATGAGCACTGTGGATAATATCCTATTCATCTACAAAAGCAGGGAAGCTCAACTACAAGCCTTAAATAACGCAAATGGTCCGCTAGTGTTTATTGGTAATTCAAGTTGTACACTCTCTGAGCTTACACATTTTAATTATGTAGGGGATCTAAGTAATCAGAATCCTGATTCTGGAATAAATGATTGGTTTCAGGGGAATGGGTAAATGAGTGGAATGTGACAAGTGGGACCCAGGAGGATTATCAAGACTTTGGAAGCGCTCAATTAGAGGTTTATAATGCAGCTTCCTTCGGGTGGGCGTACTGGACACTCAAAAATGACAGAAAGCACTGGGATTTTGAGTGGAACATAAGGAACAATTATCTCCAATTAGGTAATGCTTTAAATTCATCTTCATTTTATTCATCCCACTCATTTTACAATTATTCAACCATTTCCTTTTTCCTTTTATCAAGATGCCTGTCGCAACGGCTTTATTTGCAATATTCCTATCTATTATTTTGGAGATTTAAACGAAAATCATCGTCAATTTTGTAGTTTCAATTTCTTTAAACTTCTTTTGCCCCCACTTTATTTCATAATTTATTCTATTTTAACAGCGTCTTTTAAAAAACTGATGATAAATTATTTTATGGTATTCTTCATTTTAACAGTTTCTTTTAAAAACAGATGGCAGATAGAGGTTGCTTTTATAAACATCTTATAAAATAATCCACATATAATTAATAGCACTTTTCGGAGTTTTTATTATTATCTTTTTTTTTTATTATTGAAATTGTAATTATGTATTATTAACCTATTTTATAAGTCACAGCCAGTATATCACATTATCACAATTTCTATCGATTACATTTTATTTACCATTATCAAAATCTTTCATCCAATAAGTTCACCTACTTTTTTTTTTAAAACGTACTTTTATACCGTCTATATCAGTCCCATTTAAAACACCACGTAAACAACACCAATGCAGGCAATTCACCGAACATGCAAATCTACAACAGCTTAGTGTTGCTGGGAATAATATTTGCCTGGCTCTATCTCCAGCATATGTTATGACAAATAAATGACCCAAAATGGGAGAGGAAGATCTAACTGCAGCATTCAAATTCTTTGCATCTCAAATCATTATATTCATATGTTCTGAAATTTGCTAGTGTAATGAAATTGTTGGGGCAAAATGTATCCGCACAGGAAAACATCAATGACCCTGTGAGAACATTGGGCTGGTGTATATTATTATTCTCTCACTCTTAATAATGTATAAATGAAAAAAATTCATTCTACTTTCTCTTCCCAGTTAGTCTCCTAAAAACAGCCCTATCTAAAGCCATTTTTTGTAAATCAAAATGTAAATTCTTTTGACCAATTGGCCAACTGTGAAATATCCTATAAAGAGCAAAAGCAAAAACCCAAAATATGTCAATGGGAGCTCTGTGAATCCCATGACGTCGCCAATTGCAGTGAAAGGAATTGCAATACCAATTGCAGAAATTACCAGTGTAGATGAAAGGACTGGCCATGAAGCAACCTCCTGAATGAAAGGGATCTTCTCAGTTCGGATGAGGTGGATAATCAACGTTTGCATGAGTAATCCTTCAACAAACCAAGCAGAACGGAAGAACACGACGTTCATTTGGTTGTAAGCCTTGTAATAGAACCAGAGGAAAAAAAGTGCAGTTACATCACAGAGAGTGCACACCGGACCGTTAAATAAAATGAACATCGGTAAGCCATTCTCTGACCATATCTGCGGCTTTTTTACATAGTCTCCTTCCATTTTGTCCCATGGTATCGCAATTTGACCAACACTATATAAGAAATTCTGTGTTAGGAGCTGGTTTGGAGTCAATGGATCAGTTTGGAGGAACATGGTTGCAATAAGAAGTGAAAGAACACCTCCCAGATTAGCAATGACCGACAACTTTATGTATTTCATTGTGTTACCAAAAGTGACACGGCCTCGCTCAACTCCAGCTACAAGCACGTTGAGATCTTTCTCAAGTAAGATAATATCAGCTAAGTCTTTAGCAACTGATGCCCCAGAATCAACTGATATACCAACATTGGCGGCATCCAGTGCAAGCGAATCATTTATTCCATCTCCCAAGAACCCGACAACGTGCTTACCAACTGATTGCAGGGACTGTACTACCCGGAGTTTCTGAATCGGTGTGAGCCTAGCCAGTACTGTCGCTCTTTTAACTGTTTCATGGAAGGATTCTTGGCTGAGTAACTCAAGGTCCGGTCCTGTACTTACATGGGTCGTTCTGATACCAACTTCATGGCAGATTTTTATTGCCAGCGAGAGTGAGTCCCCTGTTAACACTTTTGCTTTTACTCCCTTCTCAGCTAGCCGCCACAGAGCTTGCTTTGCAGAGTCCTTAGGAGGGTCATAGAATGTTATGAGACCTAGGAACACCATGTCCGACTCAATTGGACCATCATTTCTGTTGCTTTGATCACTTTTTTGCTGCAACATGTTACAAAACTCTGATGTAAGAAAAGCAATGGAATGTAATTCTGTAGTTCTGGTTTGGTTTGACACCGAAACCAAATATGCAGTCCCTTCCAGGCTCCCACATATTAAGTTGAAATTCTTTGGAAGATCTTATGAGTAATAGATGGTAAAAATGAAATAGAAATGAGAAAAATAGAGGTTGTGAAGCTAAAATGCAAGTGCTTGGGGAGTACTAAAAGATTCTATGTATAGAAAACACACTCATATGAACAACAAATAAAGGATTAAAAATCACTTGTGAATAAAGTGCTTTTGTAATGGTTCTGCACTGCTTGAACTTGCACTAAACTAACTAATAGAACATGAAAGTTATAATAGGAAAACAGATGGAACAAATAGTAGACATCGAAAAATGAAAATTCTAAGAAATCTGAACTTACTGGTAGTAGCCTCTTTACTGCAACTCCCATGACCCTTAATCCCTCATTGCTTACTTCTTCCCCCAAATTTAAAATCCTCTTCTGCTCTTCCGAAGTGAAACTGGTGAGTGGACCACTATCCATGTACTCAACAAAAGAGCAAGCTTTGATTACTTCTTCTAATGCCCCTTTTGTTATCATGAATCTACCACTGAATTGGCCACTTCTGTCTTTTGTATTTGATTCTGTTTCCAAGATAACTGAAACTTTTCTTCGTACAAAATCGAAAGGGATCTCATCTAGCTTCTTCCATTTGGATGCCTGGAACCTGTAGCCATTTGTATATACATATGCCAATATTGCATCATCCAGAGGATACCTCTGATCAGTCTTGTAGTAAGAATTCAGAAATGCAAAACGTAAGACATTTTCTTTTGGGAATCCCCAGCTGTCAAGATGATTAACCATGATTGCACGGTCCATGGTGAGCGTACCTGTTTTGTCTATGCATAGGATATCCCTGTAACAGAAGTAACAAAGCAAATGTCAATCATTTAACATATTCAATTTGGAAAGAACTCTTAGAATGAAAAATTATCAAAATGTGTTTTGTTTCTAGTGTAGATATTCCTCTTTCTGTATTGAAGACATACGCATTGATATTAGTATTAGCAAAGTAAATTTAACTTACATGGTTCCCATGTCTCGTATGGCACTTAAGCTTTTGACGACGCATCTGTCTCTAGCCATAGCAAGTGCTCCTTTAGCAAGACTTGTGTTAACAATGAGGGGAAACATCTGAGGAGTGAGTGCGCATGCAACAGAGATTCCGAAAAGAATACTCTCACTTAGATTTTGAGATGTAAAATAATCAATCAATATGATGATCGTAGCTACTACTAGCATTACATAGATAAGCACAAAAGATATCCTCCGGACTCCTTTCTCAAAGTCATCTGGTGGTTTCTGCTTTCCTATAGCTGAGAACATGGTGCTCATATAAGTCTTTGATCCCGTGGAAACAACTAGACCAGTTCCACTACCTGATACCACATTTGTGCCCTGAGAGATCATCAAAACCCAAATACGTCTCAGTAGTTTTCTTAGCGGACATTAGATCAAGGGCTAATGGGAGGGTGTGGGGTTCAATAAGTTTAGGTTCAAATCTTACATGTGAGAGAGGAAGGGGGAAGAGGATAACAAACAATGAGGACCTCATAGGGAGCCAACGTATGATTTCATTATTTCAAATATTCAACCTGAATATTCCAAAGATTAAGATAAAAAAACCCAGCCCTTTATTCTTGGCAGAGTAGGCTGATGAAAAATCTTTGAAACTTTCACGGCAAGCAGCACAACCATAGGATTGAATATACCTACCATGAAGCAGATATTCTTCAAATCTAACAAAGGAGTGCAATGATCTTCTCTGATGTCTGCTGTCTTTTCAGCTGTCCAAGACTCCCCTGTTAACGAGGATTGGCTGTTCGAGAAGCAAAATGTGATGAGTTATTCTATAATCCGTTACACAGAAAAGGGTGAAATGGCATGAAAGAAATTCAGAAATCCTATTGCATTAAATAAGGCGAGTTTTGAGTTTCTATACCTTACAACGAGGTGTTTTGAAGTCAGTAATCTCACGTCACCAGGAAAAAGGTCCCCAGGTTCAAAAATAACAATGTCACCAGGAACAACATCTCTCTGATCAACTTGAACTATTAATTCTGTCTGAACAACTCTACCTGCACATCTTTGGACCTTAACAGGGCATCTTACAAATTCCGTAAGCTTCATGGCCGCTTTTGAACTGCCATATTCCTTGAAAGGTACGTGAGACATTTGTAAGGACCGGATTCTTGATATGTAAATGTAAAACCCTGGTTTTAGTCAACAAATCAAGCGAGAAGTACCTGGTAGAAGCGGAGGCAAACACTAATAAAAACCAGTGCCAGCATGATGCATCCATTTGGACTGTCACTGGTTATGTATGAGAGAGCTGACAAGACAATGAGAATGATATTAAAAGGATGAAAAATTGCATTCCACAGAAAATGCCACCAGCTTGGAAATGTATATTGAAGAGGCACATTTGGGCCACTTTCTTTTAATCGTCTCTCAGCTTCTGTGAAGCTCAAGCCTGCACAATGCAAAAGGAAATGATCGGGGATATCTCACATAGAAAAGAATAATGAGGCTGGATTGCCACTACTGATTAGTTTTATCCCAAGTTTTAGACTAATTACTCCTTTACCCCATTGTCGAAACAGCTGAGGAAGAGAAAGGAGAGGCCGTTCCTAAGCCAGAAAGGAATATGATTAACAAATCACTTAACAACTGAAAGAATATGAACGTCTCTTGATTTAGGAAATATTTTGGAAAGCTTGTACATCTGACAAATAAGTCAATGTTCGCCAATCTACTCAACCAACACTTGAGACAGTAATATTCGTAATGCACTTCAATCTATAAAACCGAACTCAAACTGTCAATTGAGTCTGATTTCAGGGCCTGGCAGTCAGCATATTCGGAAGGAAGCAAGGGAAAAAAAAGTGTAGAGGTGTAAACTTTACACAGGAGCTGCCAATTGCTTTAACACAATTAATAGCTTCAATAACACAGCTATATTGTTAAGGAGCCTCCTAAAGAAGTAAGAAATACCGAATTCTATATTTTCCCAGCAGTGCTTTAATAATATTTGGTTCTAAGAGGAAAAAGAAACATATGAATTAATGTTTGTTGGTCAACTCTGGCTTTTGATGTAGATTAAATCTCCAGAATTAGAGATGAACATCCAAATAGTTTCGTTCATTATGCTATAGAAAAGTATTATATTTTTAAATATTTTCTGGACTTGAATTGAGCAATAATTCTAGTTAAAACAAAGTGAAATCCGATCAACAGACATTTCATCAATTATGTCAAATTGTCATTCATTCTTCTCATTTCTGTTAATTCTTCACTTCAAAAATGGTATTGATTCTAAAGTGTCTGGCAAATATTTATTACTAAAATTTAGAAGCTCAACTAATTTTATCTCAAATTTGAAGGACAAAAAATTATTTGAATATACCTATAATTTTTATTAATATTAATATTTAAAAGTCATATTTATCTTTAATACTATTAATTTTTATTTTATAACTATAAATTTTCTTCTTTTTTTTTTTTTCAAATAGACCCTAAATAGCAAAGATCATACTTACCTCTTTCAGTGGATCGAACATACTCAAAAACCAAATCCCTTTGCGACTGCGCCATCTTGTATAACCATGAATAAACCTTGTCTTCCTCTTCAGTTCTAGAACCTCCTCCAATTTTGGCTAAACATCTCAAACCAAAAAAGGAATGCAAAACCCGCCTCAAAATAAAACTCCGTAAACCAAATTGTTATACACATGTATAAACAATAATAATGACAATAAAAGAAACATACCTCCAGACTTAAAGCGCTGCAAAAAGTTAAAGACAGGATTACGGGATGCATCTTCTTTGTCGTTGGTACTATTACTATGATCGTTATTGATTAGATTTTGGTGACTGGGATTATTGGAGGAAGGCAAGAGGTCATTGCTGGAGTGATTAACATTTCTTGAAGTGAACATGGAGAAGATTTTGAGTCTCTCCATGACATGAGAACAATATAGTTGTGGTTGTGAATTTTGAAGAAGAAGAGGTAGAGGTTGATGAAGACGTATATGAAAAGAGAAGAGAGGAACCACTTCATTTGGTGGTTGAATGTTTGAATAGAAGGTAGACACAACTTGTGAAGAAATTGTTTCATTGAATAATGAGTAGTGCTCTGTTTGGAGAAATTTTATCACTTAAGAGTTCAACCACCTAGCCACAAATGACCGTTAGGTTTGTAAGCCAGCAGAGGCAAAAACCGTTAGTCACACTTCTCCGGTCAGCCCAGCTTCTCCAGACCCGGTTCAATTTTTTTTTTTAAATTTAAAATATTAAAAATAGTAGTGATTTACGCTTATAACGTGGCACTTGCACTTGATGTTAATTAATATCTCATTGATTATAGAATATAAAAAAATCCATTATTACCAAATACAACCTAATGGTTTATTGGTGATACACTATTTAATATAAACAACACACTTAATTTACTACACTCTTTTTACAAATTTACTTAATATCATTTCTTTCTTCCACACAAAAAAAAAAAAAAGAAATGGATTTTTTGTAATAAGAATTTTATAGTGATCGATCAAGTTCAGTCTTATAATTATTACTCAAATCTACTAAATTAAATCACTAACATTAGAGAATTTTATTCAATACCTACTAGCATGTTTAGAATATATGCAAATTCCATAGAGACCTAGCAACGCATCTTGAAGCATATATAGTTACTATACTATCAAACAAACTCGACTAGAAATGATAGTGCAATGGTCGTTAAATGAAAATTAATTTTATTTGACCTCATATAAAGTGAATCATAATTCATTATAAATATTAAAAAGAAAAAGGCTAGGATCTATCTTCTATCTTGGCCTCTCCAAAACTCAAAAATCGGCTCCGTCACTCGGTCCATGCATGTTTGGCGCTGTCTACTGCCTAGTCTAATTATGTTAATTTTTTAATATTGTTGGGGCTATTTCTGACCTTTGAATTAACAAATTTGTGTAATTACTGTTTTTTCTGGTGACCAATACGTCCAATAAGTAGGTCCATACAATCAATATTTGTGATTTTATTATTCACAATGAATTGATAAGGCAAAATAACTTTCCCAAGTGCTTGTTCTGTAATTCTGTTTGAATAATTTTAAATTTTTTTTTTTGAAGAGAAATAATTTCACTCTGATTGAGAACGTATCTAAGATATTCTTGTGATAGTATGAAGGGGGTTATTTAAGCTTTAACCTTGCTTAACTGCTATTATTAACCATATTTTCCAATTTCCATATGATCTCTACCAACTTAAATGTTGAGAATGAACTTAAATGTACTTTAATTATTTAATACACCTACTTTCATATAATTGTTTTTGTTTGTCACTTTCATATTAGCAAGATGTGTTGGTATCACTCAATTGGAGTCTTAGGATGCGCCTATCTACAGGCCTTCGACCTCTGACGGTAACACTACAAGAGGCCGTTAATAGTCTCCGGTAGCATAATCATTTTAGTCATTTTAGCAAATGAAAAATGAAAATCATATATATGTGCATAAATAAACACATGAACATAAAATAATGTTTGGATCAGCGATTATCCACGTTCCATGTGCGCCCTACAGTATTGGATACGCTCTGTTGTCCATTTCTTGTGAAACGACACAAGGAATCAACCACAGCTCATGCAATTATATATTCATTTTATTTTTAAAGGCAAGGAAAGACCCACTTATTGAAGTTCAAAATTTTAAAAGTAGAACAGTATGCTCGCTCACTCATATCTCTGATATCATGAAAGAAACATGCTGTCGACGTCGACGGTGTCAGGTTTGGCACAAGGAGTTATTCCTTCTCACCAACTTCTTCTTGGATCTTACAAATGAAATCTACATATTATATAAGTTGGTTGCCTAATTCAACCTTATATATATTCTTACCTTAAATTTAGTTACCATAAAACATGAGATCGGTATGTTGATGCAGCTTTTTCCGCATGACCTCAACAACGGCTCGAACCTTCAAACAAGTGCCTCCAAGCAGCTCGAGCGGTGGCCTCGATTCTTCTACTCGCGATAAGCTAGATCTCGAGCAGTGATTGCCTCCTTCGTCCTGCTCACTGCCTCTTCGTAACAGCTGATCTCCTGACCAGCACTCACGTAAAACCGGTCGTGGGTCGCCGAAGCATGTTCTCGTGAAAACCCTCCGACGCCAAGTCGAGATTCTGGTTTGTCTTTTGGTATCTCCCTTAGTGAGGAGACCGGAAAGATGAAAGGGTATTGTTTCGCCCTTTTGGATAAGTATGGAGTTTTTTCGGAGAATCAAACGAGAGAGATTAGAAAGGAAGAACCTGCTTGAGCTTACGGATCCTTTGTGAATCGAAGTTCCAACCCTTGTAACGCTCCCTTCGCTTCCTTTTATACTCCATTTTTCCCGCTCTTTTCCTTTCCAGTCGTCCACTCCCATGCTAGTGGTATCCGGGTCCCTCCGACAACCGGGTTTAGCTGAATATTCCCTAGTGGATGAGCGACTGTCCCCTTAACCCGATTCACGTGGCCAAATCACCATGCTCGGCAAGTGCGCTAGGAATTATGACACCTTGAGGCATGTGCTCACCACCAAGCAATGAGATCACCACCACACCACGTGGGATCCCAAATGACATTAAAAGGTGTGCAGATTCCGAGAAAACGTGTCGGGTTGCCTGCGCTTGGTCTTGCCCAACTGTGCTCGTGGATCTCGCGAGCAGGAGAGATGTGCTCGGCCTCGACCTCGACCAGCCTTTGACTCGAGGGACGACCCCGAGCGTGCAAGGAGTGCTTAGCTCTCGACCTCGACCGCCTTTGACTCAAGGGTCGCTCTGGCCAGGCCGTCCTCTGGGTGTCTTGCTCGAGCTGGAAGGGCTTCGAGGATTCCGTCTCGATATTTACCCAATACACTGGAAGGCTTCGAGGGCCTCGTCTGATATTTACCCAAACACCAGCCCCCGGCTCTAGTCTTTCGAGCGAGCGAGACAAGACCTGAAACTCAATAACGATGGGCCTAACACGCTGCCTTTACTCTTCCCCAAGCTTTTCAACTGCCTCCCACCTTAGTTAATTTACCTTTAGCGTGGACGCTGGGTCGATCCTAGCTGCATTTGAAATTCGAAAGGACGTGACCTAAAAGGTCGTGTCCTCAAACGCACGCCGCCATCGGAAGGGACGCGCTCACCTCTTTAAAAATCCCCAACCGCTTCATCTGCTCTCTATTTGCTTGCTTTTCGCTCAAACTCGCAATCGATCCGCCTCCGCCGCCACTGCTCTTCTTCTTCCCGCCAAGGTGATTTCCGCCAACCACACTTCCTTTCGTTGTTCGTGTACAAACCATTTTTCCGCTTCCCGCCACTACTGCTTTCTTCTCCCGCCTCCCCTTAGTTCATACCCTTAGAAAATGTCAAATCCTTCGTAACCCCGTAGGATGTCACGGAGGACTCTTCCTCCTCAGCTGAGGCACAACCCTCAAAGCATAATCCCCGTGAGGGATTCTAGTCCGAGAGTGAGTTACCCGTGGTCGAGACCCACCAGCAAGAAAGGATCGAGGGCCACCAAAGGTCCGAATACGGGCAATACCCCATCGACCTCCCGAGAGTGAAACCACCCTCCGACTTAGATAGACTTAAGTGCACTTACAACATACCTGATAGTAGTAGTTTTAAGGTCACGGCAGGTGAAATCCTCACCGTCCCCCAAGGATATACAACCTTCTACCCTGAGTGTTTCAACGGGGTTAGCCGCCTCCAAACTTTATTTTGGCCGGGTTCTGCTCTGGTTCCGCTCCGCCCTCGGGCAATCGAACCCGAATGGGTGGAGGGTCCTTTCCTGACTCTTCGCTTTGTGGAAACGCCGTGATCCGGACGAGCCCCTGTAGGGAAATCGACACCTCTACCACACTGGCAGTAGCCCAAAGCGATGCTCGGTCAGTATTACCTTACCTCCAACCAAGTGGTAAGAAGCCCATCACCGATCTCCCGACCTCCTGTGGCAACCGGAAGAGCAAATTCTTCTTCGCCGGGAGAGCTGGGCACGCTGCACTTCAGAATGAGGGGTCCCTCCAGCTCCGCTGCACTTTTGCACCCGTGTCATTTATCCGCCTGTGGATTTTACTTTTAGCTTTCCCGCCGCGTCTGCTTTCATTGTCTTGCTTTGTTGTTTTTGCAGCCTCCTGGTGCTTCTTATTCAATCGGGGTCGCTTCAAGCACGCGTGCAGACCGCCTTTCAAACGCGAGCTCGCAGTGGAGTCGCTGACACCTCTGAGCTTTTGGAGTCCAATTTAGTACCAAGCTGAAGAAACGAGCAGCAGGATGCGTGAAATGTCGCATCGACGCGTGGGACTACCGAAGCGCGAGCACCTCAAAGAGACCTCGAGCAGAGTCGAGTGCTCCGCCCCACCGCCGAGCCGCATCTTCCGCACGACCAACCGAGAGGCAGAGGAAGGTCCTCCTCGCAGGAGACAAAGGATCACCGACCCACTCGCCCTTCAACTCGCCATGTGCAGTGAACAACGCCACCGACTGCTCCGAGCCTTACCGTAGGGCTTTCAACGAAGAGTCGACCAGCAGGTTCCCTGATTAGATAGAGTCCTCAGACTCCTCAAGCTACTGCTCAAGATCTTCCAGCGGCCTCCTCCCGAGCTTTGCATCCGCGACTGTGCTTAATGAGGTAACTCTAAGATCCGGGAAGAACTTCGAGCAAAGCGTTCGTAGCTTGAGCAGTCAGCGAACGAGTCAAGGAGGAAAATCGAGTCGCTGGACGAGAATATAAATCTTGCAGTAGAAGACAAGCAGTGGCCGACTCCAAGGTCTCCGGCTCGAGAGGGAGTCAGATGAGACCAAGAACGAGTCAAGCATGCCTCAAGGATCCTGACACTCGTAAGTCTTGCTACGAGCAGCCTCACTGGAGGAGAGGTCGCCTGCCTTCAAGAGCAAATCGACACTCAAGATCCAACTGCCATCGAGTACAACACTCGAGCGCATTCCACCACGATCGCCTTTATGTATGCTTTGGCAAGGCATACCCGAGCCGACATGTCCAAGGTGGAAGTGGTATGAATCAATACATGAGCAATCCTGGCTACTCGCCCGAGCCCCAAGGTGCTGCAGAGCGGCCTCTTCTTCCAATGCCCCTCCCGCCAAGCTCCCACCGACGCCCCTCCTGCTGCTCCTCCTCGCAGTGCCGGTCATCCACCGCCGCTCTCAAGACGCCTCCCGCTGATGCCGCTTCTTCCTCACGCCGAATGACTTGGACTCTTTTTTTTTTTTTTTTACATATGTAATCATTTCAAATGAAATAAAAAGATACATGTTTGAACAACCCTATTGAATGCTCGTGTGCACATGCTCTTGCTCTTATAAATTGACTTTCAATATGCTTGCCAAGCAAAAATTTTCTAAGTCGTTGACATCCTATTTTCATTTATGCCCAAGTGTAACGTCGCTTAACCATGCATGGTAGAATTTTGCTCCGACTTAGGCTAAAAAAGCCTTATGTCTATTTTACGAGCTCATTTGACTTGCTCGAGCCTCGTGTTTGGCTCTTGCTAGACAACGTCCCGCCTGTAGCTTAGGCCTGTGGACTCTCGGCCGAGGAGTTCTTCTGAACTCCTGCCGAGCCTTTAATCGACCTGAAGCTGGCACCGTCCCGCCTAATGAGTTAGGCTTGGGACTTCATGCCGAGGAGTTCTTCTTCTCGCCGAGCCTTTAATCGACCCGAGGTCTTCTATGAGACTCCCGCCTCGGTCTTCAAACGACTCGAAGCTTAGCACCGTCCCGCCTAACGAGTTAGGCTTGGGACTTCATGCCGAGGAGCTCTTCTTCCGCCGAGCCTTTAATCGACCCGAGGTCTTCTGATGATACTTCCGCCTCGGTCTTCAAACGACCCGAAGCTTGGCACCGTCCCGCCTAACGAAGTTAGGCTTGGGACTTCACGCCGAGGAGCTCTTCTTCCGCTCGAGCCTTTTAATCGACCCGAGGTCTTCGATGAGACTCCCGCCTCGGTCTTCAAACGACCCGAGCTTAGCACCGTCCCGCCTAATGAGTTAGGCTTGAGACTTCATGCCGAGGAGCTCTTCTTCCGCCGAGCCTTTAATCGACCCGAGGTCTTCCGATGATACTCCCGCCTCGGTTTTCAACGACCTGAAGCTGGCAACCGTCCCGCCTAATGAGTTAGGCTGGGACTTCATGCCGAGGAGCTCTTCTTCCGCCGAGCCTTTTAATTGACCCGAGGTCTTCGATGATACTCCCGCCTCGGTCTTCAAATAACCCGAAGCTGCACCGTCCCGCCTAATGAGTCAGCTCGGGACTTCATGCCGAGGAGTTCTTCTCGCTTCCGGTCTTCATTTTGAACTTACATTATGAATGCTATTCTTATTCTTACATAGATTTGTACTTTTACATATCCCATCTTGGGAGAGATATTACATTAGCATTTTACAATACAAGAAGACTCCACCGAAAATACTTCCTCGTGAGTCAGGCATTCCACGCCCTCGACCTCTCGTCCATCCTGACGAGAGAGCCAGATGCTCCCGGTCCCGCTAGCTGAGTGATCTCGACAGGACCTTCCTGGCTGGTCCTAGTACACCTCGCCTGGGTCCTTCGTGGCTCGTCGACTTTCCTCAACACCCAATCACCCACCTGAACCCACGAACGTGTACCTTTTCGTTGTAATAACGAGCCACCTCCGCTGATATTCTCGAGATCTCGCAGCCTATCCTTTCTCTCTTTCTTCCAAGAAGTCCAGCTCCGCACACATCCGCTCGTTGTTTTGCTCGCCGTCAAGTGCTCCGTCCGCGTGTCCCCATTCCTATTTCACTGGAACCACCGCTCGTGCCCAAATGCCAAGGAGAACTGGGTCTCTCCAAGGGCTGCTTGTGCGTGGTTCTCAGAGCCCACAAGACACCAGTGCACTCAGTCCACCCATGCCCCTTGGCTCGCCCAGCCTTGTCTTCAAGAGGCGCTTTATAGTTTTATTCGCGGCCTCTACTTGCACCATTGGCCTCGCAAGCGAGGAGAGCAAAACTTCAGCTCTATCCCCGTATTCCGACTGTAAGTCTCCGAACTTGCCATTATCAAACCGCCTCCCATTATCTAGTGACTAATGCACGAGGAATCCCATACCGCAAATCATATTCTTCCAAATGAAATCGTGGTTTTACCTTCCGCGACGTCGCTCAAGGCTCCCACTTCGACCCATTCAGTGAAATAATCAATCGCGACTACGGCACGGTGGCGTGATGCTTTCCTTCTAAGAAGGGCCCAATCAAATCTATTCCCCATCGAGCAAATGGCCATGGCGAATCCATCACCGTAAGTGTTCTCCTGAGGTCGAGTCGAGTGATCAGCAAAGCTCCGACAACTCTCGCAGCCTCTGCCTTCTCCCGAGCATCTCGGTGCACGCGAGGCCAAAATACCCTGCCTCAAGGCCTCGAAGCCAAGCGACCTCGCGCCGTAACGATTTCCGCAGACTCCTCGTATCTCTCGAGGACGAATCGCCTCCCTCGGTCTAAACACCGCAGCAAGTGGAGAGCGTACTCGCCTCAGATAAGACCCCATCGACAAGAGTGTACCGGCCGCTTAGCACCTCAATTCCTCGCTTGCTTCTTATCACCGCAGACCGTCCCTTCCTCGAGGTAAAATGACTCGGCCCATCCGTGTATTGCTCGCTGACAGCTCATCATCTGTCCTCCCGCCGATACTCGAGAGGTGTTTTTATTTCCGTAGGATAGATTTTGGAAACTGGGGTCCGAGGTGGTCGCCATGCGAGCTATCATATCTCGCCGAAAATTTTTCCCTCGGATACTGCTCCACCTCGATCGCTCTGAAATTCTTCATTACTGCCTTTACCTTCCGAGCGTAGGCCCATCTTCTCCCTTCGTCTCGAAAGCTCTCGCCGAGGTGATTAGCTACCAACCGCGAGTCCGCTCAAGCTTTATTTCCTCCGCTTACTACCGAGGCGAGCTTCAACCCCGCTATTACGCCTTCATACTCTACCGATTGTCGGTGACTTCAACTCCAATCTCACAACAGACAGCATCTCCGCCTCCTCCGACTTTTGAGCACCACCCCTGCCTCCCGCCTCCCGACTTCCACAGATCCATCCATCGTGACTATCCATGCTTTGGCCGAGGCACTGGAGCTCGACGAGGGCTCGCTCTCCATATCTTTACCCCCGCTGCACTCGACCACTAAGTCGCCTAAAGACCGCGCTTTTATGGTCGCTCTGGGTCGATAATTGGCGTCAAACTCGCTTAACTCCACCGACCATTTAACCAACCTTCCGTAGGTCTCTGTGTTTGTGTAGTAGTTTGCCTCGAGAGGTCAAGTTAGTCAAGACCACCACCGAATGTGCCTCGAAAATAAGGCCCCGCCGGTCACGCGACTGTGGCTAGTGCCCACTCTCCATGGTCGATACCGGTTTCGCTTCTAAGAACGCCTCGCTCGTGTAATAAACAAGACATCAGACTCGATTCCTCCCTTACCGTAATCGAGCTCGTTGCCCATCGATACAACCAAGATAAAACAAGACTTCTCCCGCCGAGGTGTCGACAAGAACTGAGCTTTTAAGAAATAGTCTTTCACCGCTGAACGCCTCCCGTGATTCTAAGGCCCATCTCGCCTTCCCGCCTTCTTCATTTCCCGGAAGACACTCTAGATTTATCCGTGGCTCGAGATACGAACCCGCTGAGGGACGCCAGCTCACGGCCGACTCAGATCTCCTCGAGGCTACGAGGGACCTCATTTCTATCACCGCCTCGATCTTCTCCTGATTGGCCTCGATCCCCGCGACTCACCACGAAGCTTCAAGAATTTTCCCGAACTCACTCCAAAAGCACATTTTTCTGGGTTTAACTTCATTCTCAGACTTCTCAGAGTGCGAGCGTCTCCTCTAGATGCTTTACATGCTCCTCCGCGCCTCTAGACTCAGTGATCATGTCATCTACATATACCTCCATAGTCCGACCGATCAACGGCTTGAAAACCTTATTCACTAGCCTCCGACACGCCGCCTCGCGATTCTTTAGCCGAAAGGCATGACCTCAGAAGCAAGACATATCTCGATCAGTGATGAAAGTCGACACTCCTCGTCTGATCGGTGCATGGAATTTGGTTATATCCCGAGAATGCATCCATGAAGCTAAGAACCCGTGCTCTCGCCAGTAATCCACCAGCTAGTCTATCTTCGTAGCTGGAAAGCTATCTTTCTGGCAGCCTTGCTCACATCTCGTAAGTCAACACACATTCTCCATTTCCCATTTGCTTTCTTCACTCAAGACTCATATTCGAGATCCATTCGGGTAGATACCTCCCGTGATGAATCCCGCTCAAGCAACTTTTCAACCTCGCAGCTGATGACTTCAGATCTCTCCCGGTCGACGACCTCCTCTTCTCGCTTCACCGGCTTAAGATCTCTCCAGATCGCCAGCTCGCGACACGCCACCTCCGGGTCGATCCCGGCATATCATCGCAGCGTCCACGCGAACACATCCGCATGTGCTCGCAGACATTCCACCAACTTTTCTTTCAACTGCCACTAAGTGCCCGAGCCGATCTCTGACTTTCTTCCTGGCTCATCTCGCCTCACCTCGAGCTCCTCCAACGCTCTCACCGGCTCTCGCCTTCCGCCTCGATTCCCCTCGTGTCTAGCGAGGTGATCCATGATAGTTTCTTTGGCTACATAGCAGTAGCAGCCTCGCCACCCTTCGGCTGCCTTTCACGACTCCCTATAGCCCCATTTACTCGACACTTTAGTGGCTAAGTAATGGGTGGACACCACGCATTGGTCGATCCTCATAAACTGCCTCCCTAGAATCGCCTCAGTACGGTCGGTTTCATCTACCACCACGAAACCCAAAGATCATGTTCTTCTCGAAAGGCTTCGAGCCCATGGTTACCGCCAACTCGATGATTCCTAGAGGTATTAGCTTTCCTCCCCGAACCCCTTCAAGGAAGTGCTCAGATGCTCGAGGCTCGCACCGCTATTCCTAAATCCTCGATGTGGATTTGAAAAGAATATCCACCGAGCTCCCCGAGTCAACCAAGATTCTGGTCAACTTCCTTATTCGCTACATTGGCTTTTACCACTGTGGCATCTTCGTGGGTACAAAGACCCTCCTCATCTTCATCCGTCCACATGATTGGCACCGCCGAACCTCGGCCTTCTGGCCGCAGTGAGCAGTGAACAGACTTCTCACGGCAATGCAGATATCTCGTAATAGTTTTTCCGGCCCCTGTTGAACTTCCTACCATCGCTGGCCCACCCGAAATTACTCTCGTGGACTGGTGGTCTCAGATCTATTTCATAAGCCTCGGTCACCTTCCTCAGTCGTTGTTCAACCACCGGTGTCCTCCTTCTATAAACTCATCCGGTATCGATTTCTAACTAAATCTTCCACCGGTTTTTCAAATCACCAGATCGCTGATGCGCGTGACCACGGTCTCCATGGAAACGGCAGAACCGCCTCACTCCGCCTCGCCACCTGGCGTGGTCATCTGCGGCTGAGGACTTAAGCACCACGCCTCACCCACTCAAGTATCTCTTCAAGAGATACCTTCAACTTCAGATATCGTCCGTAGCTGTGGCCTGCTCCACTACTAGTATTGCCTCTATCCCTCGGAAGCTTCATGCGGTGGTAATGAACGATCACCCCTGCTGCGGCTCACTTCAGTCTACTCTGTGGTCGGGTCATGGGTACGTGGCCATCACGACGCCTCAGATTCTCCGCGATCCCTACCTGGGACCCGCGAGGTGGTCGGGACCATCCGCGTGGGGAACTCTCTCGACATAGGTCAGACAGGCAGCCCTGCCTCTCACCGCCTGGAGCCTCGTGGTCCCCTGCAGGCTCCCTTCTCCTTCCTACTCGCTTCCACCAACCCGCTCACTTCTCGCTTGGCAACTTTTTCTTCTTCGACTACTATATCCAGCTTTTACTTGTTCAGACGCTGTCCGAATACGAACGGATCAAGGACTCCGCAGTTATACCATGGTCTCCTCATCCTAATACCATCCTTTAATCCTCTTAGAGCTCGGGATGGTCGAACGCACCAAGATCTAGGACCGATCTACGGTATCTTTGATAAACTCCCGACGGACTCTCCTTCTTTCTCGCCTCACTCGACAACTCCATCATGTCATCCTCGTGGTCACCGCTACTGGAATTGTTCTGCGAACTCCCCGCACATCCTGCTCAAAACTCAAAATGCTTCCCGTGGAGTCTCATGCAGACCATTCTCTCGCCCTTCCCTCAAGAGCGAGCGGAAGGCCCCGCGACCTCTGCGCTGCCGATGCACTCTGCACCCTCGCCATGTCGTTAAACCGCTCTATATGCACTAACGGATCACTCTTTCCCGAATATTTCAGATCCGGAAGCGAAAGTCACGTGGATCGTGACACCCATGATCTCCGAGGAGAGCTGGAGATTCGTTGTCCAAAGATTATTCGCCAGCTTTGACTCCGGACATCGTTACATGCTTTTCTCCGTCCTTCCTCGAATTCTTGTAATGAGGAGGTCATAGTTTCGATCCGCTTTTCCATCCGATCCATTCTTTCCTCGATCTCCCTGCTCGGGCCTTATTGGCCACTTCTCTCAAAGTTACTCGATTCTTCCGGACTTACTCCTCTTCTACTGCTTCCCTCATCGCTGTGTCAGTGTGTCTCGAATGTATTAGAAATCGGATTTTTGTGCCGATCCCCACAGACGGCGCCAAAATGTTGATGCAGCTTTTCCCGCGTGCCTCAACAAAGGTTTCGAACCTTCAAACAAGGTTCTCCAAGCAGCTCGAGCGAGGCCCTCGATTCTTCCGCTCGCGATAAGCTAGATCTCGAGCAGGATTGCCTCCTTCGTCCTGCTCACTGCCTTCTTCGTAACGGTGATCTCCTGACCTGTACTCACGTAAAACCGGTCGAGGTCACAGGCGTAGTCCGGCGAAACCCTCCGACGCTCAAGTCAAGATTCGGGTTTGTCTTTTGGTATCTCCCTAGCTGAGGGAGACCGGAAGATGAAAGTGGTATTGCTTCGCCCTCCCTTTTGGATAAGTATGGTGTTTTTCGGAGAATCAAATGAGAGAGATTAAGAAAGGAAGAACCTGCTTGAGCTTACGGATCCTTTGTGAATCGAAGTTCCAACCCTTGTAACGCTCCCTTCGCTTCCTTTTATACTCCATTTTTCCCGCTCTTTTCCTTTCCAAGTCGTCCACTCCCACGCTAGTGGTATCCGGGTCCCTCCGACAGACGGGTTTAGCGGAATATTCCTGTGGATGAGCTGCTGTCCCTTAACCCGATTCACGTGGCCAAATCACCATGCCGTGCAAGTGCGCTAGGAATTATGACACCTGGAGGCATGTGCTGACCACCAAGCAATAGAGATCACCACCACACCATGTGGGATCCCGATCAAACATTAAAAGGTGTGCTGTGATTCCGAGAAAACGTGTCGGGTTGCCCTGCGTCCGGCCTTGCCCACTGTGTCTCGTGGATCTCATGCGAGCGGAGAGATGTGCTCTGGCCTCGACCTTGACCGGCTTTGACCGAGTGACGACCTCGAGCGGTGCAAGGAGTGCTTAGCTCTCGACCTTGACCAGCCTTTAACCCGAGGGACGACCTCGAGCAAGTAGGGTGCTTAGCTCTCGACCTTGACCAGCTTTGACCCGAGGGACTGACCTCGAGCGCAAGAAGTGCTTAGCTCTCGACCTTGACCAGCCTTTGACCTAAAGGGTCGCTCTGGCTAGTCGTCCTCTGGGTGTCTTGCTCGAGCTGGAAGGGCTTCGAGGAGTCTGCCTGATATTTACCCAATACACCTGGAAGGCTTCGAGGAATCTGTCTGATATTTACCCAATACACCTGGAAGGCTTCGAGGGGCCTGTCTGATATTTACCTAAACACGGTACACACTTTTACTTATAAATATAAACTTAAATATATATTTTTAATCATTAGATTAAATTAAAATAAATGGTCAATATTTGATAACACGAGTAATTAGTTTCATTATTATTTCTCTCTCTCTTTTCTTTAATGTTTAATTCTCTTTCTTTTTTTATTTAAAATTTTCTCCTTTCTCTCCCCCGCAAATTTGTAAATAGAATAATCACGACCACTTACATAATCCGTAAATGGAAAGAGAATTATTAAAGCAATGTGACTAATGCATGAGAGTTGCCGCACGATAATAATGAGCTTCGTTCACTTCTAAATTTCGGGGACATGCATAAGTTTCAAAAAAAAAGAAAAATTAAAATTATAGGTTTAGGTACGTATATTTTTCTCTACACAACCATAATAATTCCAGCTTTTTACATGAATAAATACCAACTCATAAATTGATAAATAGAGCTTGAGTTTCACCGTAAATGTATAACAATAATTTATGTAAGTTTAGATTTTTACTTGAACAACTACTGGCAGCACATAATTTGATGGTTTTAATTATTCCATTTACAAATTTATAGGAGAGAGAAAAAATTATTAATTAAATTAATAGCTTATGTCATCTAAATTTGATCCTTCATTTCACTCTATTCTAGGGATAGCAAAACTACTTGTTTGGTCCGGACTCGGCTTAAACCCGGGCGAAACGGGTTGGGTAATACCCAAACTGGTCATATCCCACACATCACTTGAAAAGTTCGGAATCCAGTCCGAAACTAAGATTTTATTAAAAAAATATTATAAAATATATTTTATGTTAAATAATTATATTTTTTTATACATTTGTTCAATATATTTAAAATTTTAAATATTTAAAGTTCATATGTCAAACTTTTTAAGTTTGATACCAAACTTTTTAAACCCAGCCCGAGTATTTAAAAAACATGTCTGAACCAAATTCGGGTATTTCCATACTCTCTAATCTAATAATTAAAAAATTATATTAAAATTTGTGCTTAAAATTATATCTCTTGAACTTGCCCTATACATATACCTATAGTGATTTTTTTAATAAGATTTCCGGACTTTAATAAAATATGAAAACCTGATAATTTACATATATGTTGTTAGCCCAAAAATGTTACTGGCAATCTTTAAATTTTGTTTGGACGGCTTGTCAAACTCCACACCACAAAGTTGTTGGGAGTGAAACATGGGGAAGGCCACTGCCAGCCCACTACGTGCGCGTACAATTATTGTTCTTCCGATGATATGAAGATGAATTACCTTTCGTTTTTCGTTGGTGGAACAAGTACAAATGCGTGCGTATCTCTGATCCCTCCAAAACTTTATGCAAATTAATGAATAAAACAACTCAATACTGATCAGATCAACACAAAATATCAACATTATGATCATTCTAGGGCAAGTAAGAAAGAAATCAAGCTTCTCAGCAAGTCAGCAAAACATTCACTTCAAACTATATTATTTCTAAGTTACAAAGTCTTCGAGAAGTTGACCCAGTGATCAACTAAAAATAATCTTGGTGATACAAGTCAAAAGAAAAGCTACATATGCTCCCAAGCATGGCTCAAAAAGAAGGGGGCATAAAACGGGTTTATGATAAGACACCCCCAAGTAGTATTCTGTGTCACCAATGAATTTTGCGCATATGCACACTCCACGATTGATGAATTAGAAGCGAATTAACTATAAATTGAAATAGGGTCACCGAGAACGAGAAAGGAAAATACTGAGCTCCTGACCGATATTACCATCAGGGTCGATCAAATGATAAGATTCAGAATCCGAAGAGCTAGAAACCCTCTTAAAATTTGCTCTTAGGTACATAAGTTCATCGTCATGATCAAGTTGCTTTCCACTAATGACACCAGCACCAACCACAACTGAATCCATGAGCCTCAACAAATCCGTATCAGCTTTGGATACTTTACGCTTAACCGCATATCCAACTTTCCTCCCATTACAATACATCATCCACACCGGCGTCGAAATAAGTGGCTGATGAGAATTCCCACCGCAGCCGAAAGTTGTGCTCTCTAATGCTATACGCAAAATCCCACCTTGCATTTCTCTGGCTAGAATGGTGGTGGGAACTGCAAGGTCAATAAGGAGAGTAGGGTTTGTGGATTTGGAGTTTGTTTGGATACAGAAGCGGACCTTTCCGCGGCGGTACCCGAAGATGGTGCCGGTGATGGTGTTTGATGAGGATGAGGAACTGGACTTGAAGCTGGGTTGTTGAGAACAAATGTAGTTTGCTTGCTTGGTTGTGAATTCGTTTTCTTCAATATTGAAAGTAGTAGTACTGCAGTTGCAGCTTGGAATGAGTAACTCCATGAGATTACGTAGAAGCCTCCATGACCGGACTTGTTTTTGGCACTCAACGGTAGTGACACTGACATTGGTGCCACCCATGCTCGAATAAGACATGGTCGTGTGCTTATAGCTAGAGAGAATGTGAGAGGCTTAGGTTGTAGAAGGTGGTTTAGTGTTTTTATAGAAAGATGTTCAGAATATATATATATATATTGCATAAATTCCAGTTAGAGAGTGGCCATTATATTTTAACCAAAGGCTTTTTCTTTCTTAAAACAAATTAAAAATATTTTGCTTTAGTGGGACACCTATTAATGGCCTTTTTTGTTTGTTAATATATAGAATAATTTTTCAACAAAACAGAAGTCAACTTCTTATTTAAAGATAAAATAAACTAATACACTAGATTAAGACTCAAACTGAGAATATGCAATGTTTCATTTACTTACTAATGATGTATTGTTGCATTCTATCAAAAAAATATTGTTTGACTGTTTACTTGGCCACTGAAAATATGAAATTTGGCACACAAATATAAGAAGTTTTTATTGAAAATTTAGCATGCCGGATTGCCGGCCAATTGTGCCTATCGCTTGAATTGAATCTTCAACTCAAGATCAGTCTCTATCACGATTCCAAGTTTCTAACCTCAACTTCAACGGTTTGTAATAATAAAAACAAAATAGTATAATAAATGTATAATCAAGATTATAAGTAGTGCAACGGTCCATTTTCATACATACAATATGAAATTGACTAATGCTTTTTTCACTCTTGAATATCTTTATAAAATCTCATTTTTATAATCATTGTTATATTGCTAGAAAAAATTACATTAAAGAATAAATATGAATTTAATTAAGTTAGAGTATCTTTTACAAATCCTGAATGTTAACTATCTTTAAATGATGAAATCTTAATATATGATATCATATTTAATTTTTTTAATAAATTTCAAATAATTTTAAATCAATGAAAAAAATAAATTATCTTCACATTCTTCTTTGTTTCTTCTTTTATTTCTTTTTTATGGTCTAAAGATATAGCTGGGATGAGAGGCTTCCGTACGATCACAAAAACCACAAACCCCTCCATCATCTAATCTTTCGGCCATTAGATATTGTACAGTCTGATCCATACAAATCCAATTTACATCTGTTCAGGCGAACTAATATATTTAATTATGTTAGATTCTTTTAATTTGAAAGGGAGTTGCTTTTTAAAGACCCGACCCACCACCACCGCACACTAACACTAGATTTTATTTTCATGTTTTGTTTTGTAAATAAACCATCGTATATATAGCACATGCGAGAAAAGAAAAGATGGGGGTTCTTCTGGATGGACATTTTGGCAAAAGGCCTTCATAACAGGGCGTTGGTTTTTGCTTTCTAGCCTGGGCTTCTCCACTCATGTCCTTTGCCTTTTCCTTTCCACGCGTATGTCCCAGAAAATGACAAGAGCAAAAACTGTTTTTGGATTTTTCCTTCTTCCTACTATTGAAGCAATACTGACTGTGGAACAAACTGAATTGTTTAAATTAGACACAGACGGGACATTTACTATTGAGGGGGAAAATATGTGGATGGTGAAAGATCAAAGATCAGGGAAAGGTACTAGCAAATCTTTGGTTGCTTCTGGTTTAACTAATATGGTATAGTTGGGTTAGATCCATAATATACACAATCAATCATCCTGGGCTAAACTGCATTAGCTATAGATATATACTACTTAAGAACTTTCATACATAAACATATTTATTTTGTTGGAATCTGAAGAAGAGCGTGTTTAATACTAGAACCGGTATTAAAAATGA
Organism: Murraya koenigii; assembly: GCA_025617385.1. Lineage (NCBI taxonomy): Eukaryota > Viridiplantae > Streptophyta > Magnoliopsida > Sapindales > Rutaceae > Murraya > Murraya koenigii. Next base: position 30,019,611 of record CM046813.1, read on the forward strand.
ATGCAATTTACATTATGGAATGTGGAAGATTCCACAATGACAATACAGGTGAGACATTAAAAAAGAAAAGGGCCCAACTGTAAGCGATTAGAAGCCAAGAGTGACAGGTCAAATCAATAACAAAACTACAAAACCTCAGCTTTAGCTTGCTCTTAGTTGATTTCCCTCGTTGCATTTAACATGATGCCGGACTAAGTTTATTCTCAGATGCCCATAATGTTTGGATCGGTACAAAAACAAACAACAAATGCCCGAACAAATCAAATTAAAAGTACGGTACAAGCAAATTCATCGATATACATGACATGTTAGTAGCTGTAATATAAGCGTCACAGAATTCATCAACATTTTGCAAAATAGCCAAAACCTGCAGGTGCGAGTACCCCAATCATCAATCACAGGAAATGAAAATGCAAGACACAAAAATTTCAATTGCCCAAATGCGAAAACCCACTGTAAAGGCTAATTTTCATTTCCTCAAGACACACGGCATACCAATTCCATCACGACTGCAAAAACAAAATATTAGAAGGCTAATTATCTATTAGATTAAAACCATCGAACATTTTAACAAGCACATTAGATACATACCAGACCAGATCTAACCCATCGAATAGACATCCAAACATACATCTAAACTCCATATATTAACCCAACAGACTAACATAGAAGTAAGAGTAACAAAATACATTAAATCAGAAAGGCCCTACGCCCTTTCACCCCTGATCCGCCTAGCAAGCTGAATATCCTTGGGCATAATAGTGACCCTCTTAGCATGAATAGCGCACAGGTTGGTATCCTCGAACAGCCCAACAAGATAAGCCTCAGCAGCCTCCTGAAGAGCAGCAACAGCGCTGCTCTGGAACCTCAGATCCGTCTTGAAATCCTGAGCTATTTCCCTCACCAGTCTCTGGAACGGAAGCTTCCTAATCAGAAGCTCTGTGCTCTTCTGATACTTCCGGATTTCACGGAGTGCGACTGTTCCTGGACGGAACCTGTGAGGCTTCTTCACTCCTCCGGTTGCCGGTGCGGATTTCCTTGCCGCCTTGGTCGCCAATTGCTTTCTGGGGGCCTTGCCTCCGGTGGACTTGCGAGCGGTTTGCTTCGTGCGGGCCATTGACTTGGGAAAATTGAGTGTTTCTTTTTTCCAGGGAAGTTTAAAAATGTGAATGAAAATTGAGAGATGGTGAGATGGGAGCGGAACGATTTGGTCGTGTATAAAAAGGACAGCGAAGAGGAGAGGCGGCAATGTTTTTGAAATTTTTGAAAGACGAGGGAATTTTGGTGGGCTGAGTTGGGGGAAATCGTACGGTGCTGAGTGTTTTGTAATGGAGTCGCGCGGATTGTGATCCATGTGAAACATGAACCAGCCAAGGAGAAGATTTTGTTAAGGGTCTAATATTTTGTGGGGGGAAAAAATAAATTGGGCGCCACATTTCAGAAATTCGAAGCTTGAAAATTTCAATCCCGGCCGTCAGGTTCATTTTATTTTTCTTTGGCGCATTAACTTCGTTATGTTCGAATAATTAAGAGTGAGGGGTTGCTGAAAATTGTAATATATTTATATATTTATAAGTATTGTCTTTCAAAATATGCAAAAAATACCAGTTATTTAATGTATAATCACCAAGAAGCCATGTAAATATATTTTGTTTTGGTGATACATTAGGGCTGCCATAATAAGGTTTTATTCATAGTTTTATTGTGTTCGCGACAAAAATTTATAAGATTGAAAGGTCTTTTAATTTATTTATAAGTAAAATTATTATTTTATTTAAATTTTTAGTATTAAAATAATTTATTGATATAAGTTTAAAAAATAAAATGGTGTAAAAAAATGTCAAAATTTTATATTGGTTACATACTATGAAATAGTGATGATGCAGAGATAATTTTTTTTATTTTTCACAAATACTTTATTTAAAAAAATTCCTATTATTTTCTCACTTATCATTTTAAAAAAAAAAATTACACAATAGCTATTTGAGTTCATTTTTCATTCTACTTAATTCATACATATATTAAATAAAAAAAAAATCATACATATACATTTAAACAATTTGTTAAACAATGGCATTAGATTGTTTTTTATCAACTATAATTAAAGTTGAGTGAAACAAATTAAAATTTTTTTTTTTAATCAGAAAGAAACTAACAATTTATAAAAAGGATATTTTTGGGAATTAAAGACACAAGAGGGGTTTGAAAAGAAAATTATAGGGGTGCTAATAGTTTTACTCTTTTACAATTTTTTTTTTTTTTTTAGGTTGAGTATTGATATTGTCACGCCGTTAATTTTCCTGAGAGACCTCTTTTTTCGCTACACTCTATAGAATAAATTTTAGGATACGACTATTTGAACTGATAAATATATTTTCCACACCTAATTTTTTAATACACCCATCATTAAATTTTTAAAATCACATTTTTGTTTTTAATACCTATTAAATTTTAAATGTAATTCTAATTTACTCATTTATTCATATTTCTTTTTTCTTCTTAAACTCATGCGTGAAGATTTTTTAATACATGATTATTAGCAAAGATTTTTTAACACATGATTATTAGCAAGTTCAATACCACGAAATTTTCTCCCTTACTGTGAATAAAATTTTATGAAAATAAAATTGGTAGATTTATGAATCACGATAAGTTGGGTGTATATATTATTTTAATTTATTTTTTCCTTTTAACTCTTGAGTAATTTCACTCAAAGTTATTAAAATAATTTAAAAAAATTACATAAACACAAGTGTAAAAGGAAAAATATCTTTTTTACCTTTAAGGTTTAATACAATAATTTATTTCATCTTTATTATTTAAATAATAGCTCATTTTATATTTATTTTTTAAATAATATCCTAAAACATCATTTCGTTAATATACTATATAATTTATTGAGGACAAAATAAAATTTTCAAATAAGGACAAACAAATTATTTTAAAATAAAACTCTCATATATAATTAAAAATCATCTGCCTTTTTGTATAAATTTAAAATTTAAGGATAATTTTATGATTAAACAATAATAATACTCAATAATATGTAAAATATATATTTATGATAAAATAAAATTAAAAAAATAGATTTCATAGGCACTAAACTCTAGAGTGAGTTTTTTTTTATTATTATCTATCCTGTCATTAACTTCAATATAGTCAAGGTAAATAAATAATCAATTTTTTATATTATTCTACTAATAGTAAATACAAACTCCTTCATTTACTTAAAAAAAATATATACTAAAGATATAAAAATACATATTTAAAAATATTACATAATAAAATACATTGCATTATATTATGTGTGTACGTGTGTGTTTCTTTTTTTGGTTAGTTTATCATTGATTTTAATATGAATAATAATTCCTAATTGAAAAATGATCATCATCATTATAATTTTTTATATTAAAAAATTTAGTCGACTCCGTCATCATTATTATACACGTATGTGTGTTCATTAATTTTTTTTTAGTGTTATTTTTATTTTTTATGCAAAAACTCAAATGTTATTTAATTATTCTTGAGAATTTTTATGTTAAAAATTGTTTGCATATATTTAACTGAAAATCATAATTTACCCTTAATGAATTATAAAGTAAACTAGCTGTAAATTTATAGAAGAATACTTTAAACTATTGTTTAAAAAATAAATACGAATTAAATGAACTATTGTTTAAAAGATATAAATGAAATGAACTAAATCATATCAAATCTCAAAAGATAAAAGTGTTTTTTTCTCGTGTTAATAATGTTATTGCGGGTTCAAATAGTCTCACACTAAATTTTACTAAGGTAAGACTAATTGAATCCGTCAAACTATGCATTAAATCCATTTTTAAAAAATTTTTTTATGATTAAAATACCTCTAAAATAAATTACAATCATAAATATTAAAATATAATAATAATAATAATAGAAATTTTTCTCTTTAAATCCATCCTTATATTCAATATAATTTTATTATATTTTTATTAAATCCTAATAAATTTAGAGATATAATTATGTTGTCCTATCATAAATAAGATCCATAGCCACCATAATATCATTAATATGGTCCGTAACTATTGCCGTGAGCCATCGAAGACTTGACCGTCGAGTAATTATTGTCGCCAGAAATTTGAGAAATCAGGACACGAATCCCAGCTTTTCCAATCATATCAACAATCAAGTACGGGTGAGTTTTACCAGAAACATGCATCATTCCATCCTGGTCTATGTAGTGGGGATAATTATCCAATGTTTGCCGGTTCTCTTCTCAGCATCCAATTCCACCCAGGAAATGGGGTAGCTAACTTCAGAGCAGAAGTCATGTATTTATTTTACATTTTCTGCTAATGAATTTACTATTGATGCTACGATATACAAGTTATTGTGATCATCTTCTAATGAAATCAAAAGCAAAAATTTTCTTCGAAAAAAAATTCAATAAAACATTTACGAAGTGTTTATAAAATAATGGGTTTAATGAGTGAAATTGTTATTATTATAAAAATTGAGTTTAACAATAGTATATTAGGCATTTAATTAAGTTTATTAAATAAAATTTAAAATTTAATTATAAATTTATTTAATAAATAAATTTAATGAGTAATTTAATAAGTTCAAATACCCTATTAATTTTATTATTACGTATTACCCCAACAAAAAAAACTCCCTCTAAAGCCAGCACTTGCGGCTAGTTTGTTTTCGTTTCTGTGTTTGTTATTATTATTATTATTTTTTTGCTATGGAGACTATTAAAAGTGAAAGTTTATCCGACGATGGGAGAGATGAGGATGGTGTTAGAACTGTTGTGGGGTTTCTGAAAAGGGGTTCCACCGTGAAGCTTATGAGGTGTCCTGGGCAATGGGGTGGTTTGAGAACTTACAGGGGTGCTAATAGTATATCTTATCTTTTAACTTCTTGGTCATTTAAAGTGCAAGGGCCCAAGATTATCCTCACATTCGCAGTTTCAAGCAATCAAATTCCAAAGCCAGCTTTGTCCGGAAGGTTGCGGAACATGCTAGGTGGACCTCAAAATTGTTGTTCATCGTGCGTGTGGATGATGACATTCATCCATATCCTCAGCGCCAGTCCGAAAATTGCTTAATTAATTAATAATTGCTTTTTCCCAATGACATCCAGCATTCTTTTCTTTTTTGGAGTGTTTGGCACCCTTGTTACTGCTCATTGCTTAGTATCAATTTTTTTTAATATCAATTTAAATTATATATTTAGGTCTTTTTTTTAAATAATAAATAAATATAAAATTTAATTTAATATAATATTAGTGATTATTTTTATATTATAATTATTAATATAAATTAATAATTTATTACTTTAATAATATTATATTAAAATATAACTAAATAATATATTATTTAATTATATTAAAATAATTAATATATACAAATTAATTATTTAAAAATATTTTAAAATAATAATATTTTTTAAATATATAATTTAAATTAATCACAATAAAATTAATATAATATAATATATATTATTATAATTTAATATAACACAATATAATACAACCTATCGTAAAAATTCATGTCCGAAGGCAGACTTTTTTATCAAGCCACTAATTTTAAGACAACTCGATTTTTCCCATCAAATCACACAAGAATATAGCCCCCGCATCATCCTATAAGGATGCCGTACACGAGATATCGTACGGCATCATGAATCAGTTAAGAAGAATTCTTATGATATAATAATATTTTTGTAATACATTTAAAATTACCTAAACAACTTAATACAAATTAATTCATTTATTATTTTAAATAAAAATTTAATTAAATATTTATATAAATTATTTTTTACAAACTTTTTATACCCACCCATTTCATAATTTTATATTTTAATTAAACAATATTTTTTTTAAAGAAAACTATTAGATTCCAGATAGAAATTATACAAAAAAGAAAAAAATTTGGATAAATTTAATATTTTAAGATTTATATGCTATTTGGAAATACATTTCTTTAGGGTGTAATATTTTATGAGAAGATGGTTAATTTGAATATATGGATTTGTATTTTATTATTTAAATTGAGGATTTTTTTAGAAAAGAAATTTTCAAAAATGATGTTTCTGTTATGAAATAATTATATATATATATATATATATATATATGTGTGTGTGGATATTCATCAAAATAATCTTTTACCTCCCTACAAAACAGTTCTTCATCTCTTTTAACTCTCATTATTTTATAAGAACTTATGATTAATGATAATTATTTGTTTTATTTGTATGCATAGGTATCATACTATAAAAGGAGAGTTCATATCCTTGTTATGAATATTTGAGAATGAATAAAATTTGTCTTTAAATTATTATTGTGTCTCTTATTTGCTTTCACTTTTCTTTATTATATTATTATACTCTTAATTGATGAATAATCTAACAATTATAAAAAATTTAGATGGATCATAATAGCCGTGCCCATCAATTAATCCATCAACGGACAATAATAAGAAGGGTCTTATTATATTAGAATTATTGTATGATAAAATATTTTTTTATAATTATACCAATAAGATTATAATATATTTTTTATTATTTATTATTTTATATGTTCGATTACTATTCAAATTCTCCTTTGTAACTACTCCGACTCGTAACAATATCCTAATAACAAATGCAACTGTAAAAAAAATGCACGGCCATACGACTCCATCTAACAAAAACTGTCCAAAATTGTGACATGATGACAACGACAGCTACTTGTACGAGCTAAATTCAGTTCGGCAATCAAACAAGAAAGCAAACCACAACATTATCTCTTTTATTATTTTTTTCGATTCCCCTAAAATATCTCCACCTTTTCAAAATCTGTTTTTGCGGTTTTTTTAATAATAATTAAAATAATGATAACAGTGATGATGATAACAATAATAGCTAGAACAAGTCTATCTTGTAATAATAACGCCCAACAAATTACAGGAGATAGATCGCAATTACCGATTACCCTTCACGATTAAAACGTTGCCTTGGCAATACACATCAGCATTCAGCCAGGCATCCGGCAGTAATTTAGGATTTCACGTGGCAAAGATGTTGCTCCCCTACTGGTGACGTCATCACTCGCGACAGTTCTTTTCTTCCCTCCCAAGCCAGCCAGCCAGCCAGCCAGCCAGCCAGCTGCCTCTTTGTCCTTTTTACCACTTGCCACGTCACTCACTTTGCTGACATGATTAATATAATCCCCTCTCTCTCTCTCTCTCTCTCTCTCTCTCTCTCACTTACTGCTCACTAGCTTCCAGCATTCGAAGCGATTTTCTTCAGATACTAATAATATGAGGTTCGAAAACTTCAATCTCAGCCGCTGGATCATCCAGGTCACATGGCTGCTGCTCCTCTGCCCGACGATGTACAATTACGCCACCGCACAGACAGTCACGCAACCGCCGGCAAACCCTGACGGTCTTTACACAACCCTTGATCCTTCAATGGCTATCATCATCTTGGTTCTCATATCCACTTTCTTTATCGTCGCCATGTTTTCCATCTACGTACGTCACTGCTCTGATTCACGCCCCGAAGGCGGCGCCCTCCCTTCACGAGCCTTCGCTGGTCTCTCCAGAAACAGCGGCCTCGATCCTTCCGTCATCGAGTCTTTCCCCGTCTTCGTCTATTCTGCGGTGAAGAATCTTAAAATCGGGAAAGCTGCTCTGGAATGTGCCGTGTGTATAAGCGAGTTTGAGGCCGACGAAACGCTGCGTTTACTTCCAAAATGTGATCACGTGTTCCATCCTCCTTGCATCGATGCCTGGTTAGCCTCTCACGTGACGTGCCCGGTTTGTAGGGCCAAGCTTACTCCAGAATCAAACGAAAAGGTTAAATTATGCGATTTAAACAATGAGTCGAATCAGACCCACAACAACTCCGCTTCTGAACTCAGTGGAGAGCAGAGTCGCGTTGTGATCGACATCAACGACGAGCAAAGCAACAGTGACGCGCAAGTGCTTGAAATTACGAACGCGGCGGGTCAAGGGACGCCGGTGAGGAACCGACAGCCGAGATTGGGAATCCCGGAGATGTTTCCGAGGTCACATTCAACAGGACATTCGCTTGTTCAAGCTGGAGTAAACGTTGAGAGGTACACACTGAGATTTCCAGATGAGGTGAGGAAACAGCTAATGATGAGTGGTAAACTTAAGCGAACGGTGAGTTTCAATGCCGTTTTGGCAATGCAAGGCAGTTCCAGAAAGGGTGGTGGAGGAGAAGGGAGTAGTAGAGGAAGAAATTATGTGGACCGGCAAGGTGGCCGGTCCGACCGCTGGGTTTTTTCAATGACTCCGCCGTTTGTTTCGAAGATGGGGTTCGTTAAAGTTGGCGGTGAGGGTACGGGATTGGGCGAGGGTGGGAATTCGAACGGTAGGAACCTCTTGACGGCAGTTACATCGCCATTCAATTGTCTTAACGTGAAGATTGGGAATGACGGCGAATCCCCCTCGGCTAGGCCCCAGGTATGAACTAGTGGTTCACAATTAATTATATTTTAGTTGATAGACACGATAAGAAGCAGTTGGAAACGGGGTGCCGTTGGTTTTGCTTTTGTTTTCGCTTTTGGTTTTGCTTTTATTATTATTTTTTTTTGAAAGAAAATTTGTGTAAATATTTTATATATTAATTCGATAATTAAAATTTTGTTACGGAATTGATGAATTTGATTTTCAAATGGTCTGCTGGTAGAAGATTTCACTAATATGCTGAAATTTATTTCACATTTAGAAATTAGAATTGCACAGAAAAAATCATTTATCTGAAAAGGAGTTTACGGATAAATTTTTTGTTTTTGTTTTTTTAATTTTTACGATTGAAGAAAAGTGAATTAACTTCTAGACGTTTTGAACAACTCATCTCAAGGAATGACTTGAGGGAAAAGAGAAACAACCATTCTTTGATAGATCTCCTGCATAGAAATGAATCTATGATAGTGAATATGGGACCTCGTCACCCATCAGATGCATAGTGTCCCTCGTCTAATTTTCGTCCAACTGTTGCTACACATGGTGAAGTTGTTGTCACTCAGACTTTGGTCTCGTGGTGAACTTGTTTTTTTCAATAAAGTCGACGTGGAAAGTTCGAGTCCCATAAATTCAAAACAATTTCAGAATTTATCTCTTACAAATGTGAGTTAGGGATAGATATTTTCTCAATTATTAGTGGGAGTAGATAGGTATCTCCTCAAGTGTGTGTTAGAGTTAGTCTCTTCAAGTATTAATAGAAGTAGATTTTCTAAATATATGTATCTATATTTTTAATAGACTTTATAATATACGAAGATTATAACCAATTAAAAAAAGAAGAAAAAGTGCAGTGAAGATATTATTGGTTGTGAACCAATGTTGGGTTATTTACCCATAGGGATAGGGGGAAAAATGTGGAAAATTGAAACAATTGCACAGTATTGGTCGTGTTGGGTTAATTGAGGGAGTTATAATTTCCTCAAAACTGCTATGAGATTTTCCATTGCCTTCAACGAAATCTATAGAGGGGGAAATGAACAATGAACATATTGTACTGTCTAGACTTGTCATTGCAAATAACAATCAAAAGAGAAAGAAACAGTTATACGGACTGTTGCGAATAAATTAAGGAGATTATTTGAAAAGGCGCTAGGCAGTGCCACTGAAATAAACATTTACTTGACAAAAAGAGTCAGCCGCAGGTGCATAAACATGAAATTAAGAACTAGCCACAAACTATTCGAGTTTGAAGTTGTCTTCCGGCATCCTAATCAAGCACAACATTCCTAAAACCAGTGACAAGATGCTGCCAATAGAAGCAAGCCCAACTGCAGTTATAAAACGGTTCACATTTTTAAACTATTAGAACAAGCACTTGTAGGGTAATTCAATCCCCAAACTTTGAGTGAATGTCAGTTTGTTTTCTTACTCAAGTGTGAGAAGTAGACATCCTCGAATATTAGTGAGGGCTCAAATTTGGACAGTGTTTCATACAAATTAATGTAAATTAGTCTTAGTCATAGTCTGATTTATAAATATCAATTATAATCTCATACTAAGTTGTAATCCTAAGCAATAGTCTCATGTTAAAAAAAAAAAAACCAAGCACCTGACTGGCAACCAATTACATCAGTTTTCAAATTGCAAGTCGAAAGAAAATAATAATTATTGTTGATGCAAATTCTAGCTGTAACTATATATATATATATATATAGGGATATTCTTCTTATATTCTACATAAATTTTATGGTCCATTTTTCTTTGGCATGTAGATTTCAGATCTTGTGCATTCGTGTGGGTAAAAGTTTTGCAAAACAAAAGAAATTGTCATAGGGTGTCGAGATTATCGACGATAACCCTCCAATACTCAAAAGTCAATTACTCAACTTTTAGAGAGAGATGAACTACATTTTTGCATTTAACGATCTCTTACCTTCAAATGAGGAAGATTTGGCCTTCATACAAGCTGAAGCATGAGGTGGAGGAGCTATAACGACATGTATTATTGTCATTTTGTCAAGAGTTCACTAACCCTATGCATGAAGACACTTATAAACATGTGTCAAGGCTTGTGCGTGCCAGGTCTTCTTTGGACATTTGTCATGATTTTTTGGCATTTAACCTTTGATACGATTGATTGAGTTGGACTTGGGCTCTTACATTGGTTCCTCGTAGAAATAACTAGTTTTGCGACATTTTGCCTGTAACCAATTTACCCAGAATGTTACGTGTAAGAAATTATTAATTTTCTCAAGACACCTTGTTTGTTTTTGTAAAATCACACCTTTAAATTTTGTCAAAAATTCGTCCTTTACATATTTTACTTAAAAATATTAGAGAATTAACTTAGATATCTTTTTGTAAACAACGGACCTAAATAATTCTTTGTAAGATAATACCTTTAACATTTGAAACATTTGGTATTTTGTCAAAAACTCATTTTTGAACATTTTGCTTAAAAGATATTAGAGAATGAAACTGTGTAATTCTTTGCAGATCAAGCCTTCGTTGTTTTGTCTAAATTAATCATTTGGACGTTTCACTTAGAAATATTAAAGAAATAGACCTAGGTCTTTTGTTATGAGACCTATGTTCATGTAGGCTTTTTGAGCTTATACAAATTTGGGCATAAAAATTATGAATTAAATCATGTCATAGTGAAATAGACAGATGCTTAGAAAAAAGACAAATTTCTAAAGACATCAGCATTCACCATTGTCAAATAATAATAGAGTGAATTAAGAATGGTGGGAAATAATACAGGAATATTTTCGGTATGAAATAGAGTTTTAGAAAAAATAATATGACTTTTAAATATTTTGTGGGGATAATAGAGAAAGTGTGTTAAAAAGAATTCCAGATAAGTATTAATAGCACACCTCAACATTGACTAATTGATGCTAACAATATCAAAGAGAAATGATATTTGACCCTTAAATCATTTCAATTATCTCTATTTTCTAATTTATTTTATTATTTTTCAAAATTACTCTCATAAAAAAAAAATACTCTCTCTCTCTCTACCATAACCATAATCTCACCAGCTATTTTCATCAACAATAAATTCATTGCTCCTACCACCATCACCTAACTTTTTCATCACTAATCCATCAGCTCCATTAGCATATTATGAATTTCAATAGTGTGGTTTTTTAAAAAAATAATAATAATAAACAATTGGTGAGTTTCAATGCCATTGATGATAATGGTTTTAATTTTGTATGACAATTTAAAATGATATTAATTTCAGTTTGGGATTAATGGATTAGATTGGGAGTTAACATTTGATTGAAATTATGATTTAATTGAAAAAAAGAGATGAGAAATTAATCTATTGAGAACATGAGAGAAGAAAAAATATTAATTTTTGAATAATAACAATTTTGGAATAAAAAAATATTAATTGAAAAATGGAGACTAATGAGATAAATTGAAGGGTTCAAATACTGCCATTTAATATATAATCAAATTTTGCTAAATACATTATGAATAGGTTTTTAGTACACCCATGTGAATAATGAGCTAATTGTTTAATTTTTCCTTAGTAGTTAGCTCCATCCATTCGCCCCTTCCTCTCTCTCTCACTTATTTTATTATTTTTTAAAAAATAGGGTCATTCAACTCTCAATGCTTATATCTTTGCGGTTTCCACGTAAATACTCATTATTTATTTTAATTAATCAGTGTTTACTATATTCTTATTTGTTTAATATTATCTTATGAGTTTACTAATATTACAATAAAAATATATGCCAACCAATATAAATAAGTTGAACATGAACAAATCGCCAACAAGTGGGTAACTTAGTAAAGTTACCTACATATGAGATTAAGAACTTCTCTCTCATGAAATCTACGTATATCACCATGCTTTATAGCCCATCTACATATGATCAAAAAGTTAAGAAAACTCATGAATAAATCACCATAATCAGAGATATTAGAAAGCTTATGCGGAAAACATCATGATAAAGGAGCTAAAAAGCTCCTGAATAAATCATCATTATCATAGAGTTAAGAAAGCTCCAAAGGAAAATGCCATCATAAGGAGCTAAAATAGCTCTTAAGTAAATTATCATGATCAGAGGGCTAAAGAAAATTCCTAAGGAAATCGTTAAGATCAGAGGGCTAAGAAAGCTCACGAGAAACTATGGTCTGAGAGAGCTAAGAAAACTCTTGAATAAATCACTATAATCAAATATCTAAGAAAGTTTCTAACTAAATCATTACAATTAGGACTAATAAAGCTCATAAGAGAATTACTGTGATTGGAGAGCTAAGAAAACTCCAGAATAAGTCATTATGAAAGATATTTATTGTCAATTTTTATTTTACCCGTGAGTGATGAGCTCCCTCGATTACCTCACTTGCTAAAAAAAGGGTTACAAGACAAGTGAATCAGCAACTGAAAGTAAGTATGTGTCTTCAAGTCCAATTTTTTTTTTTTTAAACTTCTTGTGGTTCTATTCTTTCAACACAAGAAACTAAGGGGTCTTGTTTAGGGGAAATTTGGAATTATATTTTAGAACAATAAATGAATGACACGTGAACAATTATAATGAAAAAAATGGGTAAAATATTTAGAGCAATATGAAGATATTATTTGGAAGAATTTACTATATTGGATGGGCGTATATTTCAATGCTCAAGGTTGGACACTTAAGGATATTTATGAGAAAGAATAAATATAATACAAAAAAAATATACTTTTATCTTGTCCCTAAATATAATACATAGCTTTAAAATATTATCTTTTTTTAACCTAAGTTTTTATGTACTCTTCTTACCACTATTTTTCATTATATCCATATCTTATTCAACTCATATTTGGGGAGCTCTCCTCTCCTCTCTCCTCACTCACTCTCTCTTTCTTTATCTTTTAGATCATCGTATACTTCTCTATTTTTGGAAGGTTATTTCTATTTTTACCTTCATTATCTTCTCTACAATATTATCACTTCATATCCTTATTCACTATATTCATCTTTATCAACAAAAAACATCTATATTTAGCTATTTATCTTATGTAATTCACTTTGGATAATGTCAAATTTCATGCAGTCTTTATTTATATATTAGATTGTTGATGACTTGCTCTTGTAAATGTATGCCAAAAGCTGAACTACATAAATGTTGTGTGTTCTTTATATTTATGTCTATTTTATATTTTTAATTTAAAATCGAGATTGTGTTTCATATATGAGCTTATCTGAGATACCCCAACACTAAATATTACGTGAGACTACCTAAGCTATCTCCGGCCAACTATATATGAGCTACTCTTAAACATACATTAGCCCCCATATAAATGTCTTAAATTAAAATCTCATGCCTTCAGTGAGCTCTTTCTACTATTTTTCATATGGCCACCTTCAGCCCACTATACATATTACAATAGTTCTCCATGTAGTGTATCTCAACTAAATCACCTACTCTAATATTAAAAAAAAACATACTTAAATCTAAACTCAGCATAAGTTTCTCTCAAATATAAATTTATTTATTTGAATCAAATTTAAACTAGATGAAAAACTACTCAATTGATTTAAATGGATCCTATAAAAAAATTGGTGAAAACATTATCTTATAAAATTACTTATAATACAATTAAAAAGATAAAGAAAAAAACATTTCAACAAAAACATGTTGTGATTAATTTTAATCAAGACACGAACGGCAACGATGTGCCGATGCCACAATGTATTGGAAGTAGAAATTTTGGAATTCCTTTTCTTAGTAAATTTAAACACTAATGTAGCACCATTTGTGTAAGGGTTTACATGTTTTGGATCAAACGGCTACTTACATTGAATAAGCCAGTACTACTATATTTTAAATTAAAGTAATTAACCTAATGATCACTCTCCAAAATTTGATTATTAGTCGCATTAACATCGAGGGGCAACTGTGTTTTATTTTATTAGGAAGCCAACGCCTTTGATATTCTTTAGTCTTTACTTGATAAATACTCTCCAACAAGTTTCAGAATGGTACACGGACACGAATTTAATTGGCTAAAACAAGATATTTTAAAAGCATATTAAATGTGTTTAAATGGCTTCTGTTACATCCGAATTATGGGTGCGGTGATGATCGAAACAAGCCTTTCGATCAGTCTTGACAATCAGAAATGGCTGCTTAGTGCTTACCCGACAAAAAACGTATTATTATTTTTAATCAGGGTCCACCCTGCAGGTGCGGCTTTATTTTTTATCATCAACATCAACAAATATAGCCGTTGGTTGGTTGGTTGTAGACTTGTAGTTGGTTTACATCAACTTTGTAATTGCCTTACCCGGTGAAATCTCTCTTTTTCCTTTTCTCTTTTCTCTTTTAATTTTCTTTCGATAGACAAGGCAACGGTTAACAAGCGCAGAGAATATACATATAAATAATCAACACAAGCAACTCAACTGTAGAATTCGATAAGGCAAACCATATTCCTTCAATTCAATTCCTGTGTCATTTTTAATACTCTCAAGCCCTTTAAATAAATAAAACAAAATTTGCCTCTCGGCTGCAGCGTACGTGTAGATAGATCTTTCTGATCATGGGGCGCTTGGCAAATCTAATAGGCATAATCAAAGACAAGCTGTCACAGAGCAAAGCGGCCGTATCCAAACCCAAAACCCTAACTCTCCATCTATCTCTTCTACGAGCCACTACTCACGACCCCTCCACGCCGCCCAATCCGAAACACCTTACCACGCTCCTCGGCTTCGGCCACAGCTCACGAGCCACAGCCGCGGCCGTCATCGAAGCCCTCATGGACCGCCTTCAGACAACCCACGATGCATCCGTTGCCATCAAGTCCCTCATCATCGTCCATCACATCGTCAAACACGGAAGCTTCATCCTCCAAGATCAGCTCTCTGTTTATCCTTCCACTGGTGGAAGAAACTATCTTAAATTATCCAACTTCAGGGACAACACGACGCCGTTTACTTGGGAACTCTCTTCATGGGTCCGATGGTACGCTTTATATCTCGAACACCTCTTGTCAACTTCTAGGGCTTTGGGTTTCTTCCTTTCTTCAAGTTCAAGCTCTGTGGAGATGGATAAAGAAGAAGAGAAAGTGTCAGCGCGTATGAACATTGATTTGCTCAAAGAGGTCGATTCCTTGCTGAGTTTGCTTGAACAAATGTGTAAAAGGCCTGATTGTTTGCACGTGCGTGGCAACCCGTTGGTGGATGACATCATGGGATTGGTGGGCGAAGATTACTTGTCTGCCATAAACGAGGTTTCAACTCGAGTCAGTGAGTTTAACGTCAGACTCAGTTGTTTGACTTTGGGTGACTCGGTCGAGTTGGTTTGTGCCTTGAAGAGATTGGAGGATTGTAAGGAGAGATTGTCGGTTTTGTCCCACAGGAAAAGAGTCTTGATTGAGGCATTTTGGGGATTAATTACTGAACTGAAGGATCAAGTAGGGAAAGAGATAGTGTATAGAGATGAAAGGATGATTGTGAGCATAGAGAGAAGAGATAAGGGTAGTGAGTCAGCTCGGTTTGGAGATCGTCTCTCAAGAAGGTATGGTGACTCCGTCCGATTCTCTTCGGCTAGGTTTGGCTTTAACAGCTTTCCTAATTTTCTTGTTCTTGACTCAATCGAATCATGTGCATAGTCATATATAGTGAGTGTAATTAAAGATCAGAGATGGATATCTGTATATCAATCTATATATATAATTATATATATTAGGTTTCCAATTAGGATCCCTGCCGATCCGATGACTTAAAAGTAAGCATCGAGCTAAAGGATACAAAAACAGAAATTTTAATGAATGAAATATATTATATTAGAGTTTTTTTTTTTTTTATTTTATTTTTAATTTATTATGCTCGGAAGGGATTTTGATTGAAACATATAAAAAATATATAAATTTTAATCGGTAAAATATATTATATTAGAGTTTATTTTTTAATTTGTTATTTTTTTAAAAAAATTATAGTGTCATAATTAAAATTACGTTATTAATATCACAATAAATATAAATTTTATAAATTATATATAAGACTTGTGAATAAAATGTAAAATAAATAAATTAATTAAGAGTATTAAATTAATTTTTAAAATTGCAAACAAAATGAAAATTATAATATTAAATTATAATTTAATAGTTTATTTTTTAATTTATTTAAGCAAAAAAATTATTCATCAATTGAAAATAAAAAAAATAAAAAATTAGAATAAATTTTATTATATTAGTTTAATCATAAGTGTTGCATTCATACTAGGATATTTGTAATTTTTTTTTTCATTTTTTTTATCATAATAGTTGTTTACTATACAGTTTAATTAAGTAAAATTATTATTTTTTAATGTGGATTAAGTCAAAATAAAATAAAGAGATATTTTTATGTTATTTTATGCAGTTTAAAATTTTATTTCTTATTTATACTAAAAGATCATTTGAGTTTTCTATTCGGGAGGTTTAGAATGACGTGAATTTATTTATTTTACAAATAATTTTGAAAAATATGAAAAAAATTCAAAATTTGATTTTTTGAAAAAATTTCACATATATCATCAAATATATTACATAAACCTAAAATTTTCATTATTCAATTTAGTAAAAAAATAAATATCTAAGGTAATCATTATTATAGTCAATTTCTATTTTATATTTGTAAAATTTTATTTTTTGAATAATTCTTCTAATATTTATTTGTTTGATATTTCATTTACAAGTCTTTTATTTCATTTACATTATTTATATATTATTTTATACTTATTTTTTATTTATAAATTTTATGTTACATATGTAAGTTTATGTTTTGTTTACTAATAATACATAACTTTACTACTCCGACATTAATTTATTTATTTTGTTTATTAATAATAAATAACTTTATTACTCCGACATTAATTTATTTATTTTACCTTCTATTTATATAATTTTTTTACTTAATTTATGTTTTATTTTACACTTAATATTAATTTACAAGTATTACGTTACATCTATAAGTTTATATTTCGTTTACCAATAATATATTATTTTACCACTCTTATGTTAATTTACTTATTTTATATTTTATCTGCAGGTCTTATACTTTATTTATTTAATTTATGTTTTATTTTACACTTAATATTGATTTACAAGTTTTATGTTATATTGATAAATTTTTGTTTTATTTATTAATAATATATCAATTTATTACTCCTATGTTAATTTGTTTATTTTATCTTGTATTTACAAGTCTTATGTTCTATTTACATTATTTAAATTTTATTTTATACTTAATGTTGATTTATAATTTTTATGTTATATTTATAAATTTTTGTTTTATTTACCAATAATATATCAATTTACAACTCTTATATTGATTTATTTATTTTAACTTCTATTTACAAGTCTTATGTTTTATTTCCACAATTTATATTTTATTTTATAATTAATATTAATTTACAAGATTTATGTTATATCTTTAAGTTTTTATTTTGTTCACAAGTAATACATTAATTTACTACTCCTATGTTAATTTATTTATTTGACCTTCTATTTAAAAGTTTTATATTCCATTCATATAATTTAGTTTTATGTTCTATTAACATAATTTTTGTTTTATTTTATACTTAATATTGATTTACAAGTTTTATGTTAAATTTACATGTCTTATTTTTTATTTATGTAATCTATATTTAATTACGATATTAATACCGTAATTTTAATCACATCATTATAGAATAACCCATTATCTTATTCTTAATTTTAATATAATCAAATATTTTGATTGGAGTATTTCTTTTATATATATATTTAGCAACACATTCTCTCATTTTAACGAAATGAGATACCTTTTTAAAGTGAGGTACTCTCATTAGATAAGGTCAATATATATTTATTTATTTTCTTTCTCTCTTTTTTTTTTTCATAGGTTATTTTCTTTCTCTTTACAAGTAAATACAGTCTTTGGACTCTTTAATGTGAATTATATATTGTATTTGCTCTACGTGGGAAAAAAAAATTATGTCATTTCGTAAAGTTCAAAAGAATTGCGTGTTGATGTGGTTTTCTTACATTAATTTGAAAGTAATAAATGATTACCATTATTTTGATTCATAATAATTATGCATATATATTATAATGATTATCAAACCTCAGTTATGACATTGTTTATTTGTTATACATAGTTGGAACGTTCATTACTTGGGATTATTTTATGTTTTCTTCAAAGAAAGCTATTGAAACTTAATTAGGATAGGTTTATGATATCTTCGCCCAGTAATTGAGTATGCCCCTCTCTTCACAAATTGCTGCCTAACTTTATTTAAAAAAATCATAGACAAAAGATCCCCTCCTCTCTTTATCGTTTCTTAATTAGGATGTGCACTGTGAAGAATTGACGCCTATTTATTTATTTATTTTCTCTCAAATACCGTTATTATTGTTAATTTTTTACATGGTCTCTCTCGCACTTTTTTTTTCTTTAATGTTACGTGATCTATTCTTAATATAATTGAAATTCATGAAATTCTCTTATTTGGACTATATTCAAGTAGGGATAACAAAAATATCCACCCGAACTTGGGTGATGGTCCGGCCCGGGATGAGGCCGATCTGGTCTCGGGCATCACTTGAAATGTTCGGAATCCTGCTTAGAACCTGAATTAAAAAAAAACATATATTGTAAAATATATTAAATATTTTAAACATTTAAAGTTGTTAACTAATTGATTACGATAAATTGAATCAGATTTTGTAATTTTTTATTCTAGTACCTTAATCTGACGTGAGTGCAAAAGGGTTCAATAATTCATTTTCTTTTCATAAGAGCTAAAGTCATTTATTTTAACTTTTTGATCTGATCTTGTAGATTCGAACTTAAAAGTTTGGATAAAAAATCCCTTAATATCAGACTTTTTAAACCCATCCTGAATGTTAAAAAAATATATTATAAAATATAGTTTAAGCTCGGACTTGGATTTTGCCAATCCTCTATTTAAGATAGTCATGCTCAACTGATTTCAAACTTGTTAAAACTTAAATCTTTTGGAACCTTTTTCTTCTTCTTCTTTTTTTTTTTCAAATAAAAAGGGTTCAATTTGGAACTTTAAAATTGATTGATTTCCACTGTTTGTTTGAACTGATGATGCTCGTATATCTTAAATTGTGATGTATGATATTTTGATTTTGAATCCTTCTCATAGTTCTACATCTGTAACAGCAATTAAAAGGCAGAGTTCCGAACTATTATTTCAATATTAACTTAAAATAGATGAGAAATGTAGAATTACTTGATTTATTTGTATTTTAAAACATGAAGTAGTTTAGATAAACATGCGGAGGTTGCACTCATTTTCTTTCCCAAATACTATGTGGTACTTATTTATTAGCTAATTAATGTTATAATTTGTAAAATTGATTTTACCATTTAACAGATGAAACTAACATAACATTGGGATACTTATTGGCATAGTAAAAAATGATCAAAAATTTAATCACTTATCGCTCAGTCTTTCACACTAATCTTGAAAGGAGATGAGTTTAACTTGGATTTAAAAGTAGGCTGCATAGCAATGACTTAATAAAGTGCTGTATAAGAATAAAAAAAAAAATGTTGTATAAGAATAAAATGCCGGGCTTCACAATATTTTAGGCATCCGTTGAGTGATGATATTTAACATCTTTATTATATCTCATCACCTAGCACCCTTTAGTTAATTATATTAAAATTTTTTAATTAATATTTATTTCTAAATATTCCCCACCTAATCTTGAATTTACCCTTATTATAATTTCTATCTTTTTTCAAGCACCCACCATATAAAACTTATAAAATCTATTTTAAAAAGAAAAAAAATCATGATAATTACAATATCTTTCTTCCTTTTTAAGGTTTTATCCACTATTGCTATAACTATTAAAAGAAAAAAAATGAATACTTCTTCATAATCCTTTATTGAGTAATATAAATTAATTTATTTCATAATTACAAAAGTAGAGTATACAGTGTTTCAGAAGAGATAATAATTTAAGAAATTAGGGCTTAAGAGATTAGATTAGGTAAATTAGATATTAATAAAAATTGTCACGTGATTGTATTTAAAAACTATTTATCATTTTAAGTCATTTTATATGAGGATAAAATAAGTGTTAATATAAAAGTGATTAGTGGTTGCTGGTGAGAAATGATGAGAGAGTCGAATATCACACCTTTGTATAAAAATTGATTTGAAGTCTTCTGAATTTTTAATTAAAAATTGTATATATGTGAGTGAGTGAGAATTAATTAATAGGCCAAAATACAAGAGGTACACCATTATAGACGCCTTTGAGATGTTAAAGCTAGTTCTCATCATGTTATTTTAATTACAGAAGCACCAGCTCTGTGCTCCTAGACCCCTTTGATACAGATAGCAGGCGGCTTACAATAGGCTTGACATAGACCAAATGCAGTCAAAAAATTAAAGAAAAGAAGCAATGTGGATTCATTCCAAATTAATTATTAAGGCACATCGGAAATTAGGGAATTTTATGCCAATCAAAGAAAGTGAAGCCTAAGGCCAATCGTTTTACTTGACTATCACAGTCCATCTTTATCTGAAGCCCATACACAATCTGAGGATGTTCCAGCCCACTTCTTTACACGCGTAGTAGCTTTCTCCGCCTGCAATTTTTACCCAGAAAAAAAAAAAAAAAAGAGAAGAAGAAAAGAAAATTTAAAACTTTTTTCAAATACTGAATGAAAATTGCGGCAATGACATAATAAAGTGCTCGCAACCTCTTTATGCCAGTCGCAATGCATGGTCATGATGGCCAGTACCAAGGTTTGAACTGCAGTACCACCAAAAATCATTCCAGCCCAAATCTCCTAAGATGTAGTAAGATGTCAGAATTTTTGCAATGCCAGAATTTCAAAATATAAGTACATATCAAACAGTAAACACGCAATTCATGAGGTGTGTAATAGCAGTATAAGATAAGACATGAATTTAGCTAATATAATTATAGGGTAAAATTACCACGCAATAAGCAAAAAATAATAATAAAGTACTAATTAAGCTATTTATAAAATACCTGATGGAACTGGCTGAACACTGTTAAGTAGAATAGTGAATGCTAAGAGGACAGACAATTTATTTACTGCTTGTAAGACAGCTTGGCTTGAAGAGAATATCAAGGCAAGTTCATTGTGATAAATCATTATCAACAACCAGAAGAAGATACCAATTATGATTGACGTCACCACCGATACTATTGTAGCAAACTTGGCTCCTTCCCCGTTACCAGATCCAAGCTCATTTGCAACTCGCACTCTGCAGTACATATATCATATATCATACATAACAAACACTGGTCGATCTGTATATCTCTCAAACACGTGCAAATCATCTGTGGCGCATCAGCCACATTTTCACAGTGTTGATGGCGATAGTGATTTGGCATTAATCTCTTGTAACTCAAAACTTATTTGAGATCTTAAAGATATGATAGTTAGGCCTTTGATTTAGGAAAAAAAGAAATTAAAAAAATAAAAAACCTTACAAAAGGGAAATGAGAGGTGTTACCCAGTTGAAGCAAAGAATGCGAGAGGAATCATCATTTCCCAGCCATTTATTGTCATGCTGCCAAATGAGACAAAACATAACAGAACACGAACGTATTATCTATCATTAGGCAATTGCTAAGTTACTTCTAAAGTAAATTACTTTCTCATAAAATAGTGCAGAGAGTAGTAACAAAATATGAGACCCATTTACTTGTTCTCACAACAAACAAAAAAGAACACAAACATATTATCTATCATTAAATAAAAAAGAGTTGGTAAAAAAGTAACGGACAACGGAACCACAGTGACACCTATTAGTTGTGTACGACACCTACCATATAGACAAAGCATCCACGGCAACCTCTGCATTCTGCAGATTTCCAGTCATCAATATCAATACTCTGTAGTACCAGTTCTCCAAGCTGTGATTTCATAACACTCAAAGGCAATGACAAATAAATTAAATTAAAATAAGTAGCTATAGCTATACTTCTTAAGCCAAATCAAAGATATATGTGCATAGGAAGGCCTACCAGAGCATGACACCAGAAGCCGCAGAGAGTTTGGCAAATTCCCAGAGACCAGAAAACGCTTCCATGGAGAAGCCAGTCCATGTAAGAGGACACCCCCCACAAGCAACGTATCCAAACATCCCATAAACCAAAACCCACCAAGAAAAATTCAAAGTCGCGGCTGTGCCAATCACTCCAAGCTGCATTTTGTACACAAACAGCCAACTCACAAAAATATGCACCAACAGAGCCACCAAAGTAACCCATGCAATCACCATATTCTTAAGCTGGCACTGCAAGAATCTCTGCAGTGGAAACTGGAAAGCAAAGCTGAAATGAAGCGGTATCATCCACACGGAAACCATCCCAGACAGCTCTGCCACGTCATCCGGCTGACCCAATAGCTTCAATGCCGGAGAGGCAAACAGATACAGAGACAAAAGCAGAACACAGCATATGAAAAGCACAATCCATGAACGTTGCATGTAAACACCCAACATGTAATACTTTTTGGCTCCAAAAGCTTGACCGCACAGAGTTTCCAATGCACTTGCCATTCCCAGCTGAAAAAATAACAAAATCACAAACACTTGTGAGAAACAGAGAAAGTAAAAGGCCTTTTTAATTACTATCCAGATTTATTTTCTGCGAGAAATCCAAAAAAGGAAGCAGCGTGTAATTATGTTTGTTGATAAAAAGTATTCTTGGTAACGGAAACTTTCCACCATGTTACTTTTCTGTAGTACCAATTAAGCCAGCTAATACTGATTTCTATTGATAGAGAGGGAGGGAGAGTTACCAAGAGGCCGAAGTCAAAGCCAACGACAACATTATTGGCAATGGATATGGCAGCAAGCTCAAGATCACCCAAATGACCGGCAAAGGCTTGGGTGATGACAAGCATAGAGTAAGAAGCAAGGCGGCTGAAGATTGCAGGGCCAACTATATGCCACAGCTTCTTTGATTCAATCCAAAAATTTCTTACAAGACTTTTATCTGAATCATCTTCTGATGGAACACTTGAAGCTAAATCTTCTAGCAAGGGAACCTTTGTATCTTCAATCCAAACCCTTGCTGCAAAATTTTGATCTGAATCATCTTCTGAATTAGCTGAGTCTTCTAGCAAAGGAACCATTTTATCTTCTAATGCACCATCCCTAGGCATTTTTGTTAAATCTCTCTCAAGATATCTCTAGTCTTGTTATTTCAATCTCTGAAAGAGCAAAAAATGATGTTTCCTTGAGAGTGTTGGCTCCAGATTTATATAGCAGTTGATGGAATTGTGATTTGTTCTAAAAAATTTTGGAGCAAATTAAGACCAAAGATATTGAGCGACGTGTGACGGTTTTGTAACAACTAACCACCGTCCTGTAATGCAAGAGAACAAAAGTTGTGCTGGAAGTGGCTTGTCTTCAGTATGGCAAGGAATTAATTTTTACTGTAACCGCCTTCCATATGTGTAGCTATTTGAATGCACCATATAATTATGGACCATAATGAAATAACAGAATAAAGACGATGCAAATATAGATTGATAATAATTCAATTTAACTAGTTACCATGCACTTCCTCAAACCCGCATTATAACTATTCCAGATTATCCATGCAATAACATATACTATTATCAATATTATCAATGGACTTTTCTATACATTAACATTGTTGTAAAATGTTGTGAAATTGAAATTCCGGACTAGATAATTTTCCTATATACTAATTGATATTGAGAATATAAGAGTATTATTAAAAGAATCTTCAAATATAATTTTATTTCTTATTTAAAAAGTCATATCAGTATTAAAAATTCTAAAAGCCATTTCAATTGAGATATTTTAAATTAGATATACTTCTTTCTTTTCAAAATTATCGAGTAGATTTCTGTTTCTTCTATTGATATTGTACTATTTTCGTTAGAGACAGAGAAGTGCTATTAATTACTATTTAATTTTTCTTTAAAAGAAATAACTTATTTTTCTTTTGTTCTAACAACATTTTTTTCCCTTTTCACCCTATTAAATATCATTAAACTCACACACATCTCACTATAAATTTTTCTGTTACTCATTTTTCACTTATTTCATCAAAATGGATCAATTTGAATCCAACATTTTCTACACATATTCCTAATACAAGAAAAGAAATTTAGTTAATTTTGAACAAGTGGAAGGATGAGCAGGGCGACACACAAATTATCTAATTTATAAACAATTATTTTTTTTAAATGGAGGTTAATTAAGAGCCAATTTGAGATTGCAATAGCTAATAAAATAAATTATTTCTACTGTGTGGATAAAATAAATTATTCATTAAAAAAAAATAACTTAGTATTTGGAAAATTATATTGTTGCTGTTGTTGTGAATTTGAAAAATAGATTATATGTGTTTGTAAATTTTATTATAAAAATGTTGTTTTATTATATAATAACCGAAATATATATAAGTTTAAATTATCTTTTATTAATATATTATAGTTTGTGAAAAAAGTATGACATAATTATTATTTTGTTAAAACGTTAAGGTTATAATAAGAACTTTAAAAAAATGTTGTAGCTTATTTAATAAACTGTTTATAAAAAATAATTCTTAATCTGCTTTTAAAAGTTACTATTAAAATAAAGAAACTTATAAAACAAGTTACTTTTAAAAAATTTACTAAATACTATTTTTTTAAAATTTATGAAATAAGCTACTTATAGTATTTTAACTGCAATTCTAAATAGTATTAATTTGTTGGAGAAAAAAAGAACGAAGGGTAATTAACATTGTTGGAGTGATAAAATAGAGGGTAATAGTAGTTAAATTTTTTTGAAGAAATTTTTTTATTAATGTAATATTAATTTATTTATATTTGAAATTTTTTTAAAAAACTTTATTTTTATTATTTTATTTTCTACCTCAGTAAGTAAATAGATATTTAAATAATAAAATTAAAAGAGGTACCTTTTGTTCTAAATATATAAACTAATTTGAATAACTAATTAAATGAAAGTGCTTAACGAACTTACATGATTACTAGTTGGAATTAATTGTTACTTAATGACTGCTGAACGTGTGGTTCACTTCGGCGTAAAAATTTCTCTCGGCTTTTTAGCCCACATCTGCAGGTGAAATCTAAACTTTTCACTGTGAGAAGAAGAAATGATATGTATAGAAAAGGTCGACAAAATCTCGATTTTTGACCCCTGAAATGTCTCTTCTAGACTTATATAGCCGTGTCCGGTGGGTTCAGTGTCATTTGCTTTTATGTGAATTATGGACTATTTGCACGATCATTCTTCCTTGCCTTTTATTGAATCTCTTGTTCATAATTTTTCTCTTAATTAGCGGGAGTGCAATAAGTCGCCAATAGTCCGATTGTTGGAACTGTTACCTTTTAAATTAGAGAATAATAGTTTAAATTCTCGGAAGTATATTGTAGGAATTTTTTGAATATTAGTACGATTAATGAGAATTTTTTGAATATTAGTACGATTAATGGTTAACAATGATTTTGATGGCTTAGCGCTTCAAAACAAATATGATTACCTCTATAAGAGAATATTGAGAGGATTTAAATGTACGTAGTACCTCGTAAGAATTAATATAAATTAATTTCAGTTATAGTCTGATTTGTTGTAAATATCAGTTATTATTTCATGTAATATAGATAGTGATGGCTTTAATGGCTCGGCGCCCCGAAACAAATATGATTATCTCGGTAAGAGGATATCGAGAGAATTTAAATCTAGATAGTGCCTCATAAGAATTAATATAAATTAGTCTCAGTCATAGTCTGATTTGTAAATATAAGGAGATTTATGGGTGAAACAGAAACACAGCTAAATGAGATTGGAAGAAAAATAAAGAGTAAGCACAAATCTGAACACCAGAAATTACGTGGTTCGGCTTATAGCCTACATCCACGAGCAAAGACGTAAGGAAATAATTTTATTATACTTGAAAAATAATAACTTCTACTAATAATAGAGTAGAATAATTATATCTCTCTATAAATACGAGAAAACTATTCTTACTTCCCAATACCCCAATTACACCCAATAACTCTCAAAATTCTCTCAATACAAGAAGAAATGAATTTTCCGGGATGATGGAAATGAGGAATAGGCACTCAATTTATAATGCATTTTAGTTACTATGCATTATTATTTTATTATTATTATTATTATTATTATTATTATTATTATTATTATTATTATATATATATATATATATATATATATATATATATATAATATATATTTGCTCAACACGCATGCGCTGCGTGTTGAATGGAGAGAATAGAGCACCGCATTTGAAGGGCTGTGTCCTTTTCAAACTTTGACATTCTCCCATTTGGAGATTTGATCGAGAACCAATCAATCTCCACACCATCTTTCTCGCTTTGCCATCGACATGTTGCTACGTTTACGCTTAAGCCACACGAGGATCTACTCCATATAAACTTGTCAATAATGATTGGCTTAGTCATAACATCTCGCTAGGTTCTCCTTGGTATGGATTTTCTCAGAATCTACACTTCTATTTTCCACTACTTCTAACAAAGTGATACTGCACTCTATATGTTTTGTCCCGGAATGAAAGGTCGGATTCTTTGCAATATGCAAAGCACTCGACCGTCACAAAACACGTGAATTTTCTCTTGTTTGTGCCCGAGCTCCTTAAGTAGTCTTTGTATCCAAATAGCTTCTTGCATGCTTGTGTAGTCGCCATGTATTCTGCCTCCGTCGTAGATAAAGCCACAACAGATCGCAGCTTTGAAACCCACCTATAACTCCTCCCGCAAGTGTAAACACATAGCCAGTAGTGGATTTTCTTTTATCAAGGTCACCTGCGAAATCTGAATCTACGTAGCCTCCGACATTAAATTCTGACCCTCCATGACATAATGTAATATCTGAGGTTCCTCTGATGTATCTTAGAATCCTCTTCACTATTTGCCAATGTTCTCCACCATGATTCGCCATGTATCGACTAATCGCTCCCACTGCTTGTGCAATATCCGGTCTTGTATGGATCATAGCTGAACATCAAACTTCCCATCGCGATGCATATGGTACTCGAGACATCTCATTCCTCTCTCGCTTCATCGCTAGGACACATACTTGATGATAACTTGAAATTAATAGGAAGTGGGTAGAAATTGGCTTACAATCTTGCATGTTGAGCGTCGCAAGATTTTCTTCAAGTAATTCTTTCGTGAAAGCCAAATCTTCCTGTTATTTCGTCTCGTGAATTTGCATCCCTAGAATCTTGTTTCACTGGTCCCAAGTCCTTCATTTCAAACTCCCTAGCCAATCGTGCCTTTAATTCTTGGACTTGATCTTTGTTGGGCTCACGACCAACATGTCATCCACATACAACAAAGAAATGATAAAATCATTATCCTCAAATCTCTTGTAATAAGCACAATGATCCGAATCGAGTCTGCTGTATCCAAAGCTCATGATGAAGGAATCAAATATCTTATACCAACACCTCTGCTACTGCTTGAGACCGTGATAGAGATTTGTTTAATCTGCAAACCAAGTTCTCCTTGCCTCGCTTCAAAAAAACCTTCCGGTTGAGCATATAAATTTCTTCTTCAAGTTCTCCATGAAGAAATGCAGCTTCACATCTAATTGTTCTAGATGTAGGTCGAATGTAAGCACACATCGCCAAGACTACTCGACCGTCGTGAGTCTAACTACTCGGAGAAAAGATCTCATCAAGTCAATACCTTCTTTCCGAAGCATATCCCTTTACCACCAATCTTGCACGATACCGCCTCCACTTGATTATTGCCATCACGCTTTGATCTTGTAGACCCATTTGTTTCCAATGGCTTTTCTTCCACGTGGCAGTGGCACAAGTTCCCATGTCTTGTTTTGTGTAGAGCTTCAATTTCTTCCCGCATTGCCGCCATCCACAAAGTAACATCCGAAATGCTTAAAGCTTCATGGAAAGTTGATGGCTCTCCATCCTCTCGTTAAAAGACAATATGCAACATCGATCTCAGAACATACTCGAATGCCAAGTCGGTGGTCGCTCTCTCGAGTCGACCGACGAACTTCCGGAGCCTCGGACTCGACCGGTTCTTGTTCCTCGTGCTTCGTGCCGCTCGTAAGACTCGAATCTTCCCGACTATTTTCAACATATACCGTGTAGTCTCCGACTTTTCTTTCACAAGACTATCATCCCCATCTTTCTTTGCAGCTGATCTTCTACAAAGACAACATCTCATCGATGACAATCTCATGGGCAAGTGGATCCCACAGACGATACCCCTCGACACCATCAAGATACCCCAAAAAGATACACCTCCTAGATTTTGGATCTAGCTTTGTTCTTTCTCGGGCATTATACATTACATATACAGGACTTCCAAATGCATGTAAATGAGAGTAATCACCGACTTACCTGTCCACATCTCCATTAGCGTCTTCAACTCAATGCGTCACTGATGGAGACCGATTTATCACATAACAGTGCTTTGGTCGCTTCACCTAAAAAGAGTTAGGTAGACCAGACAGCTTTCAACATAGCTCTTATCCTCTCTCGTAAGAGTTCTGCTCATCCGCCTCCGCCACTCCATTTTATTGAGGAGTGTATGCCATCAGAACCGCCTCCAATACCTTCTTGCTACATGATGCAAGAAATGCACCATCTCAGATACTCTCCGCCATTATCTCGTTCTTAAGCACTTGATCTTTTTCCCGTATTCAAGTTCAACCCACGCTTTGAATTCCTTGAATACTGAAACACATCCGACTTTTTCTCGATCGGATACACCCAACATCTCCTGGAGTAATCATCAATAAAAGTAACGAAGTACTTTGCACCTCCTCGGATAAATCCAGTGATTCCCAAACATCGAATGAACTAAGTCGAGAATGCATTTACTTCAGCATGAGATCCGTTAAATTTCAATCTATGCCGCTTACTTATAACACAATGCTCACAAAAGGTAGACTTATCGATTTGAGTCCCTGAGCAGCTTATCGCCGAGAGAATCTTCAAACTTTGTTCTGACACGTGGCCAAGTCCGAGATGCCACATCATCGCTGACTCTTCTCCATTTGACGCGACACACGCATCGCCTTCCCAGTAGTGTTTCTCCTCGAAGCATGAATAGATTCAGACCGATCTTTTCTCGCCTTCATTAACACAAGCGCTCCTCCGACAATTTTTATCATCCCATTTTCAATACGGACTTTGCACCCAAGACTATCTATTTGTCCTAAAGATCAATAGATTTTTCTTCGTGCCTTTGATATATCGTACCTCTCGAATCATGCGAATTGTACCAGTCATACATTTTTATTTTGACAAGTACTAATACCGAAGAATCTCCAGGCATGGTCATCGCCCATGTACACGCATCCTTCCGAGATCGGTTCATATGCGTGGAACCATTCTCTCCGAGAGGTCATATGCCATGTTGCTCCCGAGTCTATAAGCCGACGCCGCCTAACCGCTTTCGCTTCCATGAATACCGCTGCCTCGCTATAGAGAATTTCACCATCATCCAAGTACTAGCCACACAACCCCAAGCATTTGATGACTCGGTGCTTTATTCTCTCTACTCTTCCGATCGCTTCCAACACTCTTTTTCACATGCCCTTTCTTGCCACAATTATAGCATTTCACATTCTTCTTACTTCCGGATTTTGATCTACCATGATTGTAACTCCCACTCGGGCCACGCTCGCTGATCTCCTCTCGTCACCAATAGCAGTTTCGCTACGCGAACTTGCATGTCTATCTTCCTTGGTCTTGCTCCGCTTTCCTCGCTTAAGATGGAGGTCGCAACATCATCGAAAATTAGATCGTCCGGTCGGGTTGTTGT
The DNA here is from genome assembly GCA_025617385.1 of Murraya koenigii. Classification (NCBI taxonomy): domain Eukaryota; kingdom Viridiplantae; phylum Streptophyta; class Magnoliopsida; order Sapindales; family Rutaceae; genus Murraya; species Murraya koenigii. The sequence continues at coordinate 30,049,900 of CM046813.1, forward strand.
TCGTCGATCGATGATGAGTTGATCATACTGAATCTGGTAGACTTTGAAGTAGAAGTTCAAGACGTTCATTTTCCTCTATTTTGTGACCCAACGTCGTGAGTCATGAAAATAGAGTCTTCAAGCTGTTGATATGGTCTACATCGATGTAGATTCCGCCATGCGAAGAGTATAGTAGTCTCCTCTTTAAAAGATCTTGTCATGCAATGACTTCAGCCTCGTACAACTTTGTGAGAGTATCTCATATTTCCTTCACTGTCTTTTCTCTACCACACCTGGATAACACCTCATCCGCAAGTGCTAAGTGTAGATCAAGAATTGCATTATCAGATATATAAACAATGAACCATATACGTGAACAATGGACCAGATACGCGATGAAGAATATCGCTTATAGTCTCATATAATATAGGTAGTGCCTCATAAGAATTAATGTAAATTAGTCACAGTCATAATTTGATTTGTAAATATCAATTATAGTTTCATGTAATATAGGTAGTGCCACGTAAAAATTAATGTAAATTAGCCTACCATAACTACTGAATATCGATTATAATCATATATACGATAGCTTATATATATATATATATATATAGTATATATATCATATATATATATATATATAATTATCCTTTTTTGACAATTTTGACCTCAACGCCAAATGAATCCTATGAATCCTGCAGCAGGGTGCATGCTATATATAGGTTTGGTATTTAATAGAACAAATGAAGTCCAGAATGAAAGAAATTAGCAATCTTTCTAATTTCTTTCAAAAGTCGGGCAACTTAATGCCAATTACAATTTTGATAGGCAATCAAAGAGAGGCCTACTAAAGCCATTTATATCTCTTGATTATGACAATTCATCCTTTTACGTTATGCAGAGCTCTATCTGAAACTGCAATCTCAAGTTGTTTCATCCCACTTCCTTACATGCCTATTTGCTTTCTCCGCCTGCCATTTTGAACAGGGAAAAAGAAAGAAAAAGATTTAGCTAAACACAAACTATTTTTGTACTGAAGGAAAGTTTCGGCATTGATTAAAGGGCTGGTTTACCTCTTTATCCCAGTCGCAACGCATGGTAATGATGCCCAGAATCAAGGTTTGGACTGCAGTGCCCCCAAAAATCATTCCAGCCCAAATTCCCTGAAGTGTCCAATTTCATTTGCAGATGTCACCATAGAATAAAATGTACAAATACAAACCAAACTTGGAATTAAAAAGTTTCGTTTTCTACTCCAAAAGTAAAGTTTCCAAAATCACTTTCCTCTTTATTTCTAACTCTAATTATGAGTCTTAATCTCAAGAGTTGTGCTAATACAAGCGCATAATGATGGCCGGATATGTTAATTGATAGTGATGCTTATAATATATATGATTCTAAAGTTCCGTTTTCTACTTGTGTCTTCGTGAATTGGAAGTACTACTTTTGAGTAATTCGGTCAAAGAAAAGTTCAATATACATACCATGACACCTTGATGGAAGACCCAGCCCATCAGAAATCCAAGGGGACTCCAATCAAATAGTAGCAGCCTAAGTTTATGTATGCCACATATGATTGCCATCCTGATCCCACGGCCACCCCTTTAAGAATGAATTATCATGAGAAAAGCATGAATTTAGCAAATATATAATGAGGAGATTGGACACGCGTGTTAAAAAGGAGAGAGTCAAACTAAATCAAATTTTTAGGCTATAAATTAATTACCTGAGAGAATTGGCTGAACACTGTTGAGCAGAATGGTGAATGCTAAGAGGATTGACAACTTGTTTACTGCTTTCAAGACAGCTTCGCTTGAAGAGAATAACAAGGCAAGCTCATTGTGGTATATCATTATCAATAACCAGAAGATGAGACCAATTATGATTGACGTCAACACTGATACTGTTGTAGCAAATTTGGCTCCTTTCCCATTACCAGCTCCAAGCTCATTTGCAACTCTCACCCTGCATGCAGTTTATCAGAACAAGCACTAACCTATCTCTATCTCAAATACGTGCAAAATAATATCACAAGCGTGTTATTTACTTGAATAATCGGGGTAATTATCAGGCGGGGCATCTGTGTGTGTGTGTGTGTGATTTTATAGACTCCATGTAGACATACTGACGAATATTAAAATGTGAGGTTGCTATTTTGTACGGGGCTTAACAATCCAAGCAGCAGTCATTTTCTCACTAAGCAAATTCGTACTTTGTCCCAACTCTTACAATGAATTAATCAAAAAAATAATGCCCTACCAAAGGAAAACTGTTTTCACAAGAAACCTGAGCATGATTGATTTTGACCGGTGACCACAGCCCCTTGTCTCATTCAATTTTTTGTTTCTCACGCAATGATACACAAGGAAGCATACAAAAAGGTGCAACCTCTTAAAAAAAAAAAATTGACAATCTCAATTTACGAATATATATGTATATTTCAAAAATATATAATAGAAGAGTCTTTGTATTTACAATAGAGAGTTTTTTTACTTATATAATATATAAGTGTAAGAATTCAAACTTTCATAAAAATATTATAAGAATTAATTTTAATTTTTTCAATTATAAAATAATTAAGTAAAGACATAATTCTCTCTTTTATAAATATGAATAGAGTAAATATTCATAAAATATTAGAGAAAATTTAAAAATTTAGACAATTTTAATATCTAATATTAATGTACTCCTAAATATGTATTATGATTGTAAATATTAATTATAGTTTTTGATATAATATTAACAATAATCACATGTATCAATATTTAAAAAAAAAAAGGAGACGAGTTAATGTAAATTGATGGCATACATGTCTCTCATGTCAAATACTAAACAGTAATTTTGCAATCCTCTCGAAGTGTAGTTACAGGTTGTATTTTTCAATTTTATTATGGTGGCACATCAGCCACCAATCAGGACTCTTCGAGTTAAATAATTCTAAACTCCACCGCGGGTCCAGATGTTTTTTGGATGGGGTCGTTTCTATTCATTTATGTAAATTAATGAATTAAAAGACGTATTTTCAGCTGAAACGTTCGGAAAAAACTATACATACTAGAAATTTCACAAGATGGAAGGCTGACGGTGGATTTGGACACTTATAGAAAATTTTTGTGAATATATCAATACAGTGAACATGGAAACCGCGATAATGCAAAGCGTCAAGGGAAATGAGAGGCGTTACGTTACCCGGTCCCAGCAAAGAAGGCAAAAGGAATCATCAACTCCCAGCCATTTATTGTCATGCTGCCACATCAGACCAACAATCCAAGCCACAAATCAACCAAAACGTTATCATAAATAAAACACAAGAGTTAGTGTACAAAACAATAACGGAATCACAATTCACAAAAATAATTTTAATTTTCTTGAGATTGATGGATGAATTATTTTTTTATTTTAAGATTGTAGACTATCATCAGATTGTTTCTATTTCTCCAAAACAACAATAATTTAAAAAGAAAACTGAAGCATTAAATTATATGAATATGATGGTGACAGTACAAAAACTACAAATAGAAATAATACAATATTGTTAATTGAGTATAGAACTAATATAAGGCATACCATATAGACAAAGCATCCACGGCAATCTCTGCATTCTGAAGATTTCCTGTCATCAATATTAATATTTTGTAGTACCAATTCTCTAAGCTGTGATTTCAAAATTACAGAAAAGTAATGATTAGAAATTACGAATCAAAAACCTTAAACAGCAATCACGAATTAATAGAAATCAATAGCTGAACTTAATATATCCAATCAAATTTGTGCACAGGAAAGCCTACCAGAGCATGACACCAGAAGCAGCGGAGAGTTTTACAAACTCCCAGAGACCAGAAAACGCTTCCATGGAGAAGCCAGTCCATGTAAGAGGGCACCCTCCACAAGCAACATACCCAAAATGCCCAAAAACCAAGATCCACCAAGAAAAATTCGAAGTCGCGGCTGTGCCAATCACTCCAAGCTGCATTTTGTACACAAACAGCCAACTCACAAAAATATGCACCAACAGAGCCACCAAAGTAACCCATGCAATCACCATATTCTTAAGCTGGCACTGCAAGAATCTCTGCAGTGGAAACTGGAAAGCAAAGCTGAAATGAAGCGGTATCATCCACACGGAAACCATCCCAGACAGCTCTGCCACGTCATCCGGCTGGCCCAATAGCTTCAATGCCGGAGAGGCAAACAGATACAGAGGCAAAAGCAGAACACAGCATATGAAAAGCACAATCCATGAACGTTGCATGTAAACACCCAACATGTAATACTTTTTGGCTCCAAAAGCTTGACCGCACAGAGTTTCCAATGCACTTGCCATTCCCAGCTGAAAAAATAACAAAATCACAAACACTTGTGAGAAACAGAGAAAGAAAAAGTCCTTTTAATTACTATCCAGATTGATTTTCTGCGAGAAATCCAAAAAAGGAAGCAGCGTGTAATTATGTTTGTTGGAAAAAAGTATTCTTAGTAACGGAAACTTTCAACCATGTTATTTTTCTGTAGTACCAATTAAGCCAGCTAATACTGATTTCTATTGATAGAGAGGGAGGGAGATTTACCAAGAGGCCGAAGTCAAAGCCAACGACAACATTATTGGCAATGGATATGGCAGCAAGCTCAAGATCACCCAAATGACCGGCAAAGGCTTGGGTGATGACAAGCATAGAGTAAGTGGCGAGGCGGCTGAAGATTGCAGGGCCAACTATATGCCACAGCTTCTTTGATTCAATCCAAAAATTTCTTGCAAGACTTTTATCTGAATCATCTTCTGATGGAACACTTGAAGCTAAATCTTCTAGCAGGGGAACCTTCGTATCTTCTAGCGCACCGTTGCTAGGCATGTTTGGCAGTCTCTCTATTAGATTTCTGTGGAGATTTCAATGGACCGAGAGAGAAGAAAATTGGTGGTCCTCGCCTCCCTTTTGAGCGTTGGCTTGTGACTTAATCAGCAGATATTCCAAAATACATCCAAATTAATACAACTAAATCATACGTATGTGTGTAAGTTGAATTTTATTACGACCACTTACAGATCATTGAAGCAAAGATATTGAGCCACGTGTAATTTTGTAATATCCAGCCACTTTCCTTCTGGGATGCACGGGAATCCACGTGGGGACCCTGGGGGGTCGGCTTCTCTCCCGTATGGCAGCAGGCAGTGGCCAACCCTTATCGTACAGAAACCAATAGGTCATTGCTCACCGCACCTTAATTGTAGGCATTTGCATACAAGTAGGACGATCTTTTGTCACCTAATTACAGTACAACAGGGATGCCGAATTACTTCAGATGGAAATATTTGTACATTTTGTGATAACGTTAACACGAGTTAACTTTTTCCTTTTTTTAAAAAAGAAAGAGGACGGACAAGTTCAAATTTAATGTTTTAACTCTTTTCCACTTTCACGAATCGAACTCGGACTTCCACAGCTCTATAACGATCTCTTCCACCTTCACGAATCGAACTCGGACTTCCACAGCTCTATAACGAGCATAGTGACCAACCCAACCACACCCTTAAAAGAACTATCTTATAATGACTATGAAACGTCGTACAAAACCCTATCTATCTAGACTTAGATAAAGAAAATTGTATATTCAGAATTTGATTTACATGCTTACAAAGCCGTTAACTATGATTTAGGATCGTCTCATAATCTATAGCTCTCTTCAATTTTTTATATGGATTTTTTTTTTTTTGGAATTTATTCCACTCTAAATATATTAAAATATCATTGGGAATCTATGTACATCTAGAGCCCAAAGGTCTATCAAGACTAGTTCAAAAATCTAAATTTTCCAAAATTTTAAGAGATCGTTGCAAAGGAAATGCAGTTAGTTTAATGAAATTAAAATTACATCATATATTAGAACTGTATTTACAATAAAATATATTAGTGTTTTTATATGGTACAAATTACAGCCTTTGAAAATTAAAGAACATTCTTAAAATATAATGAAACAAGCCACAATTGAGGAAATTATGATTTGCTATTGGCAGAGGAAATCTTGGTTTTGTTAGCTTGCAGTTAAGGTTGATCTTTTAGCTAACTTTCTTAATTTACTTGTTACTTGAATAATTGATTGCCTCGTTTATAGTTGGATTCTTTCCTTTAACAATATTGACTCCTACACAGTTGTGATTGGAGATATATATATTAATATATACATATTAACCTGAAGTGTAAATTTTCTTGGCGTTAATAGTTTATAATCAATTCTAAAGTGTAAATCTTAATCAATTATATAGTGTACAAAAATCTTTAATTACTCCATTGCATTAACAGTTTATAAAATACCCGGTCCCAGCAAATAAAGTGTTCTTAAGTAACTGGGGTAACATTTTAAATTTTCTTCTTGCTAGAGAAAAAAAAATCTTAATTAATTTCGAAATGCAAACTTTCTTGCAATTAATAGTTTAATAATTAATTACAAAGTGTAAAATAAATTTTAATTACTTCATTACATTAACATTAATAGTCTATAAAATGTCCGGGCCAACAAATGAATCCTTCTCAAATATTTAGCGAAATTTGTCGGTTTAATTTACCACAAAGCAACTTGGTCTTTAGCCGAGTGGTAAGAGCATCTATTCAAACAAGTGAAAGTAGTTGTTTGACTCCCATTAAAGTAATTAAAGTATTATGGGGTTTCAATCATTTCTTAAATAAATAATTGAGTAGAAATAATTTTTTTTTATAATTGAGTAGAAATAATTTTTTTTTTTTTTATGAAATGTGAGTAGGGTAGATATTTATCAAATGGTAGAGGGAATAAGAATTTAATTTACAAATATCAGTAGTAATCTCATATAATATAAGTTATAATCTGATTACAATATCAATGTTAAAAAAAAAGATACCCCAAATCCTTTCAAAAGTTTTTGTTACTTCATTCAAAAGTTTTTGTTATTTCAAATAAAATGAGTATTAATTTTGACACTAAATTCAAATTAAGAACAAAAAAATAATTCAAAAATTTATATAATATAATTTTACAAAATCTTTTGTGAATTAATATTAAATTTTGATTATCATATATCTTAAAAAAATAAATATTTTGTTTATATATTAACTTGAATTCAAATTAAAGAATAAAAATATTTTAAAAATTATTCATTAATTTTTTTTTAAAAAAGGACACTATGTTCATAAAAATATGAGGAATATTATAAATTAGGCAAATGAGGAATATTATAAATTAGGCAAACTAACAACTAAAATTTTGATGGGTAATAAAACCATTCAGATTACTAAGATATGTTGGGAGGTTTAAAAGTCAAGCTAGAAGTTATTTTTGGTCTTTGGTAATTTTTTAAGTTACTTTTGTCAAAATCATATTATATTTAGGGTTTGTTTGGAATTGATTTTAATAGTTTTAAAAGTAATTTTAAAAATTTAAAAACTAATTTTAGTATTTGATAAATTTTTTCATAAATTAATTTTGACAAAATTACCCTACAACGGATTTTGAAAAGTAGGGAAATATTAATTTTTTAAAATCTAATTTTGAGAATCAGTTTTATATTTAATATAATTTTATTTTTATCTTCATATATATTATAGAAATCCATTATTATCCTTATTAATTAAGAAAAAAATCCTTAACTTTAAAGAGATTATTATTATTATTACTATTTATATTGAGATAACAAAATAAGAAAATAAAATATTTATTTTAGTTATTAGTTATTATACATACACAATAAAAATATATATATATATATATAAGTATAAGATAATTTTACCCACAAGGATTACATGCAGTGACAGCAAGAACAACAGAATCATACCTTGTTGCCTGTTTTGCATTTATTTTTTGGTTCACACCAAAACAAAAAACAAAAATTCATTCTCACTTGATATAAGTTAATGCCGCCACCAAATTTGTCTCCATGAGTTCAGTGAAATAAGTTGATTCATGATCTAAGAAACAAGATAAAATTCTTCAAGTAGCGAGACATGTAAAATATGACATATAATTCATTAAATGATTAATAATTTTTTTATAAATTTTAAGTGAAATAATTACATAATCTCATCATCACCTATTTAAAATTAAATTATTTCTCAAGGTAAGTCGTTTTCAAATTCCACTTAACAACAGCGTACTTTGGTTTGTAGGCCTATGCAATAATATTTCTTTACTGTAGTAAATTAATACCAAGATTTGAGGGGTCTTTTCTTTCCTTTTTTAATTAGAAATATAACACCTTAATGAGATTAAAAAAAAAAAACATGTAAGTAGGCAGACATTATGAAAAGGATCATTGCATTATATGTAAACATATTTTTGCAGATTTACGTCGGCACAAAGTTTTGTCTTTAAAACCAAAAAAGAGAAAAAAAAAAATCACTTTTAACACTTTCTTTCCCAGATAAAGAAATTAACGAAAAGTACTGTAAAAAGCATAAGGCAGGTAAAAAGGTTAAAAGAGTGCCACAAGCCTACTTTTTCTTGAATTGGACAGTTCACAACTTCAAGTGTCTTGAAACTTTTGAACCGTGATTTATATCTCTGAAAAAAATACTGAAAAATTATTTAATCATTCAAATCTTTTTGTGTAGTCTATGTATATATATATATATATATATATGACCTCCTTCAATTTTATCTCTAGCCACTAAGAGTATATGTATAATAATGTATATAAAAATATGGATTGGATCCCTCTTGAAACATAGGCATACTGTCTTCATTTTTAGAGGAAAATAAGGAGCTTAAAATTTGATGAGTTTTTTCCATGCTCTACCCTTATAATAAATGTATTTTAGAAACCAAAATAATAATAATAATAATGTTCTTCGGAGGCTGTTTTACAAAAGTAATGTTCATAAACCACACAAAAAATTATACATACATATGTATATTATTTTTCTCTGTTAACTTTGTTTTGAAAATGGTCCTAAACGTACCCACTCTATTGCTCAAGACACCAACTTCACCATGAGTGCAATGAAGAAAAACGAGTTCCGGCTTCTTTAGAAATGGGCCGATTTTGGGGTACGTTTCAGCAAATGAAAGTGGCCCAACTTTATAAACGAAACAAAAGATCGGTTACGGGGTGAAGACGGGCTGTGCAGCAGGAGCTCAAAACCCATACCGCACAAAACAATCTCATTATTATTATTTTTTTTAAAAGAAACTCATTAAAGTTATTTGGTCCCTAAACTTTTCTCATCAACCCATACTTTCTAATTAATCACATGACTTTTAAAATTACCCTTTCAAAGAACAATGAAAATAAATATCATTTGACTTTATTTATTTGATTAAATTAAAATTAGAAAAATTATTTCTGTATTATTTTTCTTTTGTTATATGTACATCTAATCACCACAAAATTTTGATATATTTTTTTGAACCACCTTTATTTTTAAACTTGTATCAATCAAGCACTTTGACACTAAAAATAATCATTTTACCCCTAAATAAATTAAAATATTATTTTATTCTACAAAATTAAAAAAATAATAATAAAAAATTATAATTACAATAATACCCATAAATTTAATAAAATTAATAAATCACAAAATCTAAGATGTTGATTTTTTATAATTATAATTTATTTAAAAATTATCAAGCTATTTTTTATAATTATAATTTCATTTAATTATTGTAATTAAATTAAGTATATGGGAGTTTACAAAAAATAACATATAGAGAAAAGATCCCTATAATTGTTATAAACCTTCATACAATTAAAATTAAGAAACTTCCCTATCCAAACTAAATGAAATTATAATTACAAAAAAAAATTAAAATGATAATTTTAAAAATAAAATTATAATTATAAAAAATTAATATTTTTGGATTTTGAAATTTATTTGTTTTATTAAATTTAGAGGTAATCTTGTAATTATAATTTTTATTTTTAAAATTTTGTATAATAAAATAATTTTTCAATTTATTTAAGGGTATGATTATCGTTTATAGTATGAAGTATGTGATTGATACAAATTAAAAAACCTGTCAAAATATTGTGGTAATTAAATATGTATATAATAAAAGAAATGTGATGCAGTGATAATTTATCTCTTATAATAACAACTCTAGATTATTTTTTTTTTCTTCTTCTTCTACCAAGACCTTCACCATTTTTTGATTCTTACGAGGAGAGTAATACTTTCAAGTTTCAACATCATCAAACACCATTTTTCTGACCTAATGATAATTATAAATAAAAGTAACAATTATAAAATCATGCTCTAAAATCTTGACCATTAACTTATTTCGAATTAAAGTTAGATAACTATAACTTAAAAATTATAGTATTAGAGTATTTAGTAAATATCAATTGCTGTAATTTATAAGTTATATTAATTTAATTTTAAATTTATATAAAAATATATGTTATATTTTTATTAATTTTTAAAAAATTATTATTTAAAAATTATATTACTACATATTATTAAATTTTATTTTATAATTATAATTTTTTTTTCATAATAACTATAATTATACCATCTCAATACCAAACATAACACATGTCCTCATCCTCGGGCTCCTTCAGCTTTTACGTTAATTAAAGGGAGAGAATTCAAATGGTTAAATATTAAATTTTAACACATACTACGTTTTTCTGCTTGATTTTTGGATGCTGACATATCTTCCTTGACGAACAAAGCAGAAAAGAGTTTGAGGTTAAGAAGAAAGTGGTACACAACTTTTTTTAAAAAAAAAAAAAAAAAAAATCCTTGCATCCCCTATGCTTGCTGGCCATGTAGCAGTGGTCGTGACTGCCGGGCTGGAATTGATTGGTGAGAAGGGATCTTATTGAGCCAGCCAGCAGCAGATTCAACGGAAACAGAGAAAATAGATGAGAGAGAAGAGAAATAAAAAGATAATACCTTTTTAATCAAATTATTTAACAAGTAACATTACACGTACAAAATTATGATACAAAGTTTGTAATGTCAATATCTCATTGGTTAATATATGTTTATAATCACAACAGTGTCTTGTGGTAATTTTCATTTTTTTAATAACACTTAGAAAACTATGTCAGTACAAAGTTTGTGAACTGTTTTAAGTCAAACTATGTCAGTACAAAATTATGATACGAAACGAAGTTTGTACTACCATTTGAATTTGATGATAGGGCCAGCTGTTAAAATACTTTTGCTCTCAACCAATCTCGTCTTAAATAAAGGAAAGAAATGGGATAACAAAAGTTGAAAACAACTTGCCAAGATGGGGAAATAAAGAGTTTTCAATTTTGTTAAGAAAGCCAATTTGACCTTACGGGTGGAATCGAGCAAGTTCTATATTCCGATAAGAGTTGGATCACATACGAAATGCCAGCAAACGGTAGCAAGGATTAATGTGTAATATAATCAACTTTCCTAAACTAAATTACGTGATATGCTAAAACTTGAGCTGGAGGCTTATGGTATGTTAGTTACAATTTTTTATATTATAGTATTAAAATATTTTAATAAACACTAATTATTATAATTTAAAAATTATATTAATATAATTTTTTAATGTATAATAAAAAATTTATTATATTTTTAATAATTTTATTAAAATAATTATTTAAAAATTATATTTATTACATATTATTAACTTTTATTTTATAATTATAATTCTTTCACAATAATTATAATTTTTAAACTGTAACACCTCAATTCTAAACATATCCTTAATTATCATTATAAATAACGGTAATTGTTGAGTGGTTATTTTTAAATATTTAAACAATCACCTTACCTAGAAACAAAATGCACTCATTCAAGATGGTCAATTGAGGTTGAACAGTTATAACTTTTAAACTACAGAACTAAAGTATTTGATAAATACTAATTAATATAGTTTGAAAGCTATGTTAATATAATTTTTTACATAAATGATGAAAAATTTATTATATCTTTAATAATTTTATCAAAATTATTATTTAAAAATTATATTTACTATATACTATTAACTTTTATTTTATAGTTACAAATTTTTTTACATTAACTATAACTTAAAAGTTACAACAACTCAATCATAAATATATTATTAAGTAGTGTTTATTTTTTTATTTAAAATATGAATGAGTCTGAATATTACTAAAATTTGAATGGGTCTAAATGTATATGCCTAAAAAATATGTTCGTTTTTTATTATTTGACATATAAATATAAGTGATAAATTGTTTATTTTTATAAGCTTAAAACATTTTAATTATAGTATTTTTACACTTATAACTTTAAAAATATTATATATATTTTTAAATTTAATTAATTATATATTTACAATACTTTATAGCACAATAATTTTTAAATATTATAAATATTTATAAGATAGGTATTTGATATATAATTTATGAAAAATAATTTTAATAATAATATTTTTTTATAATTTAAAATAATATTCATACATTAAAAATTATTATTTAATAATAAAAGAATTATTTAAAATTCAAATTTAATGTGTAATATCTAATAACTACGTAGAAAATAAATACATTTACTAAAATTATTTGTGAAAAAAATAATAATTTTTTATTTAAATATTTTATTATTTAAATAAAATTAAAAAAATTTTACTTTTTATTTAGATAAAAATATCTTACAATAAAATTTTAAATATAAAAATAAATTAAAATATTAAAATATCTTAAATTAAGTCAAATTAAAACTTCATACCAAAAAAAAAAAAAACTCTTTAATCCTGTAAACTACTTGATCTCAATAGCAAAATAGATAAATCTACATGGAAATAAAGGTTAAAAAGTTAATCTTATACCTTATATCAACATAACTAACAATTAAAAAATAAAATCAACTAAATTATTCTTAAATTTTTAATAACAAACTTTAAAATTAATATAAATTATATCACTTAACAATCACTTATATTATATATATAATATCATGAAAATTCAAACTTATTATCTATGATTATTTTACAAAGTTATTATGATTGATAATTGTTAAATAAAAAATATAGTAAATAATTAAGATGCCGAGGTACCAAGAAGATAATTGGATTTGGATTAAAATAACGGACATGAAAAATTAATCACAAAAAATAAAAGAACAACAAACTGTTTTATTTAAAATATAATTATTAGATAATAGATATACACCAGCCAAAATCCAATCTCTACAGTCATCCGCTCCGCGGATCCACCCATAGTCAAAAGATCAAAACACGTGTAGCGCTACCCACCACGGTCAAACCCCACGTAGAAGAATCATCAATCAATAATAATCATGATCAAACAATCAGCAGTGAACAAATGAATCCATCAAAATACAAAAATAATATAAAGAAAAAGAAAAACGCTACTCATCGACAAACAAATAAAAATAACAGATCTACGGATCGGAATATAAGCCGATACAAGATAAACCGGAAATCAAATAAATCCTAAGCCATGACAAGGGCGAAGAATGTTCCGGCGAGAGCAGTGCCAAAGATAGCAGCTCTGTTGACCCAACCGTCGACGAAGCTACCACCGGGCACGTTATCAGCAGGATTTGACTCGCTTCCGGGTGCATTAGCTGCAGGTCCGGTAGGGACGGAGCCAGGGGTGGCAGCCGGTGGACCGGTTTTGGATGGAGTTGGAGCTGGGCTTGGCGATGGAGTTGCTGGTCCTGGTGTTGGTGTTGGTGTTGGTGTTGGTGTTGGTGTTGGTGTTGGCGTTGCCGGTGCAGGTGCTGGTGATGGAGTTGGCGATGGAGTCTTTGGTGCCGGTGCCGGAGCGGTTGGTGGTGTTGACGGTGGCGGTGCAGGTCCAGCACCTGGTGCCTGGGCCATGCAAGAGGTGGCCAAGAGACCCAAGAAGAACAATACTTTAAGCATTGAAGAATTCATTTTCTTATTCTATAAAGATTTGAGATGGGAGAGAGAGAGAGAGAGAGAATATGGAAAAAGAGAGCTTTTTGAGTGTTGGTGAATTGTGATTGTGAGTTTGGAAACTGGAAAGGGGAGTGAATGTGTGTATGTATATATATATATATATATATATATATATATTAAAAATAATTGTAAATGAGAAAGTGGGAGAGTTGGAAAAGAGAGCAAAAAGATTAAAATTCTATTGGTAATCAATAATGTCACAGAAACCTCGAATCGTTTAAACTCTCTGTGTATGAATCACTTTGTTGCGCGTATCATGTTATATAGAGACACATAATACGCGCACATATTATATGACAGGCCAATTTAGCAATGGCGGTGTGAATAATTGTATTTATATTTTACTTTCTTTCTTTGAGGTTTCTTTAAGGATGAAATACAGACGCGGCTACAAAAAGCATCAAATCAGGAAACGACACCTGTGTCTATCGGGCGATTTTAGTAAGTTAACCGTGTTGATAAGTCAGATTATTGGTCAGATTTGTTTCTTGATTTGACGATAATGCCACTGAGGTTGGACATGTGTCGGTTAATAAAGGTCAGTAACATGTCTCTTTCTTGACAATTATAAAAAATTTGGTCACCTTCCCCTCACAGTCTGTCCTCCGCGTTAACCTTTTACCCTCAACGACTCCAAGCGTAAGTAAGCGTGGTCGGTTTGATTTTACAGGAATACCCTCTCTTGCCAACTTGATGATATCTTAACCATAATCATTCGACCACAATATTATCAAGTAATCAGATATTCAACATAGACTTGTCTAGAGTGCGAGCAGTGAGACAATAAATGACGGACGTGGCAAATACCCATTTGATCGTAGAAATGATTATCAGAAAACTTGGTCAAATCAAATGCTTCGCCACACGTGTCAGAATACTGTGGTTTTGAAAGAGACTCTCTGTTGTATACTAAAGATTTTCTTACTTTAATTGGAGTTTCAGATTTTACTTTCTTTTTTTTTTTTTGTGTGTGTGTTTGTTTGTTTGTTTTTTTTTTTTTTAAAAAAATTAAATTAGCTGTGTTTTATAGCCGTTTTGTGGAAGATAATTGTGGAGAGAGAAAAAATTATTTTAAAGTAAACTCTGCAAATGGAGAACAACCAACACGTTCAATTTCTGTGCAAAAAATGTTTTCGTCTTGCTGTCGTGCCCGAACATGGATGCCTGAGATGTGATACTGTGATGTACAATTGTTTAGAGGAACTATACATTTCACCTGCTAAGAAGCCACGTGTTATTCGTTCTTGTGTGACAAGCACGTGTCGAGCTGGGATAGCTATTGTACAAGTTTTCTATGCATCCGAAATTACAGGCAATGGGATCGAAATAAATTAGTCAATCTTATCGTACAATTCAAGTTACCTAATTCACAAAATAGGGAGCTGGCAAAAAGCTGGCAATAATTAATTAGATTATATCCAAATTTCGAGAATATAAGCATATGCAAGGCAATCATTTGTTTTCATTGCTCGCTCCGAAAGTGAAAATGGCGTTTTTCTGGGTTTTTATTGAGGGAGACTCTTGAGCAAGACTCATTTTGCGTACTTACAAAAGTATTACATCATTTTCAATCCACCAGCCTTATATAATCAGGCTTTGCCATGAAACCACCGATAAATATTAAAATACTATTAATGTACTTACATAGTTGAAATATATCATTTGTATTATAACTGAAGTGATAACTTATGTGTTATTCATTAATTAATGAATATTATAAAATTAGTATACTAATAATATTAGTATAAAGTCAACAATCACCTAATGCAAGTAATCAACTATTGGTGTTTTAATCGGTATATAATTTATGTATCACAATCATATAAAATGTAGCATTATTGATACAAGAAAAAAAAAATTGACAACAACTAATAAAACTATTAAAATTGATAACATTAAGCAATAACACTAAGCAAAAGTATTAGCAGCTCAAGAAACAATTTATTAGAATGACACTAAATTTTTGGAATTTAAACTCTACCCAGACAAGTGAGAATGAGATTAAATTACCATTAGACAATACTTTAAAAATCCAACATGAGAGATAATAACATATGACTAAGGCTCACAAAGTTGAAAGTTTCATGTTACAATGGCATAAGTTATATATTTTTTTTCTTTTCACAAATTTAACCATCAAAATAAGCTTTTTTTTTTATTCCCTTTTTTGTACTTATCCCCAAGAACAAATTATTATTTATTATAAATTGAACATTTCCTCCCCAACGTCACATTCTAATTTCGACTTTGATGAAATTGCTAACATTAAATATACAATTAACACATAAGTCTTTAGAACCAAAAAGAAGCAAAGGGGAGATAACATGTTCAAAATTCAGCACGTTCTAAGATATTGTAATGCAATTGCTCATGCTATAGTTATTGGTGATACTTGTGTTTGGAATGGTTCTTCATTTCCTTCACAAATTATGTCTGTATACACTCATTTGATTTTAAAAAATAATAAATCTTTCTATCAAAACAAAAAACAAGAAACGCGTCAGTCCATACTCCTTCCTATAACATTGTTAACGATTTGATGTCGCATCTAATTCCCGAAAGAAACAATGGCTAGCACTGACGTCCAAAATGGTGTGTGAATTTATTCATTTGTTTATTTTTGGGAACACGGTAAGACTCGTTCGAATGCTAGAAAATTGGGGGGCTTTGCCCTTACGTATTCGTGACACAAGAATTTTGTGAAACGAATCAACGATGGTCTAGTGGTGAATTTAGGCATACGTGTAACAAAGCAACTAACTGGACAAGCAAAGCAACAAATTGAAAAAAGACATTGACCTATAGCATTCCGTGAGTTGTGGGGATCCATTTTCCAACATTGTAACAGCTCTTTGATATTATTGTTCTTTATTAATTATTATTTTTTATATATTTAAAAAAAATAAAAATAAACCAAGCATATCGTTATCTTTACGTATTGTCAATTTTCGTTTAGATGTTACCAATATAATAAAAATAAACCAATTTTCGTTTAGAATCATTCTTCTCTCAATATAATAAAAGTACAGAATAAATATATTTTAGATGTTACCAATGACTGAATGACCAGTTGCTTTCAGTTGTTGTTTTTTCCCTAGAATGGCAGCTGTAATTTTTTAGTACAAACTCTTAACCTTTTTTTATAGGGCAGCGAGCTGGAATATGCAGATATGGAAATACTTTGTCAAACGTTAACGTATTTCACGGTTACGACGCTCTGATATAAATGATTTTTCAAGAAGAAATTTAAGTAGCCAATCTCATGAAGGCAAACGAAAATGAATTTTATCTAGTGGCATTCGATCACAGAATCCATTAACAGCTGCATAAATGACTAAAATTTGTGTTTTCAATTGGAAGTGGTGCATATTGCGGTTGGAAATATATATATATATATATATCTATATCTATATATGTTAGAGTTCTATCACTTTGAAATTACCTATGAGTAATATGACCAAGAGCAAGTAATTATTTTGAGTTAAAACTCTATAATATATTAAATATAATATTTAAGATATGAAGTGACTATTAAGAAGATAATTACTCTAACAATTAGTTAAATTTTTTTTAGTGATTATTGAAAAGATGATCACTATACTTGGAATGCTACAAATAAAGAACAAATCTATAAATAAGGAATGCTAGAAAAAAGGTTAAGTAAAAAAAAAGTAAGATGTAATTTAGAGAAAATTCAAGTCAATGGAAACTTAGAGGGTTCTTGCAACGTGATCAAAGAGCGTTTTCTAACTTTGTGATCATCCTCTGATCACAAATCAATAACACAACATTGATTTATCGATTTTCCACATATAATATGGATATGTGTTTAAATTCAAATTTGTAAAATTTTATGTTGATTATTGCTCGAAAATCAACATTGGTATTAGAGCTAAATAGGTTGTATTATGATTTAAGCATGTAAAGCATGAGACTCAAGCATGTTCTTAAAAAAAAAAATTTCACCACGCACTCATGTTAATGGCATGATAAAATTTACTTATTTTTTATGCCATGCAACTGAATTAATAAATACATAGGGGTGCATAGATTAATTCCTAGTTGCCATGAGGATTAATATGATTTATGTAATGAGTAAAATGAAAACTTAGGTTATGAACCTGTAAATTTATTTTACTCATATCTTTCATGATACATATAACTTATGAATATGAAATTTGTATTATTAGAAAGAGCATGAAAATATCTTTTCAACGGTATATTATATGCAAAATTCCAACATGTATCAAGAGGGAACGAAGCATTTGAAGTTTTGGTTCGAAATCTAAAAAATTGTTGAGGTTGAAGAAGATAAACAATGATTCCATGCACAATCCCACTCGCGGGAAGGTGTGTGTATCAAGACATCAAAAATAATTGGGATATGTATACACGATTGTCGGAAACTGAAGGATCACACTCTTCATCTAGGAGTTTGCTATAGAACATGAATTTTGGCCAAATTTAGTATTTTTGGGGCAATGCTGAATTTTGAACTACTAGTGTAGATATTGGTGAGAGATAATCGTAGGAAAAAAAAAAAAAAGAAATCGACTGTGAAGTCTAAATCTTATTTTATGGTCATTTTACTAAATGTGCATGCATACAAACAGGGGCTAAAACGAGGGGAAGAATTAGTCTAATTGCACACTGTAGCGCTACGCATGCACCACACGGCAGCCACGTGTTTGACATGTGTTAAACACGTCATCGACACACGGCAGCCCATTCTGAGTGGATGAACTGGTCACGGACCCAATCAAATCGCTAGACCAAACCGAACTGAGTTAGAATTGAACCAATTTTGCGCTTTGAGTAAAGCCCATTCGCGGCTCTGAAGAGTGTAATCCACGTACCGCCTTCCTGACCAAATTTTGAGGCAATGTTGGCGACGATCGTTTCAGATTTTTATTCTCTATTTTACTATAATTTAAAATTAATTTTTATAGTATTCTATTTTAATTTTAGTTAGTAAATACTTTAAACTTACAGAAAAATACTTTATGTAAGTATAAAAAATCTGAAAAAATTATTTTTGCATATGATGATACATCCTTAAGAGAGTTGTGCTTCAGTGAGAGCATTACAAAGCTTTTGAAACATAAATGAGAATAATCCTAATGTAGTAATATGGGTAAATTGCATGTTTAGGAAAATTATGACAAAAAATACATGAGCCTAAGGAACTTTGGTACCGAGAGAGACTTTTTGAGTCTCCACCATCTTCTTGAGAATTTTTCCAATATATTATCCATGTGAACAGATGCATGATTGATGTATTCTTATGACATATTTTATGAGTGTGAGTTCTATTGCTAGCAAATATCATTATTTTAGATTTTGGATCTTCCAAATCATTCCCGCAAGTGATTCATACCCATTTTTTTTTCTGATTATTCAATAAAAATATTCATTTTCTTTATAAAAAATAGGAGGTAAAAACCAATAAATTTCTCTTTCGATTCATTCCTGGAGTTGAATACCTCATTCAATAATTGTTTTTGCTCCAATCCGCAGGAAAAAATAGAAAAAGTAAGTCTCTTATAATACACTAGATAAATTATGAGAGAATAAACAATAAATGACTAATATTTTGCGCAATATACTAGACCTATGTCAACTCAATGTTTGGAAAGGATGATCATTAGAAGCCTCGATAATTTTTCGAATCCAATCATTATATTAAACTTATTATATTTTTGGGCTATTTAGTTGCAGTAAAATAATTAAATGTGTAAATGAAATCATGAAAGTTGTTCTTATCTTTGTGGTTTGTGTTTTTTTTTTAGTATAAAAAAGAAATGACAATAATAGTGTCGTGACTTAATTAAACAAAAGAATTAAACTAAACGGTAATAATTACGATATTTAGTACCGTAAAGTTCAAAACCTCTTGAAATTATAAGACTCACTAGAGATACTTACAAACATTATGACTGAGCCACTAAAGGGTAACTTTACTCAACATAAAAGAGATCTTAAAGTTTATGATGCTTGGAAAATAAAAAACTATAGTGTGTGTATTTTGTTATTGAGCGCTATGAAAGATTATTTTATATGTGAATACGAGGAATAATAAATGGCTCACCAAATATGGAATGCCTTGAAAGATAAGTATGGTGGTATTTCTACCACCAAACTTAGAGGATTGACTATTAAATTTAACACTTACAAATTGCACCCAAATACTTCGATGAAGCAACATTTAAGAGAAATGCCACATTTAATAAGAGAGTTAAAAAATGCTAATAGCATAAAAACTTATGAACAATAAGTTCAGGGAGTTATTCGATCTCTTCTAAATAGTTGGGAGCATATAAAAATTAACATGACACGCAATAAGAGTGTAAAGAAGTTTGAAGATATTTAACGTTACTTGGAGTTGGAAGATGAGTGCCTAGTGGCAACTAAATCTTTCTCTTAACTTTATATCGCTAATACTAATTGGAGAAAAATTTCGGGCTTTAAATCCAAAAGAAGAGGT
Organism: Murraya koenigii; assembly: GCA_025617385.1. NCBI lineage: Eukaryota > Viridiplantae > Streptophyta > Magnoliopsida > Sapindales > Rutaceae > Murraya > Murraya koenigii. The sequence continues at coordinate 30,070,220 of CM046813.1, forward strand.
AAAATATCCTCTTAGAGTATAAAAAGATCTTATTAAGAGCAATCCAATTTGGGTAAGTGCAAGAGAGGTAAACATGTTATAATTATAGCAAGCTTGGCTATTTTGCTCGTGATTGTACTGGTAGAAAAAAGTACACACTAAATCTACAAATTTACATAAACTGTATGTAATAGGCTTTGTTTATATGATTGAAACTCATCCTTTGTGGCTTTTAGATTCAGATTCAGTAGTAGCGAAACACGTAGTCAATCGAAGCCTATGTGGAATACGTCAAATTAGTTAAGGAACTAAGTGGATATACACGGGGAAAAACTCAAGAGTTGAAGTTAAATGGATTGGCACTTGTAAAAACTAAAAAAAAAAAAAAAACTACTTTATCTTACTGAGTTTATTGAAATATATATTTTTTAATGATCTTATAACACTTAAAATTCAACTTGATGTTTACGTTATAGATGTGAGTTACGATAACAAATTTTTAAAATTAAAGGGATTGGTAAGCTAGCGTGAATAATAATTGATATTAAAAATAATAAATTGTATTCACTAATTTTTTTTCATTATTGGCATTGATTTTACTAGTAGAAAGTGTATTTTCAATTTCAGCCATGAATTTTTGTGAAAAATCCTCTATGAAATTAGATGAGAAACCAGTGATTAATTGATAGTATTTTTGTCTATATCAAAAAAATTATTTTATATTATTGACTATAAGGTTATTTTTCAATATTTGAAGATATGAATTGAATTGAATATATTAATTAAATTTTTATTTTGATATTTGCTACTTACTGATTATTTTTTAAATTAAATTATTGTTTGCACTTAAGCCCTGCTAAATTGTACTCCTGACACCGCCGCTAGTTGCAGCTATCCAATAAAGAGACTGCTTCTCAATTTGAATCTGAAAAAAAATTCCGAAGAATGCCGAAGGTAAAGACATAACGGTGTCCAAAATCCGGAGGGCTGGGAATTGATCGAACCTACCCTTGGTGAATTACAGGCAAGGATGAGAGAAGCTGAAAATGATCCACAGGATGGAAAGACAAAATGTGAGGCATTGTGGCCTATTTTAAAATTAAATAGCACATCAGAAGAGCCGCTATATATGTGGAGCTATATGAGTTCTGTTCGGATCAAGGCTATATATGCAGACCGAAATCTAATTTGTAAACGGAAAAAGCCGGGTTATGAACGTTTATGTTGCTAAAGATGCATGCAGCCTCGTGATCACAACTTCCAAACGACATGCGTGTGCCCAAGAACCTGAGGGACGAGAAGGTTGTGAAAGTGTGTCTACTGCTGTTGTCGAGGCTGTGCAAGTGGAGATTTATCAACTGCTCTGTAACTTTCTTAAACATGAAAAAACAAAAATTATAAGTGAATAGATCCGCTAGTTTAACTAAATTCAAATATGAAAACAGAGTCCTACCTAAACGATAATAGAAAATTGTCGATCACATACCAAATGCCACTCTGAAAAATTTAGTTGACAAAAATTAAAATACTCGCTAAAATAACTAACCATCAAGTATATGTCCCACATGAAGTAATCAAATCATGTCAGCTTGTTCATGTGAGACAATAAAGGTTGGGTGACAACAATTTGGCTATTTTGATGCTTAAATAAGTTATGTAATAGTTTTAAGGATTAAATGATGATAATCTACAAGTATTTTAAGGTAAAATAGCCTACCCAAAATTGTTTACATAGTTTCGATTTGAAAAAAAAAAAATTTACTAACTACATACTAGATTTGAACAATTAGCCCCAAGCGAAGAAAGTGATAAAAGAGAAAAAAAAGAAAAAAGAAAAAAGAAAGGGGTAAAGAAACATTGCTATTGTAGACAATGCTGCCCCATTAACCAGGCCCAGCTACTTGAATTGTAAAACTAGCCTCTAAATTATAATGGTCTCATTTTCTTAGTACATCCAACATCATTTAACCAAAAAATGTTGTTAATGTTGCCAGTTCCCATCTCTTCAAAATTTTTGTCTGGGACAAAGCAGAAAATTTAAACCCGAGGCCTCTCCCGATCAGCTGCAGATTCAATTTATTCTCACACTTAAATGGTGGTTTCTGGAACAATGTTATCAACAAACATTTGTCTACTAAAATAACTATCGTTGTCACATCCTATATGGCCAGTGCAAGAGTATGAAGTCCAAAAGTAGATTTGTGAAGAGGGAAAACACATTTGTGCATTTGAGCCGCCCTTGGCCTTACCGAAATGCTCATTCGTTCAACAAATAAAATAAGTAAGAAGAAAATGCTCTTTTATTTTGTTGTTGATGTTAGAACTGCAAGCACATGAAACCCTTTAATTTGTAGGTTCGGAACCACCCAATGCTCCAGTATGTAGACGAACACGACCTTGTATCATATCATATCTGAAACAACAAAAACAATTGGAATACAGACCATAAGGGACAAACAAATTATATTATGGGAAAAGCGATAAATTCTCTGTCTTCAAACAGTAATGCAGAATAAGTGCAAAAATTTTCATGCAATTGCTGCATATTTATTGGTCCCCTGAATTACTCAACAAGCTGTTATTTCTTTCTGATGAATAATTTATCGGCATTTCAATGAATCTGTGGCATGTACCCTTTGATGGCTTAATGGGTTTCTCTCAGGTGAGAGAGATTTGGCAATTTCTGAAAAACTAATTCATGCATATTACTTTAAATAAGTATGATTTAATATATAATGTTTGCATGCATATATAAGTTGTTTTGATGAATTTCATGGATGGTTTTATCATCTGCATTTGTAGTAACAATATATGGAGGAGAAGTTTGGGATGCCTAAACTTGCTGTGAATGCATATTCAACTTTGATAAATATATTCCAAAAAGTGAAAATCCGATGAATGAAACCTCTCTCTATGGATATTTTAATTATCATTTTTTAAAAATGCGAGAACAGGTAAACTCCAATCCATTTTTTGTTCCCATACTCTCTCATGTTCAGTCAAAGAGTAATCACTCGGCCACGCTCCCATGACACTCAGTCATGTAATTACCAATATTAATTTATGTTAATAATATCCACGTACCTAAGTTTACAATTTCGAAAAAAAAAAGACGTTGCCTAGAATAGTGCAAGAAAAGACATTGTGTTTGGTATTATTTTTTATTTTGTTTTATAGAATAAGAATGATTAGTTTTTTATGAAAATAAAAATATGTTTGGTAGCTTGTTTTTAAACTAACGTATGAAAACGAGAACAGTTAAAATGCGTTTGGAAATTTGACTGGAAAGATAAGCAGAATGAAATTTTATTTGGTAACTAGCTACTTTTTAATTATATTTCAAAAACTACATTATATCTCATAGACCGTAATCGTCATGGATTCTCCTTCTGACAAAGATATAGAAGCTACGAGACTGTCTAGGGCGTCTCTCCTTGTGTTATGTCTCCTTGGCACATGTTCAATGTCAAAATATGCGAAGTCACATGTTAATTCGTTCATTTCTGTATGATACAGTAAGAGATTTGGTTTTCTAATTTCATAGATGCCATTCATTTAGTTAATTACCAACTTTTAGTTACCTCATTTGCAGTTGATGGACTTTGATGCCACATGCTAGTTTCATTCCCATAATCAGAGCTACGTATTTTGACACATTTTAGAACATGACTCCAACAAAATGAAGGAATGCGAGATCAATAAAGACAATTTTAACCTTTGATTTTAGATGTTTTTATATATGTCTAATTTTTTTAATATATTACTGATATAAAACAATTAGAAAGATACTAATATGATAACTAGAAGTATACTAATATTAAAATTAAAAATAGAATGAATTTCTCTGCTCTCTATAATATTCTTTAATATGACACGAATCAAAATAGAATCAAAATAGAATCTCACGTGATATTTAGAGGAGTATGATACGAATAAAAAATAGAATCTCATGTGATATTTAGAGAAAAATCACCGCTCTCTCTAATATTTTATAATATGACAAAGCCTGAAAATAAATTATTATACCAAACATTAAGGGTGAAAAAGATGTTTTTCCATTCATAAAACGTAAAAAAAAAATGATAATCAAGAACTTTTTAATTTTTGTATTTTTTATTTATAGTTAAAAAACGTATCAACCGAATAAGTTTTACACTTGCATATTTTCATAAAACAAAAAAGGGTAAGCCAGAGACGATACCAGACAAGGGCACAATACAGAATGGCAATGCGGGTCAATCATGACGGTTGGTCAAACTTTGCAAACAGCTTTACCAATAAAGTAAATTCTGTGAAAACTCCACCACCACACATGCGTATTGTAGTTGCAGCAGCCGAGAGACTTAAGAGGTTAAACAAAATTAACAGAGAAACCGTAATGGAAAATGGAATTCAAAAGAAACCCAGAATTTTGTGTCTCCACGGATTCAGGACAAGCGGTGAAATCCTCAAGAAACAAATAGGAAGATGGCCCGAAACCATACTCCAAAAGCTCGATCTTGATTTTCTTGATGCTCCATTTCCAGCCCTCGGAAAATCAGGTGTTGAAGACTTTTTTGATCCCCCTTACTACGAATGGTACCAAAGGAATGAGGTAATTCTTTTTTTTCCCTAGATCTTTATTTCCCACAAAACTTGGATTTTCATCTTTATATATTTTAATTTAAATTATTCTATAGCAAGACCAGTGGCAATGGCTGTTTTCTTATTGTAGGATTGTACTGAGTATATGAACTTTGAAGAAAGCATTGCATATATTGAAGATTACATGGTAACTCATGGTCCTTTTGATGGTTTGCTGGGCTTCTCTCAGGTGGGCACCTGAGAACTTGAACTATTTTTGGTTTTATTTTCTTGGAGTTTATTGCTACTTGCAGCAATTGTGTTCAGTTTCTAATTTGACCGATGAGATTTTAGGGAGCATTTATATCAGCTGCTTCACCAGGGATGCAAGCCGAGGTAATTAAAATGTCAATTATCATTGTTGCTTAATTTTATCCCGTTCCTAATTTTGAGGAGGAGAACGAGTTTTGACCATTTTTTATTTTTTATTTTTTTTCCCACTAATGTGCTCAATTTCTGAAACTGTAGGGAGTGGCTTTTACTAAAGTACCGAAGATAAAGTTTGTGATACTAATTGCGGGGGCTAAATTCATAGGATTCAAGTTTGGGCAGCCTAAGCTTGCGGTCAATGCATTTTCATCTCCAGTTCAGTGCCCATCTCTTCATGTTATAGGTCAACACAAGATTCAAAAACTCTGCATAATTTCTATTGCTTACAAGCTTCCAAAGAAAGAATACAAAACTATGCTTTTGGTATCAATCATTAATGTTGAAGCTTAATGGCTCTTATCATTTTTCAAGATCACATGTTCCTGTTACATGTATTGGAAAAATTGAAGTGAACCCATTACATGATTGTAGTTTCAGTGGTATAACAATAGCTTGCCTACAAAAGAGGAAAAAAAGGGAACAAGATTATATGATGATTGCGATTAGATTAGAACAAATTTCTATGAAGCTAAAAAGACTGGAGAAGTTGTTTCTTTTTGTTTTCTGCATAATTTTTCAATAATGTGAGAACGGAAGTTTATAAGAGCTAGAGACATAATCATTTTCAATTGATGAGCATGATATGTGGAATGTGATGTAGGTGAAAATGATTTCTTGAAGGAGCAAGGAATGGCTCTTCTGGAATCATTTGTAGACCCTGTTGTGATTTATCACCCGAAGGGGCACACTGTCCCAAGAATTGGTCAGTTCTTTCTTTCTTTACTAAAAGCATATGATTTTAATGTCTCACGTCATTGCATCAATTTGCGATAGGACTCTTTAAAAAATGAGTTGCATGATCTAATTTTGAAGTGCCTACTGTTTATCATGTGTACAGATGAGAGAGGCCAAGAGACAATGCTCTGTTTCATCCAGAAAATTCAAATAATATGATGCCATCATGCATGATGATGATGCCTTTGGTGATTTATTATTGCTCCCCTTTCGTGGAACGTAATAATATAATATAATAACTTTCTTTTTCATTGTTCCATCAAGGGTGTTCAAACAATTCTCTGCTTTTTCAACTGATAAAATATATCTTTTTAACATGATGGTAACCCAATTCATAATTAATAATCTTTTTCTCACAAATAGATTAGTTTCCTGCCCTTTTTTTAGTATTGACTACTAGATCCAGTTAAATATATGTGATCCTTGCATGATAAGTTTGTTTGGATGCCCAAGTGTTATTTCATTCAATATTTTTGCATCAATCAAGTTGAAGATTTCTGAAGTTATAATTAGACCTGTGCTTTGTCTTTTATATTTGACATGTATTCAGTATTTACATTGAGCATATTTTAATTATGTTTATCTTAGTAGCACTAATTAAATAAGATTATTCCCACAGCTAAGTGTTATATTCCCCCTTGTTTTGGTGAAAGAATAAATTGTCCAGCAAGTAAACATAAAAAATCTTTTGATGCTTGCCTTAGCTGCTGCCTTTACAAACCTTAGACACCTTTCCTCATGACGAAATTATCATTATAATTAAAGAGAGCCACTCTCTCTATAACTCTATTGCCGATGTTTAGTAATTGGCATGCTATAAGATTTTAATTTATGAATCACTATAAGAGTGTGCAAAAGCAGTGTATAATTGCTAAATGACCATGTGTGATGTTAAAGTCTGATTAAGGTTTTGTTTGACTTTGATATTAAAGTGTCCTAGTTTTTAAACTATAATTATTATAAAAAAAAGTAAAATTATAAAAGATAAATTAATAGTATAGTGTAAATATAATTTTTAAATAATAATTTTAATAAAATTAAATTAAATTAACTTTTAAACTATAGTAATTAATATTTACTAAATATTTTAATATAGTTATAACTATCTAATTTTAATTTCAATAAAGCCTAATTCTAAAATGTCCCTACTTAAAGAATTTTTATTTTTAAATGTTGTGGGGACTGGGGAATACTCTTTGTTAATCAGCTAATTGGGAAATTGTTTTAAAAAAAGTAAAAAATTATTAATATTATTATTATTGTGATTGTTGTTTTTAGTACGCATACATTTTAAATTTAAAAGGCCTTACAGTTTATTAAAATTTGAAAAATAACATTTACTAGAAAATTGATGAATGATGAGCACCAGTCAACATAGTCCAACGAATTCTCAATTCTGCTTGGCGCTAAAAAAAGTCATCAGTTTGTACGGTGCATGACCGTTCTCCCGTCTAAATCCTGTCCCCAGCAGCGATCCAAACAAAACTCAATATTTCAAAAATCAAACCAATCCCAATCAAAACTCGACACGCGCCGACGAAGAATCTTCTGAAACAAAATGGATCAGCAACCACCACCACCACCTAAGGCCGCAGCAGACACCGACTACAACAAGACAGAGTCCCCGGCTTCGAACCCGAAACCCGATCCGAATCCGAATGGGGACGGCGATAACCGGGCAAATATCGTGATGGGATCCGAGTCTGAGAAAGTCACTGAGAATGAGAATCAAGCACAGCCTCAGAGTCAGATCAAGATCCAATTAGAAAACTCCACGAATTCATCCGAACCGTCGCCAGCATCATCCGTGTCGAAGAAATCGGTGCACTGGAGCCCCGAATTGGTGACCGAATCGCACGTTCACAATACTCATAATTACGATAATACCATGCCCCCAATTGACGGATCCAATCCTTATGTTGCCCACACTCCTGCGCCGCCCTCCAATTCATTTTCCTTCAAAGGTTCATCCCGTATTTGTATTTTTTGTTTTTCGTAATTTTATTGATACGCGCCTTTGTAAATGTTAATTAATTTGGGATGATGATTTGAATCAGACGCGGTAGGGAATGTGAAGGATGTGTTGGGGCGGTGGGGGAAGAAAGTTGGAGAGGCGACGAAGAAAGCAGAGGATCTCGCCGGGAACACGTGGCAGCATTGTGAGTTTTCTTTTCTTTGATTTTATGCTAATGTCATTTATCAGAAAAGGTACAATGAGTTTAGTTTTATAATTTTCAAATGAAATCATTTCAACTACTGGTAAAGTTGGGTGGGTCATGGCCTGGGGAATGTGTTGTTGCTTCTTGTTTACTTGTAAAAACAACTTTTTGGGTTTAGTATTGGGAGTTGTTTCTCCTCAAATATTTGAGAGATAGATTTCAGGGAGTTAATTTTGGACACCTGATCCGAGGAAGATTGACCGCAAGTACTAACTAATAGGTGACAACTCTCCATCTAAATCTCTGTGCCTTCATTTTTCTCTCTCTAATCTCTTGGTTGGATTTATATTGGAGATGGTTGGAGATAGAGGGGAAAAAATATATATATAAATTTTTAATAATAAGAAATCATTTGATTTGTTGTATTGGAAAAATTGAAATCATCAAGCTACCTTTTTTCAGTTTTGGCCTTGGAAGTCACTATCATTCGTCCATTATAAATTTCTAGGTACACAAATATCAACCTATCCACTTTGTGGTTTACCCATTTAAAACAAGCTCTGGATTACCTCTTTGCCCTACTATCTTCATTTATGGAGCCAGTAGATATATTCTGTGTAGGTGAAAATCCATACCGAATCTTAGTTACTGGCCCAATATTCCGTCCTGCATTACGAATACTCGAAACTTCCCTGCTGTCAAGTTCATCCTATAATGATTTTGTATTGCCTATAGGCAATATTCTGGCCACCAAAAGCTTTCTATGCAATATAATCAGTAATATTGTATATCGCGTGAGAATACGAATTTTTATTATCCTTGACGTGAGCTGCCAACTTTAAATTGGGTAGAGTTTATGCCGGTGGTGTTAGGTATGAGTTGAACTTATTTATGAGATTTGTTTTGATCTTGACTAATTAGTTATGCTACAGATTTTCTCATGCCTTTCGTTGGGGAGTTCAGAGAACTACAGTTTAATGTAAACCCTAAAACTAACAACTAATAAAGCATGCAATCCTCTCTAGTAGGCAACCAAAAAGAAAAAGGAGCCATATTTCGACTCGGCTGCTATACTGAAATTGAAATTATTGACAGGAAAATATAGAATGAGGCTGATTAAATCACAATATAATTGTATCTTAACAGCTTCTAAGTCAGTATTTGTAATCCTCAAATCTAATGGTTAGGTTGCTGGTAGATGTTGGAAAGATGAAACTTGATAGTAAAATTAAGCTACTTAGTTAGTTGGCAACTGTTTTTTGTTGTAGCACTCAGTCATTCTTAGTTAGTTTATGTCATGAAATTACTAGCGTGACCCTGTTCTCTCTTAACTAGTGAAAACAAGCCCAAGCTTTGCTGATGCTGCTATGGGAAGAATTGCACAGGGAACTAAGGTTCTGGCTGAAGGCGGTTATGAAAAGATCTTTCGGCAAACTTTTGAGACAGTTCCTGAGGAGCAACTTCAGAATTCATATGCTTGTTACTTATCCACATCAGCTGGTCCAGTCATGGGAATCTTATATGTATCTACTGCAAAGCTGGCATTCTGTAGCGACAACCCACTTTCCTATAAATCCAGTGGCCAAACTGAATGGAGCTATTATAAGGTATTTTCCTTGAGCCATATATATGAAAGAAAGGTAGTTTGGACATCCTCATTATACCTCCAATCAATGGGATTGTGTTTTGGACTATATATTTTACCCTTCACATTTATAAGTTACAGGGACTTTTTGCACAGGAGGCTCTTACTATTTGCATGTAGTTTGTTATGCTGTTTACTTTGTTAGTCTTTCATGGTTTCAAAGATACCTACCTTTTCTCTTCTGTTCGACAGGGCTAATGAGTTTGTTGGAAAGCTTCCCAGCTTTCCCTGCCTGTACAGCACCCAAAAGGGAAAAAAAAAAAAAACACTATTATTGTGGCTGTGCAAGTTCACTGCACTTTGTTTTCAGTTGAGATTGCATATGTCTCTTAACCTATGTTACAGAAAATATTATACAAGTTTTTAACTTAGAATTTTGTGCTGTACGTTGTAATTTGGGTCGGCATATACAAGAGTGAAGGGTGGGTGATGTTTTTGAGGGAAAACCTACATGTTAATCCTTTCTCGTCAAGTTCACATATTTACTTCATATGTTGTATTCCAAAACACGAACACCACCAAACCCACCACCCCCGAAAAAAAAAAAAAATAAATGAAAATAAAACCCCCAAACCTTTTTTTTTCTGTGATAGACTGATGGCTTTTTTGTTTTTTTCTTTCTTTATTTGTTGATTATCCTGTGGCAGTTACTGACACTTTTGTCTTCTTAAAATAGGTAGTTATCCCGTTGCATCAGCTTAGAGCAGTTAATCCTTCTTCAAGCAGAAACAATCCTGCTGAAAAATATGTCCAGGTTATCTCCATAGATAATCATGAGTTTTGGTTCATGGGCTTCTTAAACTACATCGGTGCTATGGAATGTCTACAGGGAGCTTTGGAGGCTCGCAATCTAGAATCTGTGTGACTTGATTTTGCTTCCGGTTTGACTCTATTGTATGACCTCCCCGTGGAACTGTGAAATTTTCATAATGAATGCCTCTCTTCCGTGGGAACAAAAATTAGGTAATTATAGATATTATATTATATCAGGGATTAGAAAAATATGTTGACTTTTTTAGTCCATATGATTATTTTGCATGCTACAGCTTGTCAGGAAGCTTTATATTGTATCGAATCTGTTTCCAAATGAGCTAGTTTAACATTGGTTTCTCATTATGTATTTATTTTTCATTTATTAAATGGCTAACAACATTTGGAATATGACTGTAAGATGTATTTTTAAGCCTGATTGTTCTATTGTCATTAGCGTACGACATGATAGCGTCAGGAAATTCATACTTATTTGAAAATTATAAACAAACTTACATTTGCAGACGTGCAGCAGCGGTAAATATTTGTATCTCCAGGCTTTGCTCAATCGACAAATGACTTCAATTCCAAGTTGTGCTGGAACGATAATAGGTCCCTCCCTTTTCATTGTCATGGTTATGAGCCCAGTTGTGGATTTTGTTTTGTTGCTTGCCAACAGAGTTTTATTTTAAATTATTAGAATGGTAAGAGAAAGCTAGAGGTACTCACTATAGGACTTGAGGATAGCTTTTAAATTCTTCTGCGAATAACTTGCAGAAAACAGTTTTGAGTGTTACAATTTATAGTGTTGTGCTTGTTGACAATAACAACTGATGCCAACGGTTAAAATAATGAATATTTAAGTACCGAGAAGCCTTAAAAAAACAAAAGAAGAAATAAAAATGGATGTCAGTGAATTCCAGATAAAAGAAACTCGTTGCGGACTCCAAATGGTACTTATTATGTAGGCCGGTGCATACAGCCCATAACTATAAGCAAAAATCATATTATGGTATGGACTTTGGGAATTGAGGTCTACAATGGCCTATGGCCTATCGATGAGTATGAGATAGGCCCTCAGCTACTACATGGTCTAAAAATATTTGTCGACTCCACTCTGTTATCAAGTTTAGAAGAGCTCTACACTATCTGTCAAAAATGTGAAAAAAAAAAAAAAGGTTTGAAAGCTGCACACTCATATATATTCATATTATGTTTTAATTAGAAAATAAAAGATTTCCTTTGAATCTAAAAATTGGTCTCAAACAATTTTACAAAAATATACGGCTTTACTTTCATTTTCATGCATGATTTTAGTTATATGATTATTGACTTTGTATGAGGTGGGCCACCCATATTAACCTTTCGGCATTTGATTAAAGACCAACGCTAATCTCAGTTAGATTGTGTTAATCATGAGCCTAGCTATGAAGTCTATATCAAAGGAAGCCTTATGTAAACTGTGTTTAACTTTTATAGCATTTTTTTCAGATGACCCACCAACAATTTTCCCACTGCACGCGCGAACTTCGTTTCAAAAGATCACAACTTTCATTTTTTAATCATCACATCTTATTACAGTGAAATTAAAGCAACACTGTCATTTACAAGACCTATAAAGCCGAAAAGGCCAATAGCCTACTGTGTCTTCTCAAATTTTTCGCACCGGCAAAATAATTATAACCAGCCCAATGCTCATTTTAGAAACAAATCCATCAGAAGAAATAAAAAACCCGGACACAAACCACGTTCTAATGCTTTACTAGCAGTTGAATGTGGCCTCAGTAAAGTGCAATTCGTAGCCAAAAAGTCAGACTCTAGAGGCTAGAGCCATTAATTTCATGGCCTTTATAATCACTTCCCAAAGTATGCCATTCTACTGTTTAAACCAAATTATTCTTCCTGATCACAACTCTTCCATCATCATTTTCTACAATCTTTTGTGGGAGTGGGACTTCAAATCTCATATAAACTAACATGCTAACAGCTTCATCGGCATTCATACTTAAAAAGTGATATTTTTTTTTTACTTGATAATTCTGGATTAAATAATTTAATTATTTATTCATAATAAAGTCATAAAATCTATATTTTTTCAGTATTTTTATATTTATAAAGAAAATAATGGTATTGTAGATACATTAACCAACATCGATTTGAATCTCTTCAATATAATAAAATTTTTTCTATTAAAAAATTAAGAAATTTCTGCTTGGTAACTCTTAAGAAAAGTCTAAAAATTGATTTTTTTTTAATCTCATTATAATCTACTATTGTATGAATTATCTAAAAGATTTTAATTAATTTTGTCTCTTTCGAATGAACTTTATATATTTTTTTTCATGTAATATATTATACTTCTCTTGAGATTTATTTATAAAAAAAAAAAAAAAAAACTTTGTCGGTGACTTTTCAGCCCCGGCTTATTATATACGTTATAATGTGTCTCACTCTCACTTAAAAATAACTTCACTTCCCATGAAATCATCTCATTTCTACTTAATTTTGTAAACTCAAAGAAACTAGCCTTGCTTTTCTTCTTTTTCTTTTTTAACAGGAATGATTGAATGAATCATTCCTTCACTAAGCTCAAACAGTTCCACCCATTCTAATAGAACTGTATTCTCGTTGACAATATTTAATTACCATCATATGAAGTAGGAATGGTTGGGGTTTTAGCGTCAAAATAGGGCAAGCAACGTATTACTGAACTCGTATGTTTAGATGTGAAGGATGTAATATCTAGTGTCTTTAACTGAAATTTTATACCGTATCTGACTTTTCACCATCTGCATCAAGTGGTAATCTTTGATTCAAGGAAAGAACAAGGAGCAAAAACTAAAATTGAAAGAGTTGAAGGACAAACTGAAGCAATTGTCATACAATAACACATGATGATGATGATGGAGAGGGAATTGGGGATGGCTAAAGGAATTCAACTGCACGCAAGAAATTAAGTGATCAGTGAAAAGAATATCAATATCTTTCTATTTAGGTGCGAGCTGGATGCTAGTGGTGGAAGCAATTGCCATTGTCAGCCCAAATGTAGTAGGTAATTGATTTCTCATTAGTCTTTTTCTTTACCTCCCCTTCAAAAATAATGAACCCATGCTTGCCATTCCCATTCACATTTTCAACCCACAAACTCTTTCTCTGTCCCCTTTATCACTCATATGCAACCAACATTGAAAATTACATCCATTGAGTTACATTTTTTTTCCCATGCAAATGACATGTGTGCTTATTTTTTAAAATATTAGAATACGATTTGGAAGATCATCAGCGGTTGCTATTAATGCAAATTTTTACTCAATATACAGTAATTGATTTGTGTTCTATAAATTTTTTAAAATTAAATTTTATGATCTATTTTCTCCTTAGGACGAGTGTTTTAAATCATGTGTCTCTTATGCTTAATTATTTTGCAAAAAGAAACAATTGTCAAAGGGGGCTAGCATGTCCATGGTAATCCTCTAATGCTCAAGCCGATACTTTTTGCTCAATTTCTATAGAGAATTTTTAGAGTGATATAGGTATTATTTTGTACCCCTTTTTCATCTTACCTTCAAAATGCGGGAGGCTTGCCTTTCTATAGGCAACTTGAAGCATGGGGTGGAGCAGTTATCATGACATATGCATGTGTTTTTGCAAAGGCTATGCATAAGAACACCTATTAATATATATCAAGACATATTTGTGACAAGTTTGATTTAGACAATTGTCTTGATTTAGGCATTTAACCTTTAATGGGCTTGAGCTTTAATTCAGTAATTGTGTTGGTTCCCCACATAGAGGATTGATTTTGTAACATTTCGCCAATAAGAGAATTTTATAAATTTTTTATCCATAAGTACATTCCATAAAATGTTTGTTAGTCCATAAACTCATTTCATAAAATACTTATTGTCTGTAGGCACATCATGTATAATATTTGTTGGCCCGTTAGCTCATCATGTAAAATATTTATTTGCTCATAAGCTCATTTTATAGAATGTACATTTGCTCATAGGCTTATTCTATAAAATATTTATTTACTTATAAATTCATTCTATAAAATACCTGTTTGCTTATAGGCACATCCTGTGGAATATTTTTGCATATTTTATAGAATATTTATTTGAACATTAAAAATTTTTTGTTATAGTTAATTAGACTACTGATATTTTCTCTTGTCATTTTTTTTCATTTTCTTCTTTATATTTATATACATATGTTTTAGAAACCCATTAAAATAAAAGAGAGGTATCATTATCACTACCTCAAAAGGAAAAAAATAATTCTCATGATGAATGAAGAGAAATAAATCTTTTCTAAAACGAAATCCAAAGATATGTGTTTTGTCTCTTGCTTAATTTTTGTATCTTTATGAGCTGTAGAATCCAAGAACTAATAATGATGTGTAAGAATTTTTTTTTGGAAGAGAGAAGGCGCAAATGATATAAATATAAGATAACAAGTAAAAGAAAGCAAAGAAAAATGCGTTAATCTGTTCATATGTTGGTGATGCAAACAAGCAAGAAACAAGAAATGGGGCCACCGTTTAACTTACAGCATTTAAAATAATAATAATAATGAAAAAAAAAAGCTGCCAAAAAAAAAAAATGGAAATGAAGGTCGTCCCACTCCTTTGATCGTATTGTCACAATCCACTTCCCTTTTCTCCGCAAATTTTCATCTTCTCTTAAAATAATAAATATTAATATTTTCACTTTCAAATTTCAATAATTCATTATCCTCCTCCTCCTCCGTCCCGTTTTTCACCTGGGCGTCCTTCTTGTAGTTGCCTCGGAGGACTCCGTTCCGTTTAGCAATGTTATTACTATCATGATTCATGATTGTGTGTTCGTATATATGCGGAGAAAGAAACAGAGAAGGACAAGTGTCCTTGTTTGGATGTGTCTGCAAACGCATTAGTGGTTTCCCGCCAGCTGACAGCACATGCACTGCACAAGAGACGACGATACTGATCGCGTCGTTTTTGTGCCTCTCTCCTGCGTGTCAGAATCAACCTTTCTCCCTTTCTTACGTCTCTCAATCCCGTTTGGCTCACATATATGATATGAACCCTAAAAGAATTTTTAAATTACTGTAATTATATATATATATTAATTTACAATGTTACTATATATTAGTGCAAGTGTTTGAAAACTGAATGCATGCATGCTACATCATTATCATAACAATAAAAATTAAAAACAGCACAAATGGTGTGTAAATCGTATTAAGAAACGATTTATGTGTTAATAGACAAGTCAATATAAGGCTACGTATATAGAGGCACTTTAGATGAAATTAATAGTTAATAAATACATCCTCTGGTTGAATTATTAGCACCAAATTTGACTTTTCTTTTCGAAATCACTGCATCACAGCCTTTCATTGCGTGCGTATTTCACAATTAATTCGTTTTAACATTTAAACATTATTATCAGCACTTTGCCATTTTCAACAGGAAAGCTAGAAGGACCTACAAGCAGCCCCCTATTAAACATGAATTAATAATACCCAAATGACTGACTCTTGGCTGCACAAATTTAAGGGCTTTCTTATGATCACAATTGTGGTCCATTCCTTCTTTTGATTCAAGATTATGCAAGCTTTAGGCTATATCTAATTTATAGTGACAGATAGCTTAAAAGAAAAAGAGAAAAGAAAACAATTTAATTAATACCTATAAATCTCTCTCCCTCCCTCTCTCTTAAATTCTTAATAGTAAGAAAAATATGCACTCCAATTTAGTGTACTTTATTTTAGTGCATTAAAATTCACATTTTACTTTCTCTTAACTTGCTCATATCATTTTATTAAAACTTTATCTATTAAACACAATTTTTTTACTTATACTAGTATTCGAACTCAGATATCCTTGTACATGTATGTATGTTGAATTGCTATCATCAATATCATTCGTGAGATTTAGATAATTATATATATATATATATATATATATTAATAAAATTTGTAAATTCATATGTTCACATCACTTCCCTCTCAATTGTAAAATTTCTCGGGTTTCTTTCTCCTCATTAATAAAATTCATACGTGAACTTACAAATAGAGAGTCGTTATATAATTTTTTAAAAAAACTTTAGGTTAATATAATAAGAAATAAATTAAAAGATTAAAAAAAATCAATTTTAATAAAATAAAATACACTTTATTTTTTGAAGTATATATTTTTTATGTTCATATTAAAAAATCACTGGCAAATAAATATTATGATGCAACATCAAAAGATTTTAGTTAGTATATAATTTACGGTCCAAGAAAACTTAAAAAATAAAAAATTAAAAGAGGTGAAAATAAAAAAAACTTTATGTAGTTATGAAGCAAGTTTTTCAACTGGGTGAAAAAAAAAAAAAAGGAGGGTGATCAGCATCCAAAGGTGGAATGGAAGTACTGATTGAATTAAGTTAGGATGATGTCAAGTCTTAAATTGCGTTCCGTTTCCCCTTGACATGAATTTTTGGAATGATATATGAAAGGACAACTGAGAGCCCTACAATGAAAGGACGTCACATTAGTAATTATCCTTAAACGCGTCCCACCTCATCACCCACCTGTTCCGTTCTAAATATCCAAACGGTCCCTCTTCAAATAAATTAAATAAATTAATTGTGTAGTAACAAAATTCAAGAACCAAATAATAATATTAATAATTATTAACCATATATCATGCAAATACATGTAAATATACATCAAAATTTTAATAATAATAATAATAATAAAATACAAAAGGAAAAGGCTGCAGTGCCATTGATATAAAGATTAAAGAAGGGTAGCTGATGGAAGGGTAGGGGACAGAAGAAGAGGACAATGCATGCAGTCACTTCAAATGTCAATCAATTAGTCAAACATCTTGTAAAACTTTAACAAAGATGTAGTGAAGGCATGAGAGGATGGGGTTATTGTACATGTTCTAACTACAATTATTAGCATCTATTTCTGATTTTGATGTGAATCGAAATGGACTGCATGCCCAGTTGCCCACCCCGCCCTCCCTTTTTTTTGGAAAAATTTAAATTATTGACATTATTTAGCATCTTCAGAAGGACATGAATTATTTCTCGTAACCATCATCGACCTAATTAACTGATCTCCAGCCTCAGATATGGTTCCCTTTTTCAAATGTAATTAGGGACCGAACCGACTTTTTCTTTTTTTTTTTAATATTATATGAAGTCAAAATTACTTACACGTATGAAAATTCGAACTCTGCACTTCCAGGATAAGGGGGAGAAAAAGAAGACTCAAGGATTACTCATAAATGGAGGTTTTGATTTATTATAATATATTCAGTTGCATATTGTTATGTTCTACCCTCTTTTTTCTTTTTTCTTTTTTTTTTTTTAAAATGTTATATTAAAGGGTATATATAAATATTTCAATTGCAGATGTCTAAAATTCGACACAATGTCAAGTTCGAGATTAAAAAATAACAAGTAAACAAACAGACACCCCACGAAGAGACTCCAAGGTGCTGTTAGCATATTATTATGATATTAATTTATAGTAAGTGTTATTATTGTGATGATAGCATGGAAATTTTACAATTCTTTCGTGTAGTTTTGAGTTGCTCCAAGTCACTTCTTATGAAATTAATTACACAAGACACCAATCCTCGACTAATCTTAACTTGTAATTAAGCCATATTTGAAGTTTTGATTGAAAGCCTAAATGAAATCATCATATACTCAAATTGTTCTAATTCCTAAGCTCTAAATTATATTATGACTAAAACTACGCAAACTCATCATCAATTGAGGAATATCGTATTTCTCATCCCATCGTTTATCGCAAAAATTAAGCAGCATGTTGTGTTCGTTTATTAAGAAACTAATAAATAAGAAAAAAATTAATATCGGTTCAATAGGTTGCATTTCTCCAAATTAGGCATCTGATATGTGTTTTTCATTATTTATATTATTATAATCAAATCTTCTCACCACCTAAGTGAGTGGATGAATACATATATTTTGAGGCACTTGAACCATTTAATTTAGAGCTAATGTAGCCCAAGTTGCATAAGCAAATGCGGTGTATTAATCAGTTATGATATGTTTAGTTTGAAAAAAATATGAAAAGATGATATGAGAAAAAAAAAAAGAGAGAAGAAAGATGAATTTTATGTTTGACCAAACAATAAAAATAAAATTGAACATATTTTTACTTATTTTCTCCCTTTCCCTTTTCTTTCCATTCATATATTCTCCTGCTATTTCCTCCGGCTAAACATGAGCTTAATGTTTTTGAAAATGTTAATGTAACAGTTGACTATTCTTTTTATACTTACGAAATTAACATTATGAAAACTGAATTAATAAAAATGATATTGTGAAAATAATATAATAGAAAATAACTATAATTTAAAAACACAATTACAAACTAATAACACTTGTCAAAGATTAAGAGTGAATTACGAATAGTCAGTTAGTGACATCATATTAAAATTTCTCTTCAATTGACTAGCATTTCAAAACAATCATGGAGTAATTAGTTTTGCACCAGAAGACTATAAACAGAAGAAGAAGAAGAAGAAGAAGAGGAAGAAGAAGAAGAAGAAAAGCACTAAATTTTTTCCCAGAAAAATTGAGATGTGATGGTATCTCCGAAAGGGCTAACATGTCTCCCTCAGGTATGTTAGTGCATGGTTGGTGAAGATAGAGACCTCCTCCCACCTTAATCTGTATGTTGTGAAATTGTGAATCGTGATTCTCATAGCGTGTACTGATCACGCGCATCCGTTGCGAAGATCTCAATCATACGTGTACTCCCACCTTATCTACAGCTCTGCCTTTCACTCGCTACTTTCTCCCTTAGGGGATTGCCAAGACTATTTCATGTATGTTGATGCCCAGAGCGCGTCACCTCCTGTCGGAGCTGAAGTACACGTAAGTAGCTGCCTGGAAAGCCGACACAACAACATACTCCTCTCCTCTATAAGTATCCGTTACCTCACGCGCTGCGCACGCGCAGACAGAGCGCGTGAAACGTTGGATTCCTTTTTAATGTATTTCTTTTGGGCTGTCAAACTGCAGACTGTACTAGCACTCCACCTCACACGCCACAGTCTGATCCTCACAGTAGTACCCCTTCACTTTAACAGTGCAGTGAAAAAAAAAAAAAAGCAAATAAAAAAAAAATCCACGAAAACAACCGTTTACCGGGTAAAGCCGGTTAAACGATAGTTTAATTTCAAGAACGGGAAAGTATATCATGAGCTTTGAAGCAAAACAGGTCCTTTTTGCAGAGAGAGCGAAAATTGACGTCCACATTTTCTCACTCCTCTTATCTTCTCTCTATCTCTTAATCTCTGCTTGTTCGCTCTAAAACCCAAATATTATTAGCTAAAAAGTAATTCTTTTTTTTTCTTTCTTTTTTCATTTTTTTTCTTTTGTGTGTTGTGAAAATGGAGTTTGAGGATCAAGAGGAGCAAGAGGAAGAGATGGGTCTGCCACTGCCAGCGGGTTATGAGTCGTCGCTAGGAAACTCATCTCAAGCGAAAATGGTGAGCTCTGGTGGGCAAGCAACAGCGGAGGCGGCTCACCCAGGGAGGAAAGCAAGATACAGAGAGTGCTTGAAGAATCACGCGGTGGGTATTGGGGGACACGCGTTGGACGGTTGCGGTGAGTTCATGGCCGCTGGAGAAGAAGGCACTCTTGACGCTCTAAAATGTGCGGCCTGCAATTGTCACCGCAACTTTCACCGCAAAGAAGTGGAGTCATCAGTCGTCACTCCCATGGCCGCGGGAGTCCCTGCTGGTGGTGGTGGTGGTGGTGAGGTTTTTTTCCATCCCTCGCAGGTGCCGCAATTCGCGCCTTATTACAGGACGCCAGCTGGGTACCTGCACGTGGCGGCTCACCATAGGCCACTGGCTCTGCCGTCGACGTCTGGTGGTGCTCACAGTAGGGAGGATCAAGAGGACGTGTCAAATCTTGGTGGTAGCGGCGGTTCGAGGAAGAGGTTCAGGACCAAGTTTTCACAGGAGCAGAAGGATAGAATGCTGGAGCTTGCGGAGAAGTTGGGATGGAGGATTCAAAAGCACGATGAAGAAGCTGTGCAGCAGTTCTGTAACGACACTGGCGTTAAGCGTAATGTGCTCAAAGTCTGGATGCATAACAACAAGCACACTCTGGGTAAGAAACCCTAGATTGCTCTACCTTTGGACTCAAAATGAAGGAAAATTTGCTTCTGCTGAGTATTATTAATCAGTTAGCTCTATTATTAGTCTCTAGGGTTTTTTTTTTCTTATTATTTTTTTCCTTTTTCATTTTTCTTTTAGGAATTTGACATCTGGGTTCGAATGATGGATGTTTGGACGGATATTATCGAGCTGGTTTTACATTAGATTAATTAATGTAGATGGGATGTGTTAAATTTGAGTTGCACTTTGTATTTTTCAGTGCATTTGATTTTTTTTTATTTCTAACCTTTTTTCTGCTTATGAGTTTTAGTGGATATATATTTGCTTTGTTGTTAGCAATGATCAGTTGCTAGGTAGAGCTGGGTATTACATGGTAAGTGGGATGTAAGGTTTTTAGTGCACCAGACTAGCTACCTATCAGCAATTATTTAAGCTAGCTAGAGAGAGATACGCTCTACATGTCATGTGCTTTTTATCAAGAAGCTGATGGTAGTTAAACTGGTAAGGGATGGGTTCATCATCAACTTTGAATTTAACCTTTCATTTCTACTTGCAAGTCTGCGTCATCTTATTCTTAAGCAAGAACGTGTTCAAAGCTGCAATTTATGTCTCTACACAGTCTCTTTCTACGTGTGACTCTCCGTGTGTATATGTGGCACTTGTTACTCCTCTCCTAATTAACAACAAACCCAAAACTTTTCGTCTGTGTCCAGAGATCCTAAAATCTTCAGAAATAGAGAGATTTGGTTGAAGAATAAAATGTGGGTACTTTTGGGCATATTTTGTTCAAATCACAGTAACTTCTTCTTCTTCTTCTTCTTCTTCTTCTTCTTCCTCTAACTGTAGTACTTTTTCTTCAATTTTTTTTTTCTTATGTGGGTGCATATAGCTTTAATGCGCTTACCTGAACAAATGTTTGATCATGGGGCCTCCTTCTCTGGACTGTTTTTTCTGTTGCCAAGTCTTTGCTCCTTTCTGGTATTTGCATTTACTTTTGCAGTCTTGAGGGCAGACTCTGATCATCTTTGAATTTCTTTTTTAAAACATCTCCTACTCTTTACATATTAATTGATTATATATATATATAATATAATAGAAATTTATATTTAATTATATGTTGTACTATACTTATGTTTCGACTTTTCAATATTAATTCATATGTTGAGAGAAAAATAGTAGCCAGATGTTCGATCATTGATGGATCGCCTCGGAAAGGAAACAACTGAGCTGTCTAATTGGTTTTTTGTTCTCTTTATTTTACGTGATTTTTTTTATATTTCTTCTAGTTATTATTTTCTGCTTGTTTTGTTTTCTCTTGGGAAAGAAAAATGCATCAGCAAACAATAGCAATATTTGCTCTCATGCAAACCCAAATCCAGATGTGGGCAAGTCATGTTCGAGAAAGTCGATAGATCCAAAGTTGCCTCAGGTTCCATTTCTTTCTTCCTCAATTTTTTTTTCCAATTTGAAAAAAAAAAATTCCTGATTGGGAACATGTGGGCTCTCAAGCAAGCAGCAACAAGGGGGAAAAAAGAAAGAAAAAAACTCAAAAAATATTGACAATGGCCTGAGGCTGGGCACACCACTTTTGTCTGAAACTCTCTTGAACTATATGCTATCCTTTAAAGATTCAGCCTTTGATAAAATAGTTTCCATCAAGATTCCTAGAATCTCCTTTCATCTTCTATTATTATTAATTAATTAATCAAGATTAGTCGAGTTAATAATGTTTTATTAGCAAATTAAACATTCAATTGTCATTTTGTTAGGGATGCAAAGGGGCCTGCTATAAGATAGATCATGTAGTACTATTAATGGTGATTACTGTAGATTAACATTAAGAAACATATTCCAGGCATATCTAGGGGAACCTGATTCTATATATTAAGTAAGGAAAAAGAGAGTTGTAACTGTCCCTTGAGCTCTTTACTAGTTCTATTTCCAAGCATTGATGTTTCAAGTTTACCAGCAAAATATACTTTAGTTGGTAGTTTCCTTGTTCAAGTATCCAAGCTTACCTGCTGAATTTCTATGTGCTTACACACATCAAGTACTTTGCTTGATTCAGAAAATTAAACGCAATATATGATCAGTTAAAGCTGCAAACTGGGAACAGTGGTCGTTTTGGGAATCTTGGTCAATGGTTTGCCCCCCGGCATAAGAAAGTGATTGATCATCTTCTTCTTACTTGTGAATTAATGTTATGATGTATAATGAATAATGAATTGTCTCTATGCTTAGTTTGGGAGTATGGTTTTCAGTTCAAAAGTAATCCAAAACAGGCATTCTAGTTGAATGGTGTAACTAGTAGTGGTAATTAAATATTGCTTGTCTCCAAATTCATTACCTTTTAACTAATTAGGGTTTAATGTTTGTTTGTTTGTTTTTTAATCAGTTATAATCTCTCTCTCTCTCTCTCTCTCTGTATATATATATATATATAGTCTCTGAAATATGGCCCACTTGTTTCTTCTTTTATGATTAGAATCTGAAATTAGTTTATTTCATAAATTATTAGGACCTCTGTGTTACCTCACACGCAAAGTACGTTTTGGATGCTTTGTGATTATATATGCCACGTAGACTAAGTGGATGATTTTGCAATTTTGTATGAGTTTTATGTTGTAACTGTAACCTGGTCGGTAGGAAGGTAATGATGGCAGCCCGTAAAATGAAATCTGCCGGTACTACTGATTGCCGCAATCATCTCTATGCTGATCAAATGAAAGAAATTCGGCATCATGGAATCAGAACAAGCGACCCAAATGGTGGATTAGAATAAAGAAAATTAATCTTCTTTAAATTACTAATTAATCTTGATGCAAAGCCAGGTTTTGCCAAATTCCTGGCTTACCTATATATACTTTAACCTATTAGAATTTAAAACTAATTGAATATAATCATTAAAAACCTTTTCAAAACTAAAAAGCATTTATAATCATTTTATTACTTGTTTTAATAAGAACACGATCATTTTCTTCAAACCAGTACAATAACCGGAGGCATTTCACTGGCATGGATATAGTATCTACACAGTACCAGACATTAAAACAAGGAGGGGAAAAGAAGAAATTGAAAAAAGTTGCTGGACATTTGTATTTATTTGGCTGCTGCCTCTGCTTGATACAACATAAGAGCAGCTAGCACAAAGAGGGGCCGCCAAAGATTCGTTTGGATTGTCAACTTTTTCAAAACGAAAATTGGGTTACTTAAAATCAAAAAATCTAAGAAAAATCACCACTCAGCGGCTTTTGCAGCTCCCAGATACCTTTTAGACAGTCGAAGGATGGCGACGATTCAATGCCAATGGCACACCAACTGGAGCCCTTGAATTTTTGTACCCACCCTCACTCAATTCTCGGTCTAAATTAAATGAGCAATTGAGCTTTCCATGTGATTCTAATTTTCATGTTGAGGGGTGCTCTACAGGACCACAAAATTGATGGTTCTTGATGTCGTTGTGTTTTAAAGAATTTTCGGCTTTCTGTTCTCCGGAATTTTAGAAGCCTTTGTATCACTCCAATGGGTCACATCATACATGTGTTGAAATTGAAACCAATACTTTAATTTGTAAATGCAATTAATTCCACACCGCACAAACGAGACAACGATAGTTTTCTTCGACGAGTTAAATGATATACATAAAACGCTGCTGGATTTTATGAGAAGAATAATAATAATATTTTCAAGAAATGCGCATCAAAATGAGAAGACATTTTGATATTAATAATATTAAGAAACTATACGCTATTGTCTAATCGGCGGGCGGGCCGAATAACCAAAATCAGCCCATCAAGAACAAGAGAATCACCTCAGATAAATTTTTCATGACGTACGTAAAGAAACAATCAATCGCCATTTACTTGTTTATTACAATCAAACACTTTACAAGTAATCATCCCAAAATCAAATAATTTGTTAACACATAACATATAGATAGTCTCACGATGATTTGTCACCACACCTAGTAGCTAGTTGGCTATGTCGTTATTATTATTATTATTATTTTTTATTTGTTAACTGTCGTATGTATGCATGATCACAAACACAAATCAACAAAATCAAAATTCACGTACACCTTTAAATACACAATTTCACCATTTCCATCCCAGTTCTGCAGCCACTTTAGTATCATCAACACCAACGCTCCCCTTGCGTTGGCCAGAAGCACTTCCACTTTTCTTGTTAACAATGGCTTTAGAATCCGTCTCCGATCGTAAACTCTTAGCCCAATCAAACTTCTTCTTATGCAAAACCGGCATCACGTCCTGAACATTTTCGGATATAGTAGAGCTCCTTGGCCGACCCTGCTGAGCTTCTTTCTTGATCTCTTTTATTTCTATCTTGGTTCCTCCTTCCATTTTTATGCTTATATTCACTTCAGAAAGTGCTTTGCTCTTTTTATCAATGACTGTTTCTCCTGCTTTTCTTTCTTTTTGGTGCTGATAAAGCCGGTGCAATCGAAGAGCAAGATGGTAGATTCCATCTTTAATTTCCTCCTCCAAATTTCTTTCTATGTCACTCTCAAGCTCGCCGCGAATCTTTATCTCCTCCTCAGACATAAGGTTGCCCCCCAGGTTTTGCTTTTTCTTCATTTCAGTCCTCCAATTGCCTTCATTAAAATCAACCTGCCCCAAAATTATTAATCATATATATAATTTATAAGCAACATTACCACCACTGCAACCAACGTTAATCTTTGATTCACATAAAAAGAGCAAAAAGATCCAAATTAATTATACCCTTTGATCATCGCGTCGAGAATCTCTAGATGAGTCTGCAAAAAGAATGAAAAGTTATTAGTAATGCTCAAAGCATATGTAAAGCAGTATGTGATTTGCTGGAAATTAAAGACTGACCTAGAATATCAGCCTTTTTGTATTTGGATTGCTGGTTCATCTTCTGGTTTATGAATCAACTTGTCTTGTTATTTTTGAATGCAAGTAGAGCGATTTTGACTTATGAGGATGGGGCCTGATACGTAGTTGGATTGAAGAGGACATCAAATGGAATGTTTTATTGGATAAATTAATGACGATTAAAGAGGTTATTTAAGTTGGAAAAATTCAAATTTTAGGCGCCAAATGCCGCTATGGTCAGCTTGAGATTGCCATATTTTGTATTGAGATAATATAAAGGATAGTTTCCTAAGTTAAACAGTGCTTTACTTGTAAGGAAATTTTAGGGTTTGGGTTGCCCTTAAAGCACAATCAATATAGGGCACAGTACCCACATGTCTGATATCTGTGTCTCAAGAGAATGGGATAGTTACCCTTTACTATTAATGAGATGCAAGTTGAATCTTGATCATGTTACTTGGGATTTAATTCAATTTTATTAAGCCAAGCCAAGCCAAGCCAATCCAGTACTGGTGCAGTGAGTTTAATGCATCCTACAGAACTGTAGCATTTATTTGTATCATTATTGTTAATTGGACCTAACAGGCCTGAAACATGTAGATGATAATTGTATATTTTCTTACTCGATTGTCAATAGCACATGACGAAATCGATCTAATCTAACAAAGATATAATAATCTTTTTTTCTAGAATCATGAACCAATTTGTTCTATACAAAATTTAGGAGTTTCCATCAAAGAAAAGTAAGCCCATTAATTTGTTTAATACTTTTGTGAAAGGGGTTGCATCATCATTCATCAATCGAGGTAGTGGTTGTTAGTCAATCCATCCTTGCAAATGGTTGTCCACTCAAACCAATTTTACTAAAACTATAAATACTGTACACAGCTTTCCAAGTAAAGTCAGAGAAGGTTTATGAATTCAGCATTCATCGTACGTTAGGATGAGAGGTGGATAAAACAGCGTTGTCACAACTCCTTTCAAGACCCACAATTTGAGAATGGGACATGAGATTAATTTCTGATTCCAATACATTATGCATACATATTTTTACCTGATTTTATTTACTTTCATGTCAGCTGCTTTTTGTGTGTGTATATATATATATATCCGCTGGCAAACAGGAGGATCATTTTAGTGAAAATGGTTGAGAATAAATTAAAAAAGGTCTATTGAACTGTTTTCAACAAATCAGATTTTTTTCAGACTATACCCAAAAATGCACTTTTCGAAAAATTGTATGGCCACAAGGGCAACCGAAATTTCTTTTTCTAAGTTCTAACATTGTTTATAAACATTATAATCTTTCAACTAAATGTGTAATAATAAGGATCGCAGTATATGAGATATTTCATGTTATGTGTTGTTATTGTGTAATTAATGTGTGTGTATGTCTTTGGTGTTTGTCCTTTGAGGGGTAAAGTTCATTTTGTTCTCCTACTTCTTTGTTTTATTTAATAATATTCTCATCAAACGAAATCATTCATTATATATATATTTTCTGGTTATAAATACATTTTGCGTCCATAATCATTAAAATTCGATTGATACTAAGGGGTAAAAATTTGTGTTTGGCGAGTAAACCTTAAAACATAAAAAAAGTATACTACTTTAAAGTTTATATATTATTATGAGTTTTCTGTTATCTTATTTTAGGGTATTTTTTTACTCAATTTTAATATATATGATATCAAAATTTAAACGTAAGATTATGTTTAGGATTATTGTGGATTCCCAATAATAGAAGAACAACTCAAATCAAATATTTGAAATAAAAATAATTTAACAATTCAAAAATAATTAGGGGGCCCACCATTGATCCCAAACATACACTACTAAATCGAGGAATTTTGCACAAATAATTAACATTTTAGTGGGTCCTCGACATTTTTATCAGAACGGTAAGTTACATGAAATGTGGGCCCCATCATTAATTTATACAACAATACAAGGTAATTAATTACAGGGATTCCAAAATATGAAATAAAAAACTGACGAGGGAATAAATAAAAAGAAGCCCCACGTCCAAGTCCGCGTCCGTGAAAGGGAGGGAGGGGCTTTTGGTTATTTAGGGTACAAAAGAAGGTTATTATAGTCACATATATAAAACGGGCTCATCCTTTGCGAGCAGAAGCCGAAAAGGATGTGAAAAAAGGTTCCTCGGTTTTCACAGTCAAAGTGTGTGTGTGCAGTGAAATAATTAATAAAGCAGTCCGCGTTGTATTGTATGTCGCCCCCTCCTCACTGTCACTGAACAAGAAACATAAACTAATAATTGATTAATCGCCGCCGATCGTTCATTCATTCGGAGTCACATTGTCAAAAAGCCAAAACTGATCGTTTTACTTTGATGGAAGCTCTTTCTCATACGGTCGGTCCTACAGTCACTCCCCTCCGTCCTCTTCGGTGGAATTGGAATGGATTCGGTTCCGTGGTCGTCCGATCGAAGACGAACCACGCGAGTAGAGTTCGTAGGAGCGCCGCCAGTAAGATTAGTCAAAGTGATCGCGGTTCGGGTCTCGATTTCAACGACCCCGATTGGAAGTCAAAATTCCAGAGTGATTTCGAGAAGCGCTTCAACCTTCCTCACATCACCGATATTTTCAGAGACGCTACACCTATTCCTTCTACCTTTTGTCTTAGGATGAGGTCAGTCTACGCCTAAGCTTGTCTGAGCCAATCATCTTACTTATTCATTCGTTTGTTCGATTTTAACTTTAATGCCCGTTGCAGGACTCCCGTCACTGAAGATTTCGCGGACGGTTATCCCTCTGATGAGAAGTGGCACGGGTATATTAATAACAATGACAGAGTGCTTCTTAAGGTCTGCGGGTGGCTTAATTGTTAATTCTCTCTCTTTATTCATTTTGTTTTTGTTATTTA
Source organism: Murraya koenigii (assembly GCA_025617385.1). NCBI lineage: Eukaryota > Viridiplantae > Streptophyta > Magnoliopsida > Sapindales > Rutaceae > Murraya > Murraya koenigii. Next base: position 30,098,426 of record CM046813.1, read on the forward strand.
CTTACGCACGATCTGATTATTGCTTATAATTCAACATTCTTTTTATTTGCTACTTTACCACTGGGATAACAACAACAATGAGCTGCATTGGTGGTATTCTCTTCGCGTTTCGCATATTATTGTGTAAATTGTCGTTTTATGTTCAAAATTTTGTCAGGATGCTAACCAAATTTGCTGATGTAGAGCTCCTTATCTGTTCATAGACAATGAATTTATTACTTCCCAACACCAACACTTCTTTGACGATGCTATAGTAGTTGCAATTCGTTGCTACAACTCCTGTCATTACAAGTCTTTGCAGTACTCTGCTTACGACTATCCCATATCTTTCCTGAGTAATCTGCGTTAGAACCTTTGAAATTTTATCCTAATCTTTTATATTAAATGATGGGGAAACTATTGAATACATAGATGAATGAGTCCATGTCCAACTTGGGAACACTATAGTAAAAGTTTAAGATGAGCTATGAGACAAGTTAAGGAGAGAATAAGTGTGAAAGATGAAAATTCATGCAAGCTATAGTGTTAATAATACTGAGAAAGGCCTATTGTTAAAGCTCTGAAGCTCTAGTGGAGGATTTTTTAGTCAAATGATTTGGTTCTCTGAAAGGGTATAACTGATTTTTCTTGGAATAATGAAACATTTTCAGGTCATAAATTACTCATCATCCACATCTGCCGGTGCTGAGTGTATTGATCCTTATTGTACTTGGGTCGAACAATGGTAAGTTTGCCTCTCGATGATTTATTTTGATCTGTAGAAATATCCAACTGTTTTAAGCATATGTGGGATTAATTTTAATTTCATAATAATAACTTAATGCAATGAATTTGTAAAATCTTCCTAGGGTTCATCGTGCTGGGCCTCGGGAGGAGATATACTTCAAGCCAGAAGAAGTAAAAGCAGCAATTGTTACTTGTGGTGGACTATGTCCTGGTCTCAATGATGTCATCAGACATGTCAGTATCACCTACTTATAGTTTTCATTTTTAAACAAAATTGGACTGTTCTCTGGGATGTTGTATTCCCCTGTCGTTAGATTTATTTCATCCTGCATGCCTGATTCATGATGATATTCTGCAGATTGTCATTACTCTTGAAATATATGGTGTAAAAAATATAGTAGGGATTCCGTTTGGTTATCGTGGATTTTGTGACAAAGAATTGACCGAAATGCCGGTACGTTGTTCCTTTTCCTTTCATGTAATGGTTTGTCAAAAAATCAATTGATGTATCTAAGCTCTGTTATCTCATATGCTTGATATAAAACAATAGAAGCATTTCTTCTTTGCAAGAACAATTTTGGTATCTAGATTAATTTGTTTGGACTTGACTTTGATTATTAGCTGTCACGGAAAGTGGTTCAAAATATTCATCTTTCTGGTGGAAGCTTATTAGGAGTTTCACGCGGTGGACCTACTGTAAGTGAAATCGTTGACAGTATGGAGGTGCGCTATCAATTTTTTTTTTTTTCAATACTTTTCACTCTGTCATAATTCTATTATCATAATTTGTACAGTTGAAATGCTTGATTATACCAGGCATTATGAGATCTGATGTTTTTATTTTCTTTTTGATGTCAGGAAAGAGGAATTAACATGCTTTTTGTGTTGGGCGGAAATGGTACTCATGCTGGAGCCAATGCAATACATAATGAGGTTATTATAAATGAAACCCTATACTGACTGGTCACCCTGTAATATATTTTGTGATAAATAATGCATTTTTTTGTTGATTTTAATCTGATGGCTAAAGTATTTATGGACTGTAGTAAATAATTGTCCTTTCGTTTATTTTCAATTTGCCTGGTGTCGTGTTTAAAGGTTTTATATCCAATATGACTTGGGAAGGTCTTGGATTTCATGATAGATGATTCTTAGATGTTATTCCTTTTATGGAATTGCATTTTACATATTGATGCGAAATTGGATATTCAAATACTGCTATATCATAGATCATGTTAGAGGGTTCATGCTGGATCTCCACAAGTGACAACTTTCTAAAAATGCCTTCATGATTGAAGCATGCTTTTTTTTATGCTCTTACTTTCAAAATATATGTTCATAGTCTTCAAATTTTTCCTATAGTGTCGTAAAAGAAGGATGAAGGTGGCTATAGTTGGTGTGCCAAAAACCATTGACAATGATATTTTGTTGATGGATAAAACTTTCGGCTTTGACACTGCAGTTGAAGAAGCACAGCGAGCAATAAATTCTGCGTACATTGAGGTACAAATTAAAATGCTATTATATCAGTCAGTAAGCATATTATGTTCATTTATTGTCTGTCATTTTTTTTTATAAGATTTGTATGATTAATCTCTTTTCTAGTATAAAAACTTGCATACAAAGTTCATTTCTTTCCCCTTTAATATTATTGTAGGCACATAGTGCTTATCATGGTATTGGAATTGTGAAATTGATGGGTCGGAGCAGTGGATTTATAGCCATGCATGCATCCCTGGCAAGTGGACAAATTGATATATGTTTGATTCCAGAGGTATTAATGATAATTTCCATTTGTGTGTTTGTATTTTTGTGTGTGTGAGAGAAAGAGCTACACTAATGCAATCTAAATTTGTGCTTTAAAGATGCCTTTCAAGGTGCATGGACCTCATGGTGTTTTGAGGCATCTGAAATACTTAATTGAGACAAAGGGATCAGCTGTGGTCTGTGTAGCTGAGGGAGCCGGGCAGGTATGATTTTTCTCTTATTAACATGATATTTTGACATCACAATTAAATGGTTAAGTCTATGAACTGGATCTTTTTCCTCTCCAATGATGATTCGAGTTCTTTACACTCATAGCCCCAGATATGGTCATTGTATTAGATGGATAAGTATCTCTAGTGGTTGCTAAGAAGTGATGAAAGCCGCTTTGTGCACATTTTTTTTTAAATTTTTTATGTTTTAATACAGATTGTGGTTTCTGAGTGTCTCAATTAAGGCATTTTGTTGGCAGAGGGACCATTTTTGTAAATATAACAGAACCATGTTTGGTAGGAGAGCTATCCTAGACTTATTGTCTACATGCTGCTAACATCTAGCAAGAAATGTTGAAGCTTAAGCAGAAAACTGTATACCCAATGTGTTTATGGAGGAACTCCTGTTTGGATAAGATTCCCCCTATTTTTCAGATACAATGCACCCCATCCCATACCACTTCCCTCAAATTACACCAATCCACCTCTGAGATTGGTGAGGTAGATTCTAACCCTTGATCTCTTTGTTCCATTATTAGAGGCCAAAATAATTGGGCTGTTTTGAGTGTCTCATTTAAGGCATTTTGTTGGCGGAGCGACCATTTTTTTGTAAACATAATAGAACCACGTTTGGTAGGTGAGCTATCTTAGACTTAATGTCTACATGCTGCTAACATCTAGCAAGAAATGTTGAACCTTAAAGCAGAAAACTGTATACCCAATGTGTTTATGGAGGAACACTTGTTCGGATAAGATTACCCCCATTTTTCAGTTACAATGTTCCCCATCCCATCCCATCCCACCCCCTTCAAATTACACCAATCCCCTTGAGGTTGGTGAGGTAGATTCTAACCCTTGATCTCTTTGTTCCATTCTTAGAGGCCAAAATAATTGGGCTGTTTCCTTAATGAGTAGGCCTTAGCCTACACAAGTGGCCTTGTATATACAAAACACTGCTCTAATTAGAAAAAGGTTTTGTTTTCTTATTTTGATGTTATAATTGCACTGTTTTCTCCTCCATGCCTACTCGTGCCTCTCATCCAACAGTCACCTTTGCTTGAGTGTTTCCAGTATGCCTTTCTCAAACCTAGAATCTAATATCTCAATTTGTCAGCATTTTGTTCTGTCTTTACATTCTTTAATAACAATTTTTCATTTTTTATTTCTGTACATCTAAGATGCAAGTGAACCTCTCAGTAAGAATCATTTCAACGAGTATTTCAAATAATTTTCCATGCTATCTGGTAATGAGTTGAAGTGATTTATTCGATTTGGATTAAGTTTGTAGTTGGAGTATGTTTTGTGTCTCTCTTTTTGAATATGAAAGTTCTGAAATGAGTGACTTCTGTTAAAGCAGTTTTTAATAAATATCTTATTTCTTGCCTTTCTTCATCCTTTGGGCTTAAGTGCTTTGTGATCTTTCTTATGCAGAATTTAATTAAGAAAACTAATGCTACAGATGCATCTGGAAACATAGTATTTGGAGATGTCGGTGTACACATTCAACAAGAGGTTGGTGATTGCATTTTCATTTTGATTTTTACCTATTTCTGTTAAAAGTAAAAGATTCTTCTTTAACCATAGGTGCTTTTGAGTAATTTATTGTCAGTGTTATCTTTGAGCAGTGACATGAGTTGATTTTAGCATTGTCTAATTTTTATTTTAAGAAGAAAAAAAATATTAACTGACGATGACAACTCAGTGAATCAGTGAACTCTAAAAGAGTGTCATTTATTTTGGATAAACCGATGATTCATTGGTAATAACTTACTATGGTTCTGTCAGACAAAGAAATATTTCAAGGAGATTGGTGTTCCTATTGATGTAAAGTATATTGATCCCACATACATGATCCGTGCATGCCGTGCAAATGCATCAGATGGAATCCTATGCACTGTTCTTGGACAAAATGCTGTGAGTCTGCCTTCCTTCCTTCTCCTATTCTTTCAAATATGTATCTAACATAATAGAACAAATAGGACAAGAATTCTTTCAAAATGTATCTAAGATAATTTGATTTGGGCAGGTTCATGGAGCATTTGCTGGATTTAGCGGTATTACAGTAGGCTTATGCAACACTCACTACGCCTACTTTCCCATTCCAGAAGTCATTTCATATCCTAGAGCAGTGGATCCTAACAGCCGCATGTGGCATCGTTGCTTAACATCAACGGGCCAGCCTGACTTCATCTAATTATCGAAGCCTCCTAAATTATCCCAAATAGTTCAGTGAGTTTCAAAGTTACACAATTTCTGAGGAACAGAAAGCTAGGTTTGCCCTTAGTTTTCTAGTTAGGTTTCTCATTGTAGGATAGGCTGTTAATCAAATAATACGGAGGATGAAATTTTCACCAAACAAGAGAACTTGTTTCCAAAGTGTATAGCATTTGTGCTCGGGGTTCTCAACAGAGGGTGCCTCAGCCAATTAAATTTTATACAAATCACCCAAGCATTTTGGGCCTGATTTCTATTGTTTAATGTAACATGTTTGTATTTATAAATTCCTGTTTACGTACCTGTTCATGACACTGTGAAATAAGCCATTTATTTATGCGAGTGGCAAGATTTATATACATAGAATTCTCAATTCTTGTATGTAAGAATATTTTATTAATCTTAACTTGTATCTGAATGATGTTACTGTTCTGTAAGTTCTTTATTACTGAAAACTTTTGAATTGTTACATGATCTAGTTGGTATCTATCAATCTCTAAATTAAAACAATGGCAAGTCTTGTATGAGCGCTGCTGAGAGACAACAATAATCCTCACCAGCTTCAGAGCACATGACACTATGAATAAGTATGACAAGAGCTCGTTAAACGAGGTTCGCCGGATAATATTACAATTTTACAGCTTACGAGCTACAAGTTCGCTTGCATGACCATGACTGGTCAAAGAAGTGCCTCGCTCTTTTTTCTCTGTAACAGTGAATTTTCATCACCGTACAGCTGTAAAATCAAATTTGCATATATTAAGATTCTGTGCCTGAAATCCTGAAAACCCTATTTATTTATTCTTTCCTTTTGGCCTTTTCATGTGTGAAGCTGTAACTTCAACACTTGTGGTGGTGGTGGGGGGTGGGGAAGTGAACTTATATGTAATTTTGTCTAGAAAGAAAGAGACAAATAGAGGGAGATTCTGAATCTATGTGGAAGTGCCCAGGTTCTGACCAAATACCCTTTTACCCATCCCCCATTCTTATGTTCTCCACCACTTACATTCAGAATAATAAAAGTTTCTTTTTTCGGTTGTCGTGTCGCTCTGTCTGTGGTTAAAACACTTCGGCCACACCAATTTCATCAGCCGTGAAACATTCGATTTCTCGGTTCAAGTAAACATACTTGACACACTTAATTGCCTTCTCCTTTCTAATCATTTTACTTGTGTTTACCAATATGTAATCCGAATAAGTTTGAATCATATTAATATTATTATTAGTTTGAATAATAATAATTACAATTATTATAAAACATCATATCTTAAAGTATCGATGATAATCATACGATCATAATAATAATAGATTTATTTTATGTACATATTATTATGATCATTTAGTCATCATTAGTGCTTTAAGGTAGAGCAACTTTAACATGACCGAACCCTTATTATGATAAATAATGATAATAATTAACTAAGGTCATTTTAATAATTTATTTCGATTTTAAAATAAAATAAATACAATAATACAACTCATTCATATTTTGATATTCTCATTCATTTAGTTAAAGTAAATAATTTATTTTAATCCATATTCTCGTTTATTTTGATTTCAGTCATTTTTATTATTCATTAGTAAACGCACCATTTAGTCAAAATGGGTTGGAATCAGATTAAGTTGTTTACTTTAATAATAAAAATCAAAATTAGAATGAGTGATGCATTTATTTTGTCTTATAATAGAAATAGATTATTATAAGTTACAAAAATGACCTAAGTTGATTATTATCATTATTTATTATAATAATTATGATTATTATTATTTAAAATAATTATTGTTAATAATAATAATAATAGTAAGTATGAAATTTTGATGAGACAAAGTGAGAAGTTCAAATAATGAGAATTTAATTTACATTTTCATAAAAATCACGTTTTCATTTCTTCATTTTAAAAATATGTGAACCTTATATAATTTATTTTAATAAATAAACTCTATCGTTAATTTTTATTCTGAATTCTGATTTCTCAAATCCATAAATAAACTCGCAATGAGCAGCCATCACTGAACTGTGATTTATGAGTTGCTGGTTCTTGGAGATAATGACCCTCATACCTCCACCAACGTAAGTCAGTTATGCAATGGCTGTGACCATGGTCCATACTTGTTGGGTTCCCCGTCCACAGTACAAAACTATAAATACGACATCAAATTTTGTTTTTGTTTTTTTTTTTTTTTGGGTACTCGGTGTTACAATAAAGTTTATATTTTTACATTTTAAGCTAAAGTTTATATTTTTACATTTTAAGCTAAAAAATGATGCAACTGTATGAATACATATTTCTAATATAATCAATCTCCTTTGGTTAATTCAGAATTCCTTCTGCAACTCCTCTTATTCTTCACAATGAGAGATTGAATTATCCCGCATGCATTATGAATGTTGATTTTGTTTCTAAATACTTAAATATAAATCCGACTCCTTATAGATCTAAATATATTTAGATCGTCACCATCACATATTTAATTTGAAAGGTCTCAAAGATTTTGATTACGAATAGGTCAATATATTATTCGTAAAGTTTTTAAATATCTTTTTATCAAAACTGTGTGTTAAAAATAAAGTACAAGTACAACTTTTTAAAATCTCTATTTATAAAAAATCTCAGTTCAAAATATAGTATTAAGTACAATCATATTTTTCAGGGTCAAACTTTTTTTTTTTTTGTTTATTAAGATAAATAAGATCGTGTTTAACATTTTAAAATGACATGTCAGTTAATTGTGCTGGTTCGTCTCATATGTGAAGCCCATACGCCTGTAATTTGTCTGATATTGGGATCCTTAATTGTAGTCTGTAGAATCAATTACAGTGGTTGATTTTAATAACCCAATTAACTGACCATGCTTAGCTGTTGCTAAATAGTCAAGATGACAATGTTTTACTCTTTGAGTGACTTCTTCTTTTAAGTTTTAATCACAGTCAAGGCTGCGCCTATTGGATGCAAATATCATATTTTTCAGAGACTAAAAAGAGGAAGCTGGCAGTGGCCACTCTTATGGCTTGTCTGGACTCTTTCTCTCTTTCTTTATTTATTTATTTTAACTTATCTCTGCTTTGGTCCCCCCAATAAGGAAGACAGCAAACGGTCAACAAGACAACCATGAATTATTAATAGATAGAGCCTTGTTCATCCCAAAATTTTGCCTTACGGAAAATTCCAAAGCCAAGAGAGCATGTAAAGGGTGTGTTTGATGTATGATTAAAGGGTCTTTTTTATTTTTTTTAAATAACCGTTTGTACGTTATAATCATCATGAATTTTTTTATCACTCACAGGATATATATACTTATTCACAAATATAAGGAACAGTCTTGTGCGGTTGTAATATATACATATAAATTATAGAGTGGCAAATTTTGCCGTGGGTGCCATCAAATGGTTATATGAAGTTGCACAAAGGTAACAAGGTTCATAGTCAATGTCAATGATGTAATTGCAAGGAAATGAACCACGTTTATTGATGATCATGATATTTTGTTGCCTATTCCCGATGTTTTCTCATCCTTCGAAGTTTTCATTTAAACATATAGTAAGTTTTCATTTAAACACGTGGTGAATAGGAAATATATAGTAATGTTATGAATGATCCAATATTAAATACCGATAATAATATCAGTGAAAGAACGTTCTTCTAAGTATAAAGTTTTATAAAATTATAATTAATATAATTTACATCCAACTTAAAACATATAAAAAATAATAGCATAATAGTAAGACTCATTTAACTTTTACATTGTTTTAGGTGGATTGTAACTTAAAATGACCTTAAGTACGTAGTATGATTCAATCATTGTAAATACCAACAAATGTTCTATTCTTACATTATGATTATATGAAAATCAGTGATTCTATTGATTTTTTTTTAATTATTATACATATATATACATACACACATATATAATATGAACAGTATTGTCGAAAGATTAAACTTTAAAGGGAATCGCCGCTCCTACCATATGAATGAAAATCTTATCTAAGTTATGGCTTTTACATAATTCAAAATGATTCCATACGGATTCATATTTGTTGCCTATTCCCAATATTTTCTCGTCTTTGGAAGTTTTCATTTAAGTATGTAGTGTAACTCTATTCTATCATTGTAAATATGGACAAATACCCTACTCTTATATTATGATTATATTAAATTATTGACTAATGCTATTACTTTTTAAAAGAAAAAAATTATTATACATATACACACATATATAATATGAACATTAGATTAAACTTGACAGGAAATCGCTTCTCCTCCTATATTAATGAAAATCTTATCCAAATTATAGCTTCTACTGTACATAATTCAAAACTTTTCTATCCTACGGATTCATTTACTAACTTGTCCCTTGAAAATGAAAATCTTGTTTCAGACAAGGAAAACAAAAAAGAAAAAGGAAAAAATTGACACCCGTCAGCAATTGACGAAGATTTGATGCTGCAACCCATGATGCCGTGTGCCCATAATTAATAACTCTAAATTCAGGCACCGTGGATTCCCACAATGTTTCATTTTTTTCTTTCCCTTGTATATTATTTGCTCAGAAGCATTTTCATCCATTATTATCATTTACCAAGACCGCACAGAATCAGAACAGAACAGAACAGGACAGAACCAACAAACAAGAGAGGAAGCCCAGATGTTGACTCGTCAAACCTTAATGGGCCAGCTCTCTCTTTTTGCAGCGGGGCCCATTTCCCAAATCCCAAAAGCCAACAAACACATCACTAATTGCCACAACAAAGAATACGACACCGGTTGGAGTTATATTGTCAGGTCGTACGACGTCGTTTATTTAAGGACATTAAAAAGTAAAACAGACCGATGCATATTACACACATATTTGCTTTTTTAGATTTGTTTTTTTCATTGAAATGAAAACAAAAGAGATAATAAACAAAAAATTTAAAGATATTTCTCATCCACATTTCATTCCTCTCACATCTCAAACCGAAAGTTAAAATATTCTTTATTAACTTTTTCCCCTTTGCTCTAACCACAACCAACACATTGCTGCTGGTCCATTTCTGGTCATCTCTATAGCTGTTGAGAATTCTTAAATATTGACAGCTGGTAATTTTTTTTTTTTGGGTTATCTTTCTCTGATCATGCTCTAGGCATGAAACCACCTCCTTCTTCTTGAGTCAATTTTCACCTTAATTTATTTATTCAAAAGTTCTTTTTTTTTTTGTTTTTTTTTTCGGGTGGGAGGAGGAGTGGGGAGAAGGTTGGGCCGGGAAGGGGGCTGTGTTTACTAATAGACAGCTTCAAAACACACACCAAAACTCCCATTCAACCAAATTGATAGGACATTGTGTGAGAACCGAGAAGGAGAAGTGAAAACTCATGACTTGTAGTCCTCCACTTGTGGGGGTGATGATGGTTTTGATGTGTCTTCTTGTTTCCTCCTCTTAATCACTGATGACGGACTTCTTGTATTATGAGAAGAACTTGCACATGACCTAACTGTAATATCCTCAGTTTTATTATCATAGCTCAAGTATGCAGCATCCAATACCCCATCTGGGCTATGGGGCAACACAGATGAAACTGCTGACAATTCTTTAATCAGTTCAACACAATTCAACATTCTTTCCTGCAAGAAAAAGAAAACCCCATTTCATCATCGTAACATATAAATCACTCAAAATCAGCAGAAACAAATATCACTCGTTTTGTTACGAGTGGGATCCAACCAAAATTTTAAGTTTACCTTTTCAACATGAATGAAACAAGATATGGCTTTATCAATGTTTTGTGCTTGCTCATCTTCTCCTGACACAGAAATTGCCACAGCTGCAGCAATCTCGGAAGGCTTGAACTCTAAGAAGTCAATGCCTGCATTCAATTTCCCACCCAGCTCCCCATAAATCCATTAATCCTCAAGAACAAAAATGGTACAAATGTTGCACTTACAGTGAGAAAGATACCTTTAATTGTTCTGAATAAAAGCTGCACTGATCTGGAGATTGAAGTTTCCGATGGATGTTGATCATCATTGATCTTATTCAGAAAGTAATCAATGAACGAGCAAGGAGTCAGACACTGCATCCTCCACTTCAATGTGCCCAATACCAAAAGCTCCATTCTTCGTATGGTTTTGGCTTCAAACACATACTTTGGTTCTCGCACCTGCCCATTAATACACAACCAGGGAAAATCAGATAGAAATAAACAAATAAACTATCATCATCCCTTTTCAGATAAAAAAAAAAAATTATATTGGTTAATGAAATGATCTTAAATTAGCTTATACCTGTAATTCAACTAATCCAGGCACTTCAATCTCCTCCATTTTGGCTGCTAGTGATAAACAGGCTACAGCTAGCAATTGCACAGTCCAATCTTTGCCTTTCTGTTTGTACCAAAAGTATGACAAAAATAAATTAAAAATAGAAGATTAACCCAAAAAAAAAAAAAAAAACTATGTTAATGTAAAGAACGAAAGAATCAAACTTGGGAGACTGAACTTACAGGTAACTCATAAACCGATAGGAATCGATCCAAGTAGTTCATAGATAGACAAAAACACATTGGTCCAAATCTGTAATGTGCATGAGCCTGTTGATGACAGTACCTAAACTCAGTCAATAGCTCATTACAGGAACCAACAAAGACACCACCAGTCAAGGAAGAAACTTCAACCCCATAAAAAACTATTAAAAAGTTACAAGAATACCGTTTAGGAAGAGAATGCGTACACATAATAAACAAAGAAAATGTTGTTGAGAAACAATGTAAAAATAAAGAAAAATCTAAAACATAATCATTCAAAACATTATGAAAAAAAAAAAAGGGAAAACAAAGGTGAGGTAGTAAAACGCAATGATCAGTGGATCAAAACAAGCAAAACAAAAGGGGGGGGGGGCCCTCAGTTGAAAAAAACAACCTTGAGAATCCAATCGAGAGCCTCTCTCCTTACTCTCAAGTCCAAATCCCCACTGCGCAATCTGTTCAGGTAATCATGTTTAGGCAAAAGCTCTCCCTCTTTGACAGCCATTTCTCTAAACAGCTCCTCACCAACACGTTGGAAGGAAAAAAAACCCATAAGGGAAATGGATCTCTTGTTGATAAAGTTTGGGTCTTGAAAGTGGTTTTGACTGTGTTGGTCACCATCATCACCATTTGTGGCATTACAATCAAAACCATCGGAGCAAGTGTTTGTGCTCTCTGTACATGTAAGATTTGAGGCTGTAAGGTCAGAAAGATTTTCTGCCATTTTTAGGCACTATAATAAAAACCAAATTTATAAAACTGGCAAAAAACCAGGAAAAGATTCATGAAATAAGTGACATATCAATGGGTTTGTTGTTGTGGGGATGAGCCTTATTCACCATTTTTATTTTATTTACACAAGAAAAGCCAAAAATGGCGAAAAGACCGAGCGAGAGAGAGGGGAGTATGGGCTGCCGGGCTGAGGGTCTGATTGTGATTGAGAAGAGGGTATTGTTTGTACAAACTGCAAAGAGAGAAGCTTTATGTAGGAAATGTACATCTGTTTTCTAGGGTAACCGAGAGAGTAGACTGAGGGATCGTAGATTACACTGCCGAATGAGAAGGAAATTAAAAACTTGAGAAGAAAATATTTTTAACAAAAATGGAAACATAAAATAAGAAAATAAAGAATATTTTATGTTTTATGTTATTATCGCATTATAAGTTAATCATACAATTTTTTCGGATATTTATCAACTATCAATCATCTCACAAGTAGGCTAATAGTATCAGGATCCCTGAAATCATAGAACTTCTCGATTAAGGATAGAATTTTTCTATTTGTACCAAATAGGTCCATGTCCACTGTCCTGTGTCACTGCTGAAAGCTGTGAGTTTTTTTCATTTCAGGTAACTGAATAAGGGTCGTCATGAACCTATTTCATACATAATGGACAGACTACGTCCTTATTTTAAAAATATAAGAAATTGGGGACTTAATTGTTATTACTATCGTATAGATTTTCTTCTAAATGTACAAATAATGCTATATAAATTATAAAACACTAGCATAGTAACATAGGTATCCCATGTCACTGTCCTGATAATTTACTTATTTTTGAATTTAATATCATCCAATGGTAGCCTAAGAAGAGAAAATGGTTGGTAAATTAAAAAATATATTTTATATATTGAAAATATAATAACAGCACGCATAATGTATAGTCAAATAATGAAGAGTGAATTTTAAGATTATTCTTCATGATTTGATTATTTTTAAATAATTCTTTTACTTTTTTAAAATTTTAAATTATCTCTATTTTTCTTTTTAAAAGATAAGGAAAGAATGAGGGAAAATTGATGAATTTTTTATTTTTTTAATAAAAAAATAAAAGGTAAATTAAAATATTTAAAAATAAATGGTGTCATCTGAAAATAATTAATTTATAAGGGACTATTTTAAAATTAATCCAATAATAAATTTTCCACCTCGACGTGGTTTGAGAGTTGTAGCTGCGACATTTTTTTTCAAAAAAAAAAAAAAAAACATGTGCCTAACTAATCAAATTTAATAGGTAATGACATATATCGGTTGGCTTAGCGAGGGCTTAACTTGTGTGAATTGTGATGAATTCATATGATAGGTGATGACGTGTTTATGATTCTGTTTAATTAAATCGAGATTACATATTTAATTTTGACAAGTATCGTACAAAACGTGATCTTGTGGGTCCATGGTTTTTACATTATTTATATATCTGCCCTTATACTTATTACAGTATTTCTAGCAAGGCAATGGCATCTAGTCAAAATTTTACCGGCTTTAATAGAACATAACATCAGGTAATTTTTATGAATTTGGATCTTCCGCTAAGCTAAGTTATGCTCAGCTTTTATAATTACTGTCACACGGCACGATTAAGATTTAATTACTTATCATCTAACAATTATGAATCACAACATTACAAAGAAAGACGAGCACAAAATTTAGTTCAACACTAGATCTAAATTTAATTTTTATACTCTGTTTGTGAACATTATTATTTGCGATAAAGGTCAGTTTGTGAGCTATTGTAGAGAAAAATCTAGAATGCGTTTATTCTAATAAAATAATTTATTGATGTTATATATAAATTCATCACTTTGAACGTGATTATATAATTTATCTCGCGTGAATATATATATATATATATATATGCACACACACACTGATATAGGGGTAGCAAAATTGATCCAATGATGAATTTGGTTTAGGGATCAAGGACAAGATGCTCTCTAGAGAAACTTAAATCTTAAACCATTATAATATGATTTCAGTATATTGCCAACTTGAACTTATCCCTTCTCGTCCTCTTTTATCAGTTGTTGTATAAAAATGTGTGTGGAGAGCAAAATATAAATAAAAGGTTTAAAATATAGATGTAACAAGTATTATGTAAAGAAAAGAATATAAAATTAATAATAAGTGTTGAGAGAATCTTTGATTGGATTGTCTATGATATAATAATATGAAGCTAGGAAAACGAGAAAATTAATAGGTGAGAATGAAATGAGAAATTGTAGAGCACTTCTACTGTATTATATTTAATTAATATATGAATGGCATATGTGTATGAATTAAATGTAATTATCAATTACATAATAATTTATTAAAATAAATACATACATGTCGGACATATATTTAAGTGGACTTAATATATATATATATATATATATAAACAACTCTAAAATCTCTCGGATGAAAGGATGTTTTCTTTCGTGGGATTGTTTACACTCACACCGACCATTGATTAAGCAGATGATGATGAAGAGCTAGCGAGGAATAATACGTAATAGAGGTTAAAATGGGAAGCTAGATTGGATAGAGACAGGAAGGGCAACGAGGATGGGTTCATCAGGGTCATTGGATTTATCGACCAAGATGATAGATAGAATGAGGAATGGAGGTTTTATTGGGGAAGTGTGATTGATACATGAAATTAATCTAACGAGGATGAATTGAGTGAACATTCTTTCGTGGGATTCCAGACCTCCACCAATCAAAGATAGAGCAGTGAATTAATGGAAGCTCAAAATGAGAATAAGTAGGATAGCTTTTAGTATGCTAAGCTTATACCAACTTTTTTTGTTTTTTTCCCGAGTAATTACCTTTCACAGAATCACAGTCGCACTTGTTTTTCAACCTTAACCTGCATGCAGTCGTTCTACCGAGTTGGGTCAATCTCCATTCCTTGTCGAAGAAGTGTGATTCATGGAAAGCAAATTTGGAAAAGGAAGGGCATAAATAAGTAGCTCCGTTTCCAACCAATAAATGACTCAAAAAAAGGGGTGAATTATTAGCTGTATGGTAAAAATATTAATAGAAATAGGGTGCCAAAACAAAGCCAAGTGAGTGCATTGTCATTTGTCCACCTTTTGCATATTTGGAGAGTATGAAATATGAACTCAATCCTATGAGACGAACAATGATGCTTAATATACTTTTGCCATTTTTTTTTTTTTATTTATTTCAATCCCATTGATTTGATTGGAACCAGGCCATAATTGTAAATCATCCTTTAATCGAGACTCATATTTTGAATTGGCTGGCATACACGCCAAATTCACCTCCAACCTCTCATTCCTTACTATATTGTACAGTCAAAAAGGGAAGAACATTGAGAATTGTAAACTTTGTGCATCGACATTAATTGACAAATCATGTAATAAATCCCTCTCAAGATACTAAATCTTGCATCCATGAAAGAAACACTTAAAATTTAAAATTTAAGATAAAAAATCAAATCGCCCTCCTTTAAGACACAAAATTTTAACCCTTTTTTCATCCCCTATTAGAGATGCACTCTTTTCTCTCTTTTAACCTTCTCTTTTAAGTGGTTCTATCCCAAATATTCTCGTGGACCAAAATAAAGAAGCACTTTTCACCACTGCAAATTTTAATTTACAAATCACGTGTGCGCTGAACCCAAAAGCAGGCTTAACTTGACTTGCTTACTTTGCAAGTGCTTAATACAGAGATTAGCACGTATAAGATGCAAATAATGGCTGGGGGGTTTTGGTGGTCCAAAGGACACTCCTTTAAGATTTAGTCTTATATTGTGGTTGAGATTCGAGCTCTCGAAAGTCGAAAGAGCTTCTTCACAATCCCTCCATATTCTCTCTATAAAATGCCGTGCCATCAAAAGCATGCATCCAGAACATCAGCCATGGCTTCTGCTGCTCCACCACGATAAGCGCTGATTGCAAATTTTATTTATTACATAAAAAATGACTTTTTACGCATCTAATTGTTTGTCCCCGTTTGACGCCATCTATCCCACTTGCGATTTATTTGTTAGATCTTTCCTAATATATTATTATTATTATTAATTTTTTTTTAAAATGTTAGGAGTTTAACTAACATTAATTAGCAACTCAACTCTGAACAAACTGAGAACCTCTTATTGCATAATCAGAAAAAGTAAGTTTGTGATTAGGCATGCAACTCATCGGGTTTTTTCAGTTCTACTTTTACGTTGACCGTGAATCATCATCATCTATTATCATGGGTTGATAAAAGAAAACCCCATTCCAGACTCCCAGAAAGCCTCTCAATCTTTCATAGTATGATAGACTATCATATGCAGTCTATAGAGGATATGAGTAGAGATCAAAACTTCACTTTGAACGGATATTTAAACCGTTATAATATGAATTTTAGTTAACTACCAAAAATTCAAAATGAAGTCAGATATAAACGGTTTCCGAAAGGGGAAAAAAAATAAAAGGTACAACTCTATCGAATGTATCTCTTCATGCACATTGATACCTCTATGGATAAACAACTATGAAGCAAATAACTTGTCAATAAAATATGGCTATATTATCACTCATCTGTTACAATATATACAATAATGCATATCTTCTCACGTCTTCAAAGATTAAAAATTGAAACTCATCACCTATTCATCTTTCTGTCTTTGTAGGCACTGTCCTACACAAGCAACAAAACAAAATGCCTACGAGCACATCAATTAATCACGAAATAAATTAGAGTAACCATTAACCTCAGACCCAATAATTTCTTAGTTTGCACATTATACTTGATTAAAGGGATTAAGAAATCCATTTAATCTTCAAGGATTTGCAGTAGGTTGCTGGAATTGGTATATAGTACTATATCCACCGGCTAATAAAATTGCTGCAGGATACAACCATTACTGAAGAATTTCAAAGTCATAGAAAGCTATATACTTAGCACATCATATGCTGACCTACTTGTCCCGCTTGCATAAAGTATGAACGAGTAACAACACAAGTTTACAACTGATACTTAGTCAACCAAAGTCACACTTGCTTTACAATTCATGACATTCAAAAGCCCACCTCCCCAGAGCAAACGATCCATACGCTTATGCCTCATCTATCTGCTCCTGCACGAAATCCAGTATCACATCACTAAAATATAGACTAAAATTTAGGGAAAAAAGGGACTACAGTGACCGACATCAAAGGTACATTTATCCTGTTACCTAATAATATACAGACTAGTAATCACTATTTATTGCAAACCAAAGACTGTGCTAGCAAAAATTATAGTTGTGTGCATTTGTATGCATAGATTAACATTATTTTGTTTTTCATTGGGTTTGAAGCAACATCATACATCTAGGATTTACAAGATGAGGTCATCTGGATACATGATACAGACACACTGTTCACAGTTTTTTTGTTTTCTGATATATTTAGAAAATTCAAAAGCTTTCTTGTTTATGTCTGTGTGTGCATATGAAGCACATGATAAATAAATACCCCCCAACAGAAAATTGCACTGACCTGCATATCTGAGGTCCAAAGAGTGAGGTTGTCTCTTAGCAATTGCATGATGAGAGTGCTATCCTTGTAGGACTCTTCACCCAAAGTGTCCAGCTCAGCAATGGCCTCCTCAAAGGCCTGAAAAACTCAGAAGTAATTATTTTGAAAAGCTCCACATGTATGAACTGATTAGTAAACACAAAACTTCATGCTTGTGTACTACACACACAGACCAAGAAAAGGAATAAGCAAAAGATGTTTGTCATGATTAGCCATTATTAACCATCATGGTATTTAGAATGCACTTTAGTACTAGGTGCAGTGATTGCTATTAAACAGTGTTAACTAGCTAGGCATCAAAGACTAGATTCCACACATATTATTGTTTTTGAATATCAGCAATTCTCTCAAATGAGCTGAGTTATCTCAATTCTTCTTATATGCATTATCAACATTGTTACGTCTCCATTTTGGAAACTTAAATGGCTGCGGTTTCACTGTAGCTTCATTATCAGAACATAAGGCTTAATCTTCTGAAAACACGATAATCCCTAGGGCTGAAAGTACAGATGATTTATTTCTGACATTTGCCTTTGGATCTACCCAGCAGCTAGGACAATGTCATTCAGAATTCAAGTCAGCCTTTGGAATTATGCGCCTTCCATAAACCATTATTTCACTACCTTACATGACACACTCAGGATTTATCAGCACACCACTCAAATACATTTCCTAAAAATTAATGCTTAATCCTTATCCCTGTAATGATAGGATTTGTTTAAAAGAACACAATTAAAAAATGGAGAAAATACCATAACTGCAATCTAGCCCATAGCATGCATGCCACATAAGAAATATTCAATACGCTTACTCGAGGAAGGTTTAACCAGGTTAGATCGAAGTCACAACTAGCTTAGAAACCAAGAAATGCAAAAACTAACCCTGTCAATGCGTTCTTCCATAACAAGTGAAAATGATTCTTGACTTCTTAACTTAAAACCAATATTAACAAAGTGATACATCGGTGATAACAAAATTGATTTATATAGGCAGCAGAGTTACTTCTTTGAGAAATTGACTTCTTCAAAATAATATTTCCAAGACATATTTGCAATTCAATGAAATGAAGGAATTTCCGATACCTTTTCTTTTTGTCAAAGCCTCTTTATTGTGATAATTGCATTATTTATGAATACTGAACATGCGACGTGATAGCATAAAATGATTGTCAAAGAACAATCAAGAGGCACAACTGGAAAAGCAATTACGATAAAACAGGTAATTGCAACCAGTATGATCAAATAGATATAAAATCAAGTCTCTCCTAAAAGGAGGTATAACTGAAAATGCAACATGAATGTACTGGATATAAAATCACGAGTCTTAAAAGCAGGCATAACTGAAAATACAACATGAATAACCAGGTAAATACAAACAGAATGATCAACCAGATATAAGATGTCCGTATCCTCCAATGTTATTCTGGTAGAAGCAAAGAAGCAGCCATGAAGATAAAAAGGTCCAATTCTAACATAAATAAAGTGAAAATTAAATTAACAACTAGGATACACATGAAGAATGTTAGAACAACTCATAACAACTCAATAAGGTAGCAGCAGCCAACAATAAATATATACAGAGGAATTATGTTTACATGTGAATTCCACTGTTTGTGACATTTAATTACTAAACTTGGCAGGACAAGCAACTCTGATACAAAACACTCTAGTAGTTATAGATTTACTATAATAATAATAATAATAATAATAATAATGAGATGTAAGCCTCCGGCATCCATAAGGAATGAAGCATACCTGTTTGGCCATCCTACAAGCTTTCTCTGATGAATTGAGAATCTCATAGTAAAACACTGAGAAGTTGAGTGCCAACCCCAACCTTATAGGGTGTGTTGGTGCTAGATCAACCAGTGCAATATCCTTCAAACATTGGAATTAATTCGGAATTATTTAATAACATGATGAAGTTTGTCTAAACCCCCAAAAAAAAAAAGAAAAGAAAAGATTATATTGTAAATCTAAATTCGAAATTACCTGAGACGCCTTATACGACAACATAGTGTTTTCAGCGGCGGCCTTCCTCTCATCACCGACTTTAAACTCCGCCAAGTAACGGTAATAATCTCCCTTCATCTTCAAATAGAAGACTTTGGACTCACCAGCAGTAGCCGAAGGCACAAGGTGCGAGTCCAGCAACTTCAATATGCTCCCGCACACATCAGATAGCTCAGACTCCACCTTTGACCGATAGTCTTTGACCAGCGACACGTGGTCCTCGTTCTTGCGGCCTTCCTCTTTCTGCTCGATGGAGGAGATAATACGCCACGCGGCGCGAAGAGAGCCGATGACGTTCTTGTAAGCGACGGAGAGGAGGTTGCGCTCCTCGACGGTGAGTTCAGTCGCCGGAGTGGAGGAAGTGACGAGGCTTTCCATGAACTTCACCATCTCCTCGTAGCGCTCGGCTTGCTCGGCGAGTTTCGCCAGGTAAACATATTGCTCTCTCGTCAAGGTTTCCATCGCAGAATTGCAGAAACTGTGAATATAACTGAGAGGAATTGAGGATCTTCTTCACAGAAAAATTTTCAAGCAATTTGAGATTTGATTTGAGTGTGGCTTATGTTACGAGGAATTTAGTTGGCTCCAAACGACCACAAGGAGACTTACGCGCGAGAGTGAGTAACTCTTATTACTCGCTACTTACTAGCAAAGGCAGTGGTTGGCCGGTTGCTGTTGTTTTGTTTAATGGAATGTAGGGATACGGCGACGTATACTACGGGTGACAGGCTAAGTTGATTTTGAGCGCGTGTGGATGGTTTTATCTGGCCAATAATGCTGATAGGATAAGAGTGTGAATAACAGTGAAGAGATTGGATTATTTGACCATTATCCTACATTCTATTCTACAGGTCCATCAAGTCAAGATTTGGCATTTCGATTTGGACTAACAGTTTTCTACATAAAGAATTTCTCAATTTAATTTTCCATATAAAGAATTTTTAAGTGCTTTCGAATTTTTTTTTTTTTAGGCTGCGACTATCTTGAAATTGTTCTAAAAAAGTATTAATTATAATTATAAATGAATAGTTTGTGGTATAACAACACTAATATAGGGAGTTTTTTTTTTGGTCATGATCTTATATGAGGAAAACATCGTTACTAAGAAATTCTAAAATAGAAAATACGTTTAATATTCATAAATATACTAAAAGAAGTGGTTGTGCCATTTTTCATGAAATAAAGTGGATGTTCTTGGCAAAGGATGGAGCGGTCATTAGCCTGATTCCTAAATATAACGGTTCTCGCTCAAAACATATTGCGAGTGCATATTAACAGAGTAGGATACTCCGATAGGATGGGGGTGTATTTAACATTTGTGGCCCAAACAGGGAGCAAATGGCATTGGGCTCCGAGCAAATGGCATTGGCGCGGGAGCCCATTTCTTCTTCTTACTCTTTTGAATTGACTATTACTTCAATTATACCATTCTGCCATTAAAAAATGAAAAAACTTCGCCATAGCTTCGCCCATGGCCTAGTAGCCCTCGGCATACAATTTGGCTCGCACCAGGGCTCATTAGGAATTAGGATGGCTTGCTCGTCGTTGAAATTTGAAAATTTGAAAATATTTATAAGTTAATTTGCTGAAGATGCATGTAATTAGTAAGACTTCCATGTCTGGTGGTCGTCCAACAACAAAGCTATAAACAAATAAAATGACTTCTACTGTTGGTGATAGCAGTATGTTACAATCATACCACCAAATCATTGTACAATCATCCAATTACGTTTTACTATTGTCACAGATACCTGTAATGTATTTATGATGATTTTAATTAACTTAACAATTGGAGTGTTGTACGTGATGGAAGAAATTGAATGATAGCATGGTAAGTTGATAACATGGCCATATCCACGTCATTCGCTAAAAATAGAAAATGCAGAGGAGCATCAATATTCAGACTTTAAAAAAATTAACAAAACAACGCATAAGTTGGAACTCCAGCTGGGTGTACATTATTTTTATCCACGTTTGATCTCGCGAAATTTATGAAAATAACTATAAAATTTTGGAATTTTTTAACATTGACCCCTCAAAGTTTTTTCTATCAAAAGTTGACAAACACTAAACTTTTGGATCAAATTATTCTTGTCATTATCAATCAAAATTCTCTGACCCAAATCTCTCTCTCACTGCAATCTCCCACCCATTACTGACGGTATATAATAACATTGCAGTCTATCATCGGTGGCTAAGATCACCAAACCACGATGAATAACTAACAAGATCTTTGAAATTAACTATTAAAGTTAACAAAACATAAGTTAATTATTTATTTTTATTTCATTATTGTGATGTGTTGTGGTAGTGTAGTGTTGTTGTTATTGTTGTTGGTGGTGGTGGAGGTGGAGGTTGTTTGAGGTTGTATTGTTGGTGAAAACGAGGATGAGGTTGCTGTCTATAGTGTCAATTTTTGTGCGACAAGTGCTATCTATCGTACAAAAAAACAAATTGTGAAGTCTTCACACAATTTGATTTTTTGTGCGATAAGTGCTTTTAGAGGTTATAACTTAGATTATACATATCCGTTTTCAGCGTATAATATATTATTTCGAAACTCACGATAAGACAAACCAAAAACTTTGAGTGACCAAACTTGTTATGTCATTTTGCTTCATAGTCGAACATAAAGTATAATCATAACCACATGAGATGTAAGAATCTCATTATGTCGAATCAAAGCTAATTGTATAGTTCTAAGTAATTATGTATTACACAAATTTATATAATGAAGTATTTTGTTTTATTTTATTTATTATTCTGAAATATTTATTGCTTTATGTATAGAATTACTTATAACTAAAAATACTGGTACAATAAAAATTTGTATTAACTAAATTATGTTCAGAAAAAAAATTCTATAGATCAACGTTATGACAACTACAATGACTTACAATCCAATAAAGCCATTAAATATATCAAAGTAATATTCTTCCTAAAGTATTGCCCGTGACTACTATCAAAATGAAGTTTGAGCTCGAACATTAAATATATCATAAACATCAATATAAAAATGTCGTAATCGCCACTACTAGACACCATTCCCTAATTGTTAAATGTATAAAACGTTATTCTATTTGAAACCACAACTAATTTTCATTGGTTTCTCGACCACCGGAAAGTCCCGTAATTAGGCACTATTCCTTAATCAATAAATGTTTCAAATACTTTCTTATTTGAATGTAAATTTTATTAAATATATAAATATTAATTGGGTTATTGAGTAATTCGCTTATTAAAAATATTCCAATCTAGAATTTTAAAGTGCAACAAGGTTTGAGAAATCGCATAAATCTTGTCGTTTATACATTTTAAATTTTTAGCTTATTAAACTCCAAGGTTTAATAGCTTTCTCAAACACCAAATTCGAATTATATATGCATATGCACACCCTCCTCCCCCCCAAAATATTACACATTTATAATATTAAAGTTTTAAATATAATATTATGGCTTGTGTGTACATTCTGGCATGCAAAAGCCTGAGACCTGGCTTCAGATGAGTACTAGTTCGCGTATATGCCAACGATGCCCCAATTGTTAATGACTTGTATTCCTTCTACACCTCGTATGATTTAATTTAGTTATTATTATTTACTAATTGTCTTTTTTTTACACTCATACATTGATCAAACGATAATTGATAATACATAAAATTATTAATTGATATTTACAAATGAAATTGTTACTAACAAGAACTTATATATTAATCATAAACTTTAACCCTCGAGAATATTTGAAGACGCCTACTACTCAGTATATCTTTTAATAATGAAGGAGACTTATTTATATTAAAGAGAAAATTGAAACCCTCGTATTACTATTGAGACTCGTATGAGAGATTGAGTTCTCACCATTCTCGGCTGTAAGCCGAGTGGCTATCATCATTTACAAGTTAATTACAAAGAAAACTGAAACCTAGGATTGAATGGCCCCATCTTCTTTCGTTTTCTGCTATTCAAACAAATGTTTAGAGAGAACTTGAACGAAAATGACTCGAGTGAGAGCGGAAGCGGGCACCAAATTTGCTATTTATAGATAAAGAGAATGATTTTGAGGTAAGTGCTTCGGCCTTTTTGTGACCGCTGGATTTGGTTTTTATTCTTTTGGAACACTGGAAACTTACGGGAAACTAGAGGCTCCCCTAGCGGACAACACAAATTTTATTAAGATAACAAATTTGTCGCTTGTATCTTTCACGACGTAAAATAAAATAAATCATTACAAATCATTGGTCGTCTGTCACTGAAAAAATAATTTTTTTAATAATGTCTTTGTCAATAGTGATAATGGTGATGGAAAGAGTGCAGCCAAATTAATGGTGAACATCAAGCGCATTAAAATTCAAATGCAAATTCTCAAGTTAAGTAAATTTTAATTTGAAAAATGAAACTAATAAATGAGAGAACTAGAGATGAAGATTAAAACGAGACCCAATACTGAAGTTTGATTCAGAGGGCTGCGCTCGCCGCAACTGCTGTAGAGCTGGTGTAGTGGCACATGGTGGTGGCCTGGTGATGGACTGATGGTTGGTAAGGCTGTTAGTGGTTGCTGTGTTTCACGATTTTAGTGGGCCGCTGTGTCATGTTTTGTGATTTTTAGGTTTTGCTTTATTTAGATTCAATGGCCTATTCTTTTTATTTTAAAATTTGCAGATGGTAAGATCCACCAAATCCAATGGCTCCAATTGATTAGATGATGACTTTTGTTTCATTAATTGTACATAATTTTATTTTGTTTAAAAAAATGGCAAAATGTAAATTACTTTATTTATTATATTATTTTTACTTATTAAAAAATATTTAAATAAATCTTTTATTTAATAGATTTTAATATGAATAAATCCATTTAGATCTACCCAAATTTGATCAATGACAAAAATTCAGTGGTGGATGGATTGAATTATTGGAGTGGACCTCTAACATTGTCTATTGTAAAATATCATTATTATAGTATGATGTGATATTAATTATAATTTTATATAATATAAATTATAATATAAATAATAATCTCATGTAAATTTTATTAAAAAATACAGGGGTCATCTTTAAAAATTTTATAATTTTGCATGTTCCTTAGACCTTCACAAAAAATTAATTTGTAAACACAGGAAGAATATTTATTCACACAATTTGTAAATTATCTTTATTTATTAAAAAAGATGAAATTTAAGTGCTTTCATATTTATTAGAAAAAAAATTCAACTGCAAATTTTTTTGGCAAACTTGGGATTATCTTGCAATATCGTTTGGTTTGTTTGGAATATGAAAGTCGGATAACTTTGATAAATGAAAACTGGGTTTGATATGTTGCAATTTCAATTTGAGTTTCTAGTTGGACATATGATGAAGCGTTCTGGTTTGGCAAATTAACTTCTAATCAGATATAACGATTAGCTGCTGCCATCATTTAAGAGTCTGTTTACGTACAATGCCACGCATGTTCATATTAGAAATATTGTAGCGCATTACAAGATGCAGATAATTTTTTAATTGATTTTTCTGCAGTTGATCCTGATCTGCCCAGCACTTCCTGTAAGAGGACGGATGTTGCCCATCTTGATCATAGCCTTGGCAAAGTCCTTAAAAAATTTAGAGGTGCTGGCGGCATATCTTTTGACCAGAAAATCAGCAGAATTGTCATTAAAGAGCTCTTGGTCGGAATGAAGAAGACCCTTCTTATTCAATAGATTCTTGTAATATAAATTGTCAAAGCACGCTGGAGTTTGAAGGTCAAGGTTTGCCAGAGCATTGTCATTTCCACTTTTTGGGCATTTTTGCTGCAAGGACTTGGCGAAGCTGGTGTCGATATTGGAATCATTGTAAATGTGTCCTCGAAATAATGTGCACCTTGCCCTGCCTATCGTGTGTGCACCTGCCAATGGTCACATATATAAGATGAGCTCTGTTAACTGGTCTGCTGAAAGTTGCAATATGTGACTAAATTAGGGGATTCACTAAATTTAACTTGTAGCATATTAGTGTAGACCAATTAAGTACAACTGAATTACCAGAAAGAGCAACCATGTCCTTTAATGAGAGACCCTGTGCCGAGAAGCTTGATATGAGAGCACTCAAATTAGAAGTGGGTGAAGGGATAGCGGCATTTGCCGCTGCCCTGCTAGCAGTGGTAGAATCTCTTCTTCCCAATTTAACTTTCCATGAAGGACCCCCTAACTGCAATTGTGCCAAAGGAGAGAAAAAAAAAAGAAACGAAGTTGATGCAAGTGAATAGATTAGTGCAGGAGACCTGATGATAATCAAGGTTAGAGATTTCAAGATCTTCATCAGTGTAATTAATTAACATGGAGGCTAGCTGGAGCTTACATGAACAACTGAATGACGTGCGGCAATGGCAAGAATATCTGCACAGGAAACCACACCAGGGCATGCTTTCTCCAGATTAGCTTTAATTTGATCAACCACGTTGAACCCTCTGGCCGAGTTATTGTTCGGAACTGCTGTTTTCTCACCTATGAAATTGGCCGTATCATCCAACAGTACCGATCCATCGCAGCCCTGATTATCACCATTCAGTTAAAATATTATAGCTTAAGACTAATTATAACACAAAACAAAGAAAGGACTCAAAATGAAATTTGCAAGCATACATTAACAAAGCAGTCGTGGAAATGAAGTCGAAGTAAAGAAGCCCCTATGCGGGTTTCATTTTTAATAGCAGCTATAACACCTGCCCGAACAATCGACAATGCTTTTGGGCATGTGGATTTGTAGTACTTTGTTGAGAGTTTGGAGTTGGCTTGATCAAGAGTTGCAGTGACAACAGTAAGTATAAGCAGGAGGAAGTAGTATCTCGTTGCTGCCATATCCAGCACTTTTGCGCTAGTCAAGAGAAAATTTTGCCTTTATATATATAAATTTGCAAAACTGTGACTTTAAATCTTTAATTTTAAGCCAAAGTAACACAACCCCCAATAATTCTGCTGAGATGGTGTATGATTTTTGTTTTAGTTTGCCGACACTAATCTAATCCATATCGATACGATGTTGGCTTGATAAAGTTGAAGGATAGAGAGTAGCGCACCTTTAAAATTATGAAATTTTGCCCCATACAAGAACCGTAGGCTTAATCTAGCTAGTTACGACATCATATTCACGCGGCCCCTTTTTTACTGGTGAAAGAAAAACAAAATGTAACAGTTGATGAAGCTTGCTTTCTCCATGCAAATGCCAAAAAGGTGTCAACTCAAACTGGCATTGGATACGAGCGGCAAGGTTTGGGCATGCCCAATTGGAATTAATAATCAGCTTTGTTACTATTCGCTTTAATTTTTCAGCACCGACATCATATTTTTCTCTTACGTGACCCCGACAATTTTACACAAAGAATATATGACGAAGGTGCATGCAATAAGAAAGCATTTCATCGATGATATTGACATTGCTGCTTTTATTATTTTTTTTTTTGTCGACGAGGGAAATGATTAGCAGCAATTAGCGTACCATGAAGAAATTGAAACTTTTTTAACCGTAAAGAAGGCAGAAGGGAGAAAGTTGGCGGAGTAATTTTCGGCCCAGCCTTTATTAGTAAATGGGCCAAGACAGTAACGAAATTGGCCCAGTTATCTTTCTAGTAAGTAAGGCTTATGGGCCTTCGAGTTCGTCTCTGTTTGCTGAAGTGTGCAGTGTATTATTTGGCTGGGGGACTTCTATAATTTATTAATTTGTAATTTTGTACGAAACCTATGTTTTTATATTTATAACTTTTTCTTTGCGGAAATTTACAATAGAATTTTAATTAAATTTTATTATTATCTAGAATAAATTAATTAAATTATAAATATATATTTTATAATAAATTTCTTATTATTATATAGTTTATTCCTTCTCTATCCATTTTTTTTTAATTTTCTCCAAAAGAAATTAATTACATCATATATTAGATGTAGAGATGGCTAGGGTTTATAATTTATAAGGATGTTTTAGTGTAATTGAATTCATATTTTTGCTCTTTTATAGTTAAAAATAAGGTTTTATAACAATATTAAAGAGTGTAAAAAGCATTTCTCTTGTTATTTTGTTGTTGTTGTTGTTGTTGTTATTATTATTATTATTATTATTATTATCTTTTAGGGTTTGATTGATTTCAAAAGAAAATTCAGTAAACACTAAACAACCCAATTGTCATTTCAATAATTTCGTTTGAATTTTTCATGTAATGATTAACTGATTGGATAGGAAAATTGTTGTGAATGTGGTAATTTCAAACATCCTATGGGTTCAAGTTGTAATTATTTCAGATTTTTCTCCCTTTTGGACAATGGACACAAGACAATGCGATCTCGTACCTACAATAATATTATCCTCAAATTAAACGGTATTTAAAAATAAATAAATAAAAAAAGAGGGAACCCTAAAAACATAGAAGCGTAGTCTTTTTTATAAGAGGGTCAAAAGCGTTTCATTCTCCACAAGCGTAAGCTGTAGAAGCTAACCTGTGCCTTAAACGAGAGCTCACTTCTAAAACGTCGAGGAGGCTACTGAAAATGGAGCTTTGTACAACTATACAAACACAATCAGCCATCTCCAATCACCACCGTGCATTCCTCACCACCACTACATCCCCTGCTCTCGTCCGCACCAAATCTGCTCTCTCTCTCAAGAAAACCACAGTCTCCCGCTCCGGTTATGGCCTACGCTCCCGTACGATACAAAACCCTAGGTCTACTTTATCGTTTTCCGTCTCTTCTTTTTTATTTACTGCTGATGACTTTACAAATGTTGGTTTTTTAAAACCCCTGCAATGTGGATTGTTCAGATTTTTGCACAGTTGGATGTTATATATACTTCTAATATATTTGTGTTTCGCAAATATTCTATTGCTTGTGATTCGATTTTTTGTTCTCATTTGGACTCTGAAGCGTACGTTTGAATGAGTCCACAGCCCAATTCGTTTAGGCTGTGTTTCATTGATTTCTGTAAATCACTATTTTATTTCATTTTTAAATAAAAATGATTTAAAAGGATAAAAAAAATGAACAAATTTCCGTAAAAGAACACATTTTCAAAGTGTAAGGAGTCTGGAGAAACGTCACGGGATTACGAGCATTTGTTATACATTCAATATTCTGTGAATCTTGTGTCATTTTGAGCATACTGCTCAAGGCTGATCATTAATGTTTCTGCATGGTTAGTTTATGGTAGAATCTAAGAAATGCATTGAGAAGAAACATGTTTTTAATACTTGGGAGTGATATTAATTATTTCAGGAATTCTCTATTATACCAACCCATTGCCAAAAGCAACCTCTGAAGAAACTTCAAGTGGAACAGATCAGTATGTTGTGGATAAACCAGATGATGTGACAGCAGCTGAAGATGTTCCGGCAGTTGAAAAGAACGTGTATAATGAAAGTGTGGCTACTGCAGAACCTAAAGAGGAATCACCTGTGGATGGGCTGACTAATGAACTTTTGGATAACCTTAAGATAAAGGTTTGTTTAAATCTCAAGAGTTTGTGTTATGGTATTTAGAGGCCATATTATGTACATATATGCTTGTGAGTATGGATATTACGTTCAACACTATTTTTGCGACGACGGAGTGATGAAAGTCATATCTTCCGTAACAGACTCTTTGTGCCTTAGGCAACTTTCCTTCTGGCCCTTAGATAAATACTTTGAAACTGCATATCCTTATGGAATATTAATGTTTGACTATATTTAGCAATTCTATTGGGTGCTAACTTTAAGGCATAGTTAGCTCTCAGCCTCTCACCTGGTTTTATTCAATCTATCTATGTCATTTTTTTTAATTACTGCATAAAGAAGCAAAAGCTTTTGCTGTGATGATGCAGTCAACTGGTTGAAAGTATTTTGTAATGCTTGATGTGACCATTATGTTGGTCCTGAGCTGTTGTCCTGAGCAATGTTAGATTCTGAAGCACTGGTATGCGATGGGGCCACCCTTTATGTTCCTTATGTGTTGTTTTTATCCTAATTTCCAGATGACTACACTTACACCTCTCTCTCTTGTTTCCCCCCCTTTTTTCTCAGAGAAAAAAAATTGTCTTCATTGGTGAAGCTGAGACATTTTTTATTTCTATTTTTTTCCTTTGGTGGTTTCATTTTTGATGTTTAGATTTTTATCTCGTATTTAAATGCAAAATGGTTGCTGTGATGATAACTATATTCTTTTTGAAAGTGTTCTTGATGAAACGTCGACAATCATGTCGATCTGAGCGGTTACCTGAGCAACATGTTTTACCAGTTGTTTAATTTGTTCCTTCAATAAAAATATTACCTTCCTTTCTTTTGTAGTTCTTTTTCCCCCCTTCTTTTTGTTTCTGTCAGTTTTATCCTGTTCATTTTCATTTCTGAAATTTCTATTTGGGATCCCTTTTTGGAATGCAAATCAGTTGCTATGATGATTGCTAGAAGTTATAGAAAGTCTTGTCGAAATCTTAATGAAATGTCGACAAATATGTCGATCTGAGCGGTTACCTGAGCAACATGTTCTGTAAATTTTCCCATTATTCCTTCAAAAAGGTTACTTCCATTAAAACAAATGCTTTTTGATAACTTTGTTGAAGACTTTGTCAATAGCATGTTTCTCTCATGCTGGTAGTGGCTTTAACTTCACTGGATTATATGATATTTTTCCTCCCTTTTAAGAGGTACTGATGTCATAAAGATTAAGAAAGTAACCACATGTCACCTTGAGTATCTTAACTTGGATTTACAATTTGACAGCTTTGTTTTGATGAACATAATAAGTAATTTTGTAAATACAGAATGCCTGGATAGAGCACTTTGGTTTATGGTTTTAATAGACTGCATTATTCTTTCCATTGTGCATCTACCAGTTTGTTGAATTCCATTTATTTTGTGTTAACATATTTTTGGCTTGATATATCTTTTACTGTATTGAGG
This sequence comes from Murraya koenigii, assembly GCA_025617385.1. NCBI lineage: Eukaryota > Viridiplantae > Streptophyta > Magnoliopsida > Sapindales > Rutaceae > Murraya > Murraya koenigii. The sequence goes on from CM046813.1 coordinate 30,129,040, forward strand.
ACTTCTTGAATTCTTTCAGTTTGACTTTGAAGATACATATTCACTTGTTCTATATGGAGCTGGTGCTTTGCTTGCTCTGTGGCTAGTAACAGTGGTGGTTGGTGCAATAGATTCTATTCCATTGGTGAGTATACATACATCTTCTACTTGTTAACCATGAATAATACTAATTTTCCTTTCGTTTGGAATTTTCTGATGTTTAAATTTATGAATCAGTTTCCTAAGTTGATGGAAGTAGTGGGTCTTGGATACACATTCTGGTTCAGCTGGCGTTATCTGTTATTCAAGGTGGCTATTTTGAGAGTAATTTGAGCTTTTATCTTCTGTAAACATGATGATCACAGCGTGCTTATTGGTTTGCTGCTTTTACTTTACAGGAAAATAGAGATGAGCTCGCTGCTAAAATTGAAGAACTCAAGCAGCAGGTTGTTGGCTCAAATGAGGATTGATATGAAGGAGAAAATTGGATTTGCACAGCCGAATTTGCAAAAGATGATTGTAGATCAGAAAGTTATAGCTAGACATTTTGGCGGTTCTTATAAGATGGTGTCTTTCATTGTACAACTACAAGGCTCTATATGTTGTTTTTGCAATTTCCCCCTTTTCCTGTAACTTGTAAGAATGTCGGACACCGTGTAAAGCTGTTTTACTCTGTTTTTGCCCTCTGTTTGGTCAGATGCACACATTGTTTTGATTGTGCAAGTACGGTATGGGGAGTTTTTAAGTGCGTTTCCTTGAATTAGATTGTTATTGTTGAATGTAATGAATCAAGTTTGCCAAGCTCACTGGTTGGATTTCAAGGCAAGAAATTGAATTATTGTACTAGAAGTATGGGACTAATGACTGATTCCATCTCCCTGGAAATTAGGACATTTATAGATGAGCAAATATCACAACGAGGGTAGTGACGTTTCATACAAATTGCAGTCTCGGGTGAGTTCAATCGTTTGTAAAGCAAATATCAAACCCCACTGAAAAAATATTCTCAAAGAAAACTGTAAATCGGGTAACATCACTCACCACGAAGCACTTTATATGATTCATATTCAAACCCACTCCTATGTCATCATTCGTTACATTTTTGGTGAACTTGCCAAGAACATGATATTTTGCTTGACACAAGCGATTGAAAGTTCTTAACGTTTTGATTAATTATTGCTTTTCTACAACATTAGTTAACGTTTTGAACAATTATTGCTTTTCTACAACATTAGTTGAGGTTGGTGATGAATTGTGAATTTTCGGGGATTTTGATCCGAAGTGCTGTGCCGCTCGAGGTGACTATCTTCTTTGGTTCTAGGGTTACAATGAAGTATTATGCCAAACCAAGCTCTTTGTACAAACTAGTTTGAATGAACATTGACAGTAAATCCTTGAACTTGCTTGCGCTGTTAAAATAAAACATCATCAAATATAATAGTTCGAACAAAACGCCCTTTTGAATCCAAAATCCAAATTATATGATATTGGAACAGATCTTTTGCAGTCAACATTTTCCATAAGATTCATCGTCACCCTATAAAAGAAGGGAGGAATACAGGATATTGAGCAAGAATTGGATTATTGCTTCTGAAATGAAATAGAAACAGTTGTGTGGCACACTAATACCTGACACAGCTGAGGCCTATTTATCTGAGCACATGCACCTCTATTTGAAATTAAAATTAAAACATAACAGTTACAACAAAGAAAGTAAACAAACGCAATCGTATTATTATTATTATTCAATCTCTTCTTGCGCAGCAAAACAACATTATGAGAATGCTAAGTTAATCCTTAGCAAGTACACCAAACAACCTATTGAATGACAAAATGGGAGGCGTGGGCGGTATAAGAATAATGTAATCAAAGAAGCAAGATGATTCGTTAGGAGTATGTAAACTGCTTACAGTTTCCTGTAAGGAATTTGTCAGGTGAGGTTCGGCCTTTCACAGTTAATATTCAATATTGTGATAAAGCTTTTGAAGGTGAAATGGTGAGAGGCAGTAGTTGAAGAAATGAGATTGCATGGTAGGTAGGAGCTTCGATTTGTACTTTTAACAAGATTAAAAGTACAGCGACTGCCAATGCATGAACTTTCCTTTTACAGTATAGAGAATCCAATCTTTTTTCTCTCGACTGCAAAGACATTACTAAAAAGGGTTAAATTCTAATCTTTTAGCTCAGATCTAAAAAAAGAAAATAAAAAAGCACTCGAAATTACTTACCCATATCACGTCCAAAAACGAAACCACGAAATTGAATACAGCGCTGTCAAAGACCGAACCTCACTTGACAAATTACTCGAAGAAAGCTGTAAATCAGGCAACATCACTCTCAACGAATCATTTGACTTCTTTGATTACATGATTCATATGCGACCCACGCCTTCTATGCCTGTCATTCAATATTTTTTCGGTGCACTTGCTAAGAACATGCTGTTTTCCTTCACAAGAAACTGAATTAACTCAATCGGAAGTGCAACATATTGAGAGCATCTCAATAGACTCTGATGATGTCGGGGGGGAGGCGGCCGCTGTGGGTCGCTTACCATATAATAATGGCTTACTAGGGTTATGCAGATGAGTGTTATATATAGATGCTGAATTGACAATAATCTCGTATTTTAATTACCTAGTAGCGTAAGTTTGGGTAATGTTATTTTACAAGAACTTAAATATTGAAACACAATTTAAAAAAAGAAATAATTTATCTTTATTTATGCGACAGACAAAGTGTGTCACACTAAAGTTTTATAAATAAATTAATATGAAAGTGATCGGTGGTTGATATTTGTTCGACAATTCTTCTTTCTAGATTAATACACGAGATTTGAAGTTTCCAACTCTTCCAAATGGAGAGAAAATTGGAATCACATTCGTGCAAATTTGATTTTCACAAAACCCAAATGCAAGGTATATGTACTTTTTCTTATTATGTCGTAAAATTTATATGATAAACGACACTTTATCTAAATTTAAATTTCTTATATATATATTATGTAGAATACAACAATGAGGTATGGTTTAAATCACAATTAAAGTTTAATGCAAAAGTATACAATTGAAACTCAATATGTATATATATAAAAAGTATAAAAAATAATAAATTTTCATAATCACTGGTAGGTTAAGAGATTTAAATAACACTCAATTTTAAGAGAAGAAAACAATGTGTCTATTAATTTATTTAAAAATTTTTACAAATTTTATCTCATGCCTTTATTAAGAAATAAAAATAAAAATTTCGAACTTTGAAATGGTAATAAAGATTAATGAAAGATATTTGTGATTTTTCAAAAGAGATTAAAAAGATCATACGTAAACATCATTTCTATGCTAAAATGTAAATTAACTTCTTAAAACAAAGTTAGTATTAGGCTTGGCCCAGCCTTATGATGGATAATATATGTGCTGGCCCAATTTAAGTCGTTCGATCCATTTTGTTTGTCCACCTAAGACCCATCTGCCGAACGGCCCAAAACTCTATTTTTATCTCGTCAATTATTATAAGGATCGTGCTGGCTTATAACTCATGTAAAATTGTGTAGATTTTATTAAATTATTATAATTTTTTTCATAATTTTATATAGATGGTAAGTTACATATAATATAACTTAGCAAAATTTTTATTATAAGAAACTCCCTTGTACTTTAATTATAAATTGATGCTGAAGCAAAATTATTTATAATTGAAATAGATTGGGAATTTAAAAATTTTCTAATTACTTGTATGATAAGAATTATAATCCGGATAGCGTAACGTGCTAAAAAATGCTTGAATTATTTGAGAGTCATGGTTCAATCTTTAATGATGGTCACATTTGTTCTCAAAAAAAAAAAGAATAATTACATTAAAATAATTAACAATTCATTAATTGAAATAGATTGGGAATTTTTATAATTAATTGTACGATAAGAATTATAATATGAGTAGCGTAACGTGCTAAAAAATGATTGAATTATTTGAGAGTGATGATTCAATCTTTAATGTTGGTCACATTTAAATAAAAATAAAATAAAATAATTAACAATTCATTAATTGGGTTGGTTGATAACTCATTCATGTTCTTTTTAAGTTGCGGGTTCAATGTTTCAAAGACTGTGAGAATAAAATTTAAAAAGAAAACATAAAATCAAAATAATAAAGGTTTTGTGGTCCGATTTTATATTGTTATCATTCTTCCTTACCTGCCGATCTTTGATACTAGTTGCAAGCCACATGCAAAATAATTAAAATGGGAAAATAAGATGTGAGACAATTTATTTTTTATTTTTTAACATTGAAAAAGACAAGAGTCCAGCCATATTCCATAACCACCAACCCCTCAATAATGCACAAAATGTACACAATGCAATGCCAGGTACAGCAATTTGCTAGCAAATTAATATGGATCCTCCATTCCTCCTCCTCATCTCATTATTCAACGAGTCACATGGTCTATAATTGACTATAGTAAATTAATTTTGAGTGACAGCAGTTTCACGTATAATTAGTCAAGCAATCGTCTCGTTTTTCTAAAATGGTTTCTGAGAAATATAATTTTGCATTGAAATTGATATTCAGATAGATGTGCTTTTTTTTTTAATTTTTTTCCAATTACCCAATTCCTTTTCGTTAAAGTCGCATGGGCAGTGGGCAGCACACTTTCTTCTTCGTAAATAATGTTAGTATGATGAATATAATTATCAAAAAGACGCATGATCAAGAATTCAAGATCTCGATGCTGGTGGAAAAAGAAGAAAAAACAGCAAAATAATCTTCATAAATCATAAAATCCACTGCTTTCACTGCATCAACATGCAAGCAGATGGTAATGGTCGGTGTATAAAGCCAAGCCCAGTAGGACTACGAGCTTGAGAACCTTTTGACCACGGCGTGTTCATTGTTCAATCAATCCCTAGTGCTCACCAGCTAAGTTTGCCTCTTGCTCTAGTTATTTTATTCATTATTATTACCCATAACACAAGATATTACGCGCATGGGCTCGTGTTAATTTCCTTTTTTTTTTTTTTTGAACTTCATTTTACATTAATTACAGAATCTCTTTAATAAGTTACTCTAATTGATATGATACGAAATCACGCGCGTCAATTAATGGATTTTCAATTTATGCTGTAATTTTTCCAGTCAGCCTAACATTATTAAAATTGAATTATTGTTAATTAACATCCCGAACCCCTTTACTTCGTCATTAAGAATCCCAACTTACCCCTACTTTTCAGTCCATAAGATTAGATTTAGATTGCGCTTTTACACTGAGAATCTCTGGATACAGTGCACACACGCCTGGTAAGCAAAGCGTGTGTGTGACAGCCTAGGGGACACAATCATAATTGATATTAATTCTTTTACATGTAAAGGATCATGTTAATTACACATCTATAATTATATTTAATAGAAAATATTTTTTTATAATTATATAATTAAAATTATAATATATTTATTATTTTATATGTATAATTATAATTTATTATTTATAATAGAACAAATTCACCGTAACCCATGCCTCAGTGAAATCCTACCGGAAGAAGCACACAAATCATGCGAGCAGCGCAAATTGAAAAGCACCAATTGTGTGTATTACCGAGCCAGTCTAAGAACAACAACAAAACATGAAACACAACTCTTAACATTTTTTTTTGAAAAAAAAAAAAACATCAACTGAAGTGATCAGAACAAGCAAGCAAAAACAACATTCGACCGTTACAAAAGAGCGCGTCTTCACCCGCCACGTCAGCTTCACGTTAATCTCACGCCTCCGTTTCCGTTAGTCTCTCCTTATCCTCTGTGATTTCAATATTTCATACTATTTAATTTTTAAATTACACAATACATTTGTTGATTATCTCTCCTTTTTAATAAATCCCACAATTATATTTTAATTATACTTTCTTCTCAACTTCTTTAAAATAATTAGCATTTTTTTAAGCAGTGGCCAGTGAGAATTTTTAGGCTTTAGCAGTGTCAAAAAGGAAAGCCTTGTATAAAGAGAGAGCAGCCAAAAGAAAAAAGAAAAAAAAAACACTAAATTTGATGTGTCTATTAGACTTCTACTTCCTGTTTCTCTGTTAATTGCATTTCTCATTGCCAACACTGTAAGTGCATGCATTAATTGGATTCTCTCTTTTTGTCTCTCTCTCTCTCTCTCTCTCTATTGAAATTAACGTGCTTTTTCGCTTTTGATGTGTACTTATTGGCGGTTTAGTATAGGGAAGTGAATTTTGCGGTGTTATGTGATATTAGTCCTAAATCTTTTCATTTTCTGGTCTTTTAGAACTCACATTTTCATCCTCCAGCGTTCTTTTATTATAGGCAAGTGAATTTCGTGACTATTTGATATTATTTTTATTGCTTTTTATATTTTCGTATATCCGTTTAGCATAGAGTTTTGGATGCGAGATCAGTGTGTTGTTCACTTTATTGTTGCTCATTCATCACCCTCTACATTAATTGAGTTCAATTCTGAGTTTACCATTTTCTGTTTGGTTCCTGGGAGAATTTTAAGAAAAGAGACAAGTGGACAAAAAGTAATGTTCCGTGATTATTAGAGCTACTTTTAGCACTACACATATCATCATAAGATTTTTTTTTTTTTTTTTATGCTTTCATGATGGTTCTTAGATGATTCGATAGCCCATTAGATGAAATGCTGCATTATTTGTTTTTATCAGTATAAATCTTGGTTCTGCTATTAACGTCCTCTGATTCACTGCAATTTCATACACTCCATTTTGTAAGATTCAGTTTTTTAATAACATGCCTTAAAGAGTCTCTCCTTGTTGGTTTAGGTGAAAAAGCTTTAAGACAAATGTTCACCGATGGTCTCGATAGTAATGCCCTTAAATGGGTCCGACAGGTACGCAGTATAGAATTCTATTTGTTTCTTAAAAATGTCTTTTAGTTTGTTGTTTTTAGATTTTCAGGTGTAGGGTCAGTTGTTGGATGGAATTGATATTATTTTGTCTGATTTTGTGCAAGAAGGGTGGTGCAAAGAAAGATATATTTGGTTCTACTTTAACTCAGATATCAAAACACGACACTACTACTAATTTGAGAAATGGTGGACGAGACATTGGATTGGCTCAAGCATCCAAATTTCGAAGTGGACATTCATCATCAGGTGTGGTTCCTGTGTCGCAAATAGTACATGTGAGGGAAAATGATAGTGGCTCTGGATCAGACATGGACATATCGCCTGATTCAGATGATGAGGTATACTGTGAGAAGTATTCTGTAAAGTCATCTCCACAAGATCACAAGATTGGCAGTGGTGCAGCTACCAAACCAGGGCACAAACAGGTGGATTATGGCAAAGCTGGAAATCATTCCATATCTAGTTTGTCTAGGAAGGCAACTATGCAGAGACAAATGAATAGTGAGGTGCGAGTGGAAAGGGGTGGTGGTGGGATTTTGTTGGGGAAGCCTGGCACTGCAGAAGAAGAGTTGTCATATTCGGCTACTAGTACTGAAGTCTCTTTTGCGCATTCCGGGAGCAACAATGGCTGTGATTCTCTGAGAGGAACATACACTTCAGATAGTTATTCTTGTGTCACTTCAGGGCCAAAACTTGAAACAACAGCCACACAGGTTTCCTATTCTTGACCGTGAATCAAATTTTCTTATTCATTTATAAGTGCAGTCTATTGATTTAAAATTTTCTTAATTGTTCATATATTATTTAGTTATGCCCTCATACGCTTCTCAGCTAGATAAGTACTCGCAGGATATTCCCAGTGCACCTCCCTTTGTTAGTTTTGGGTCAGCAATGGAACAGGTTGTTGGGCAAAGTTCAGCTTTTAGGGCAACCACTTATATTCCAAAAGCAACAGGAAGCGTTCGCTTTACTACCTCTGGCCAGGAGTGCACTGGCTACAGCATTTCTGACGTTTCTAACAGGTTGGGTGCATGTGATAATTGCTTCTTCTCTTTAATTCTTTGACAAGAATTATTGGAATTCTGTTATTAAACTTATACCACGCAGCAGGACTGCAGCTGCCATACAAAGTGATAAGTCTGCAAGTTCCTTACCTGCTCGTCTCCCCACATTTCATGCAAGGTTGATCAAATGGCTGAACTATTATCAGGCTCATCATTCGCTCTCTTGTGATTCTTTGTGCTTTTGACTGACATTTTACTTACTAAATCTGTCAAGTATGCCTAGTTATTAATTTGCTTATCATTTTCTCCCTCTTTGTGGACTGGATTCAGTGGACTAGGTCCTTGGTGTGCTGTGATATCTTATGATGCGTGTGTTCGTCTCTGTCTCCACTCATGGGCGAAGGGTTGTGAGGAACAAGCTCCCTACTTCTTGAATAATGAATGTGCAGTGTTGCGAGACGCATTTGAGTGAGTGCCAGTTTCCTATTGTTTTTTCTCATGTACTCTGATTTTACATTCAAGTATTTCCGGTTTAGTTTAATATAGGATTAATTATACCAGGATAACTTTTGAAATATGGACTAGAGCTAAGGTCTATGAAACTACTTAGTTTTTCAACTTCCATATAAGTCATTTTCTCAGTTGTACAACTTCCAAACAAGTCATTTCCTTAGTTTTACAACTTCCAAACAAGTCATTTCCTTTGCTGCTAGAATAATCTTGAACATTTCATGCATATATATTTTCTTGAATGCAGTAAGAAGCAAGTATTATGAAAGTGAAACCATGACGGAATAAAACACAGGTATCAGCCATATGATAGGACTTCTATAAGGAGTTTCTGCCTTCTATCTGCATATGAACTGAGAAATAATGGCTAGTTGTCTGATTTACATTTTCTTCACTGGAGATGGGTCTGAGAGGAATTTGCTTGCACAGTTGTTGAAGTATGATTAAATAATTAAATTGACCAATGACGAATTTATTATCTATATTTGGCTCTGCATTGCATTCAGGGGATTATTGGAACCAGATTGTAGAAAGTAAATTTATGCTAAACAATATTATAGGAACTTACAAGCTAAATTGGTTTAAATATTGTGGGTGACAGCTCAGTTGGTACACCTCTTGGGCAGAAAAACAAGTGGTTTGGGGATCGATCCCCACTCACATGGGTGGGGAGGGCATTTGGTTGCCATTATTAGCCTGAAAAAAAAAAAATATATATATAGGAACTTAATCTTGCTTTCCATTTTTCACTTGAATTGTACTGATTCTTTGCATTCAAATGCTGGTGTCATTTGGGTGTATATTATGTCTAGTACATGTTTGTATTTGCCCATGAAATGCCCTTTTTTAATCATGATTCATTACTTCTTAACATCATAGTTTACGGCAAGTATTATTGCAATCTGAAGAAGAACTATTGGCAAAACGATCTGCAGAGTTGATCAGCGAGGGAGCTGCTCTGAAATCCAAGAAGACTTGTGGTAAACTGAAAGTACAAGGTAGTCTTATTATTTCCTAAGTATTTCATAGCGATTTCATGATCTCTTTTCCACTAAATGCTCCTAAAATATTTTTAAAATTGTGGTCATTGTAAAGTGCGCAAAGTGAAAATAGGATTAGACCCGCCTCCTGGCTGCAGCTTTTCATCTTTGAATATGTCAATGATAAAAGTAGAACTGATTCGTCAACGTTTCACCAATCTGAACTCAATGCTAAGCTCTGGGTGGGATGAAATAAGGAAGGTTCGCGTAACTCCTCGTATTCCTGCAAATGGTTCGTTTTCACAACAAAGTTTAGCATTTGTGCATGCAAGTACCAAGTACGTAAAAGAGGTTTCTAGGCTCTTGAGAAACAGGGTCACTACGTCACATAAAAGCTCATCATCCTATGAAGCAGTACAAGGTATGCAAAATCTCTGTAAAATTTAGAACTTAGTATTCTTAGATTCTATTTTTAAGTGTTTAACTATTGCACTTGTCCATTATTTTGTATGAGCTGATATTGCTCTTCCAAGTTGCTTTTGTTCATCTGGAGTTCGACAGGAACAAGCTTAAATTATCTGTGAATTAGCCTTCATGAATTATTGAGAATGAATGAAAGGGAAAGTAAGGCATCAAAATCTAAAAGTATCTTAATTCCAAGTCATCCTTATACTTGGCTTCGGTTCCAATGTTGCTTTAAAATTCTCATATTTATGCTTCTTAAAGAGCTTCAGTCTAAGATTAAGATCACATTGTGGCATAACAATCAATTATTTTCCAGTTTCTTATTTCCTTGATGCTACTAGTGTTGATATAATCTCTTTCTCAATATTTTCTAATTTAAGCTGATTTTCTGTTAATCAGAAACATATTCTTGCCAGTTGAGATTGAAAAGTATATCCGAAGAAGATTCAATTCGGTTGCAAGCAGGATCTGGCGAATCCCATATGTTGTATGCATTCTTTCTTTGGCTGTGTTCCCTCTTGTTTTTGGTTTGTCAAAGGTGCTTATCTGTTTTTACTACTTACTGTAACACAGCTTTCCAGATAGTGTTGGTGATGATTTGATTGTTGAAGTTCACGGTTCCAAGGGAGAATATTATGGTCGTGTTCTAGCTCAAGTTGCTGCTATTGCTGATGACCCGGTAAGATTTCCAGGAATTCTTTTCTCACAGCTTCTGGAAAATTGACAGATCTCTCAGACGGTTTAAAGATTGGTTGTGAATGCAGAGTGACAAGCTTCGGTGGTGGCCCATATACAGTGAGCCAGAGCACGAACTTGTCGGCAGAATCCAACTATATATAAACTATTCAACTAGTGAAGTTGATAATAATAATCTTAAGGTACAGTGCAACCATATCCTCCTATAATTTTCTAAAACTTACATTTTTAAGATGAGTCCACCCCAAAACCCTTTTTGTTTGTATGCATTTATACATGCAGCAGTAGTGAGGATGGGATTATGCAGTTCATAAAATTGAGCTCACTCACTTCTCTCTGTAGGGTGGCTGTGTCGCAGAAACTGTGGCATATGACCTGGTGCTCGAAGTTGCAATGAAAGCTCAAAATTTTCAGCAAAGAAATTTGTTGCTAAATGGTCCATGGAAGTGGTTATTGGATAATTTTGCATCATATTATGGGGTATCACATGCATACACCAAGTTAAGGTATGGCAGTGAAGTAGAATGGACAGTAGTATCCTTCAACCATTCATCAGTGAAGATTTGTAATGTTTTTTATAAGAAAACTGTGAGTATTTATATTAATGTATAATGGGCATATTACACTTGAGTAGTGGACCGGGTATCCACACAAGATCAGTCAAAGCTATACAAAACAGTATCAATCCTGTCTTCTGTTGTGTAATATTTGTGCTACTTGCAGATATCTGTCTTATGTCATGGATGTGGCCACACCCACCCATGATTGTCTTGCGCTAGTATACAACTTGCTTTTACCCGTTCTCATGAAGGGAGACAGCAACAAAGTGTTAAGTCATCAAGAGGTATGTGTAAAATTCTTCTTATAGAAGTTTGCACTTTGCAGAAGTAATAGTTCTGACACAACATGTGTTGACTTTGCTATTAGTTGGAATGACTATGCATCTGTCTTTGGAGTTAATTAGACCTTTGATATCTTTTCACCACTTGTAACATCCTTTTAATAGATGCAACATTGAGTCGGTACTTTGAGCCATTACAGTTCCTTTTAAAAAACTCGTGTAGGAAACATGTATTGCATATGCGAGTATATGGTGGAACTTAATTCTCTTAATGATCTATGAATGTCAACCAGAATCGCATCCTAGGGGAGATTGAGGATCAAGTTCAGCAGATACTAGCCCTACTTTTTGAGAATTACAAGTCACTGGATGAATTATCACCATCCGGATTGATAGATGTTTTTGGGCCTCCCACTGGACTTGCTGCACCTGCTTTAGCATCTGCTGTCAAGCTATATAATCTTCTTCATGATATATTACGTTCTGAGTCACAGTTGAAGTTAACCAGATATTTTCAGGTACCACCAACCATTTCCGTGCTTGTAGTTTTTTTTTTTTTTTAATATTTAGAATTCTTCTTACGGCAAATGGTGATACAGGCTGCCGTGAAGAAGAGATCAAGAAGGCACTTGGCAGAAACAGATGAATATGTTGTTAGCAAGAATGAGGGCACCTTAATGAACCCTGAGGCTATTTCAACTACTTATCAGAAGATGAAATCTCTAATTTTAAGTGTTAGAAATGAAATCTGCACTGACATTGAGATTCATAACCAACATGTGCTGCCTAGGTAAGATATTCCATATTCTCATTCTGTAGGATTTTTCTCTTTCTTAACGGAAAAATATATGCCATTGACTGTACTCAATTCTAGAATTGCATCCATTTCTCCTTTCTTGGACCAGTACAGATGAGATGATTCTGTTTGTTTTAAGGTTTTCAAACATTATAAATAGTCTGTTTGACTTGGGCCTATTATAGCCCTGGCTTGTAATTTTATACTAAAATTTCATGATATATTTGTAAATAAATCTGTCACTTTTTGCTGGTTATTTGTCATCTGATTGCCTTTACCTAGATTTCTTAATAAATATTTTCCTGTCTTTTGTTCTCACAAGTGTAATGTTTGGATAGCCTTGCCTCCTGAGTGGAAGATTTATATAAACTGCTTTAAGCTTGAGGAGTAGGTTATGTCGTTGGCAGATTCATGCTATTTTTTCCTAGTAATTATTTGATCAATCTGTTATTCTTTTAATGCAGTTTCATAGATCTTCCAAATCTTTCTGCATCCATATATAGTGTGGATCTCTGCAATAGATTGCAGGCATTCCTTGCTGCATGTCCTCCTTCTGGACCCTCGCCTCCTGTTGCAGAACTTGTTATTGCAACAGCAGACTTTCAACGGGATCTCTCATGCTGGAATATCAAGTAACAGTTTTGCTTCTTTTTTCTCCATATTCATTAACTTATGTGGTTTATTTTTCGTTAAACTGTACTGACTACATAATATCTCACAGCCATATCAAAGGTGGAATTGAAGCAAAGGAGTTGTTTCACTCATATATAACTCACTGGATTCAAGACAAGCGACGCGCTTTACTTGAGATCTCCAAACTAGATAAGGTATAAATTTTCAGTTAAGGATGTCTTTATCACTGTACTGAATAAATCAAACTGCTTTTGATGGCTAGGATGCAGATTAATGTTATTCTATTTAAATATATAAACAAAAAGATTGCTGTGCTTCTGTTGTTGTTTACAATTTGCTCGACTCATATATTTGAATATTATTTGCAATTTGCACCACTCATCTAATTAATGGTCTAATTGAAATGAATTATGTCGGTATTGCATAGCTCAATTGATATGTACAACAGTCACATACATATTTATATACTCTAATAAGACAAAGCATGTGATATCATTTTATGACAATTTTTAAGAATCTGATTACTTTCAGGTAAAGTGGTCTGGTGTTAGAACACAGAACTCAACAACTCCTTTCATCGATGAGATGGATGATCAGCTGAAAGCGATGCTGAATGAATATGAGGTTATTATTTGCCGTTGGCCAGAGTACGCTGTTGTCTTGGAGAATGTATGTTTCAAATGACTCTTTTTCATATGTATAAAATTAAAATGATATCTCATTCTCTTAACGGTAGTCATTCTTTTCATAAATTCACTTAAATATTACCAATTGCTTGTGTACTGAAGTTGTCTAGTTTGAACTTTACATTCACTATGCCATATCATAAATTAAAATTTAGCCTATATCAACCATAAATTTAGTCTGTTCCAACCACCTATTAAAATTTAGCGTAGGCCAAAATATTATCATATTATGATAGATAGATTGAAACCAGATAGATTGAAACCCTAAATGTTAAGAGACTATTCAATCAGTAAGCCCTCAATGTTCACTTGACAAAGGAATTCAAACTAGGTTATACAAGTAATTTTAGTGAATAGTCTAGAAAGCTCATAGCTCAATGGAGGTCGGTGCAATTTTGAAACTTCTGGTGGTTAAGTGGTCAATTTCAAGACCTCGTGGAGGGTTATTGAAATATAACCATTTGGTAAACAATCAACAGTATTGGATTTTGTTCAAAGTTTGTTGTTTTAAAGTTTGAGTTTGCTGGTTTTCAACATGTGATCTTCCTGCCTTCATTTTAGCTTGATGCTATGAGTTTTCTATTTTGTTTCACTTTTCCTAGAGATGCTTACTCTTTTTTTAATTTTCCCCCCCTCCCTTTTGGGTTGGGTATTTGTCAAAAGGCTGTTGCAGATATTGAAAGGGCAATTGCAGAAGCTTTGGATAAGCAATATGCTGATGTTTTATCACCACTGAAGGACAACCTTACAGCCAAGGTATTTGGCCTCAAATATGTTCAGAAAATTGCGAAACGAACTGTAAATGTCTATTTTATCCCAGATGAGGTAAACCTCTCTTCTTATTTATGCAGTTTTTGCAGAATTGGAATCTATATTTCCCAGACAGAACTTAAATTTTTGAGTTTTTCTTTTAATTTTTCAGCTAGGAATTCTTTTAAATTCCATGAAAAGGATGTTGGACGTGCTGTGGCCCAAAATAGAAAGCCAGTTCAAATCTTGGTCTTCTTGTATTGCTGATGGTGGAAATGCAGTCGTAGGGGAGCATCTCAGTGAAATAACGGTCATGATGAGAGCCAAATTGAGAAATTATTTGCTAGCTGTTGTTGAGAAATTTGTGGAAAATGTGAGTGTCTATTGCAATCTGTCAACTTCATTTATACCTTTGAATTGGAAATTTTTTTTTTAATACCATAGGAATATGGTAAATAAATTACCTTTTCAAAATGGAAGTCAAGTAATTAGCCTGTCCAGGATACCTCAAAGTTGAAAATTTTTTATTTTGCATCATCAGAGATATATGTTTGAAACAAACGTAAAACAGAATAGTTGACAGAACCTTAGATTTCAGAGCTCCATTCCATATATTAGTTAAAAACAAACCTTATAATGTGATTGGACCATCACATTTGTTTGTTTAATTGATGTTTACCGGACTTTAGTGTAAAATATGGGATGCTGCCATTCATTTGTTGGACCAAGAAACCTTCCTTGTAAGCAATTGCTTCTGTTGACAGCTCCTTCATGTTTGGGTTTTGGTTGATGATTTTTCATCAGGATTATGGTTTGTGTAGTTTCAAATTTTGGTTTGGAAATTGAAAATATGATTTAATATTTCTCTATTAGTTTTCTTGGTGAACTGTGTGCTACGGTTATTAACCTAGCATTGATAATGCAATAACTAGTTCTCAAATATATTTTCTTCACAGCTTTTATTACTTTTTAAAATGATATCTAATCTAGTTCCAAAAGCTCCAATCTGTCTTTACGACAGATGGGGGCATTCACTATTCCAATTCTAAATTGCTTTTTGCCTTGTGTCTTTGTCATGTAGACAAAGATGCAGAGTACGACAAAATTAAAGAAGATAATCCAGGACTCGGAAGAAACTTGTGCAGAATCAGATGTACGAAGTAGAATGCAGCCTTTAAAAGATCTTCTGATCAAGACAATGGACCAACTCCATACAGTTGTTGAACCTCATGTATTCATACTCATCTGCCGAATTTTCTGGGACCAGATGGGAAAGGTAGATTTACGTCCAAATCATGTGCTTCTCTGTAATTATGAATCTTAAAAATATATTTATCTTGATCTCTTGTTTTCTGGTTACAGGATGTACTCAATTTTCTAGAAAACAAGAGAGAGCATAGGTCCTGGTATAAAAGCTCAAGATTTGCTGTTTCAGTAAGTTCCATTGTAGCCTCTGTACTTCCTAGGATCCCTTTCTTGTACTAGCCAAATAAGCTTAAAAAAGTTAAAAGTGCAGAAATTTGCTCTCACTAATTGATTTTGAAGGAGTCATAAAACTTTCAAAAGGAAAGGAACATAAGATTGACATAAGACACGTCTATGAAGTTAAAGAATGCTAATATCAAATTTTATTTTCTCAAACTTTTTTACAACAACTAACTGGTTCTTTCATCACTTGCTTATCATCGTCATTGAATTTGCAGATTTTGGATGACATATTCGCATCACAGATGCAGCAATTGCTTGGCAACACTCTGCAAGAGAAAGACTTGGAGCCTCCAAGATCTATAATGGAAGTGCGTTCCATGCTTTGTAAGGATTCTGTCAATTACAAGGATAATAACTACTATTATTAGACTTTAGCTTATCTGTAAATAAATAATCAAAAGAGGTGCCAATTTTCGTATTAGACGGGATGACAAACAGCACAAATTAAAGGGACTACACCAGAACACAAGTTTTGCAGTCAATTTTTCTGGATGTAAAGAGTTCTATCAATTTTGCCCCCCACCCCATTTTGTTATCTTGTACAGTTGTCCTACCATGGCCTTTTTGGTGGTGATCGTTTATATTCAATTTTTGTTGCAAAAAAGTAAAAGTTAATAAGAGAGTAATGGAACCACAATTTTATCCTTTTCCCCTTCTGTCTCAAATGTGAAACACATAATTCAAATATGTTTACCTTTCTTACATTGTTCTTCATTAGACCTGAGTATTGGTCTGCTCTTTTTTCCTTTTTTTCTATGGTTAATATCAGTAGTTGTTGGAATCGTTCTGGTTAGCTTTTACATACATTTTGTCATGTGGACATGGACTTTAGCTGCCATGGGGAGTCAGTACTATTGATCACCATCACCATTATTGTGCACTTTCACACAACTGAACTTCATCCTCTTCGATGCTTTTTGATATCTGAGTAAAGCCTCATTCAAGCAAAGGGATAGAATTTTCTCACAGGAATTATGTAATCTGATCTGTTTGAGAGACATTTGTGCTATTTTCATGTCCCTTTCATACTCTAGTGCATGCTTCTGTGAAGATGAATGCCGAACATTGAAAAGCATTAATTCCTTTAATTTAAGCTGTCCTATCCTATTCCTATATTATGCATAAGCTGTCAAAATCACATTGTGGGGCCGTTTGGCTAATTATATACCTAATTGTCTTAAGATACTCCTAGATTATATGGTTCATGCATTAACCCGCCAAGCTTCGTTGTCACAATTCAGGTTTTAGTTAATGGTAGGTGTTCTGTCCTCTCATCTTGCGACAGAAGCCCACTTCATTCGCGACCAATTAAACTAATAATGGGATTTTCTGAACAGCCACGACCACAAATCACAATCGCCGCGCCAATTGGATTGTGGGCTGAAAATATCGGCATTTTTAGTTGTGGTGTGGAACAAATTTTTATTTGATATGAGTTAATTTCAGGTTACTTTAGTAAAATGATTATTTTCAAATTCAATCTCTCTCATTTGTTTTTTTTTTTAACTTTAATTTTTCGTCAATTTTATTAAAAAGACAAAAAAAATCTCAACTCATCTCATTTTTTTTTACATATATATTTTAAACAAAAACTAGAATAGTTTAAAGTTTTTAACAATAAGACAGATAATTCGAAATTTATCGTTCCCGAGCCCATGTCTTACCACGTGTAGGACGTTTGTTTTTAAGGTAAAAATTTGGTGTCATCTGACTGATCATATTCATGCCGCTTGGGACCACCCTTTGTCATTTCACAATATGTAAAAATGTTATTTGCACGTGATATTTATAAATAATATACAGTAATGTATATTATATATATATATATCTGCAATAATTGGATCCAGCATTGTCGCTTGTGAAAAGAGCTCATGCATGCATGTAAGAGTTAGAGGGCTAGCTTTTATGGTGGGGTTACAATAGTACAGAGCAACAATAAAGAGTATCCCAAAATCCAAATGCAACGAACCTCTCCAATAATAAGAAGAGTCTCCGTAAAAGTTTTATTTCGTGTAGTTTATATTTATTAAATATAAAATAAAAATATTAAATTAAATTAATTTATTTTTTATATTATTTTAAGTGATAATAAATTATATATAATATAATTTAAAAATTACTAAATAAAAATTTTCTAATTAAAAAAGTTAGCTTGACCGATGTCTTTTCAAAAATTTAAGTGTTATAAAATACAATTAATTTTTTTTATATATAAAATTATTATTTAAGATAACATTCATAATATATTATAAATAATATTTATAAGTTAAATTATGATTAAAACTAATTATATTAATTTATATAAAATATTATTTATATTTAAATTTTTATTAATATTTAAAAAATATTTATTTCTTACACTTAAATAAAAAAATAAATAACTTTTTACTTATGAGAAAGAAAAATATTCTCATACTATATTGAGAATTTAAAATATCGTGCTTTAATTTAGAGAATAGCAACCTGAACCACCGTGCCAAAAGCCTGGTGTCCAATGCAATCAAAGCTACTGGAGACACACAAATCAATGGACGTTGTATACTGTATCAAATAGGTACAAATGAGTGTAGTCCACTAATTTTCCTACCTAAAGATTGACGGTACAGAACAGAACCCATTATTAGCCTGTGTGGAATCACTGATATATTATCAAATCAAAGCAGAGGGCATGTGATCGCCGGGGTCCCACTTCACTAAATTATTAAGACCGAGCGTAAGTTGCAGGACATGATGTTCCATAAAAAAATTCAGAACCAAAAGGTTCTTATTCCAAGACCCTATTTCTGGTTCCATGTATATATATGCGATGCGTGCATTAAAACAAAAAGAAACGAATGGATGAATGAATATGATGCTTGCTGGCTTCATATTATGTTATTATATAGAAATAAGAAAAGGAGGAACTTTGGTGCCCCAGAAAGAGCTAAACCGGTTGGAGACTGAAGAATAATAAATGCACAAGGCTTTGATGCAAAGCCTATAATTGGCTAGTGATTTAAGTTAAGAACAAACTTTTGACTTGGAGTGTTCCTGGTCCACACATGCAATGTTCCAAACATACGGTATTTGGACTAGTAATATACCATATGATCCACTGCTATGTTACATGGACTATAAATTACGTTACTTGTAATTTACCAAAATCCTAAGAGCAAATTCATATGCAGATGCATGCTCCAAGTCCTCGGAATGGCTGTTCAAAGTAATTAAGTTACAGTTGCCACAACGGCAAGACGCAAAGCCCGCAAAAGCTGAATCACATATATATCCTGGATGAGGGAGTTACCTTACAGCAACTGTAAGGTAAGGTGCAGTCCCTCACATAAATAATATTCAGTCGTGGGTCTTACGTGGAATCCACAGCTGTAAGAAAATTCTAGTCTCCCCGGTCTGCCTCTCACCTCATAATTTCCGCGTAAACAAAATCATTTAGACATACATACAAACACATTCAGAAATAAAATTTGTGTGGGCCATGTTTCAATTTTTGTATTAATACGTCAAACTCTAGCTCTTTTGTTTGACCAGTTTGCTAACCCTGAATCTGAAGTATATGGGACATCGTCAAAACCTAAACATTTCAGCATTTTGAACTTTGCAAACTCCTGGCCGCAGTTCCGTTGATTTTTTGGTTTTGTGTCTCTTAATTTTTTTTAAGAAACAAAAAATTAATTATACAACAAACATCAAAATTTTCGTATAGAAGCAAATCTTAATTAATATAATATTTCACTGATTCCAGAACATATTATATATAATAAATAACATGTTGTGAAACAAATAGTACAAAATTCTGGATTGAATCACACGTTTATTTTCTTCATTGTGAATTGAACTGCGAATAATTAGTAATAAAACCACATCAAAACATATCTAATTTTGGTCGTCGTCGTCGTCATTATCATCCTCAGAAATCCTTCATCAACTTCCTGACCTGTTCAAGCGTAACGAACAGGACAACAGTAAACGGCCCTTGCCTGGAAATGGTAGGGATAAAACCCTTATACAGAGCCGTCGGCCCCTCGCTCCGAACCGTCTTCAGGGCACAATCCAACGCCCCTTTGTACGGCGGCTCTTTCCCCTCCTCTACTTTCATGTTCATAACCCTAGTCTTTATAACGTCCACAGGATTCGACGCCACCGCCGCCACAAACCCGGCTGCAAAACTCGCCGTCACGTGGGTCCCGAGGCCGTCGCGCATCCACCCTTTCGACAATATTGTTTCTTTGATCTGATCGTAGGACGCCAGCTGCGACGCGGTGACCAACATGGCCCGGTTCACAGTAAGCGACGATCCTCGCCACAGGCTGGTCACGCCTTCTTGTTTGGCCATGCTGGTTATAGCGTCGACGACGCTCTTGTAGTTGCGACGCTGCGCGGGAGGGAGCCTTCCGTCGGCCTGCATGCGGACCATTGCCACGTCAGCAGGGTTACCGACAGCGGCTCCTATTCCACCGGCGATTAACCCGGCGGCTATCTTACGCACGAGCGGCATGTTCCTGGTTTCCGGGTCGGTCCATTTTTGCTTGAGAATGTCGTAGAGACCCATCCGGGTGGTGGAGTACAAGGTCTGTCGGAGCACCGTGGCGGAGACCCCGGAAAAGAGAGCTGAAACTCCTTCTTGTTGAATAATACGGACGCCGACGGCGACGGGGCCCAGGCGGGGTGGGGCAGACACGTGGACGGTGGAGGAATTGGCATGGAAAGCGAGAGCGGGACGTAGAGATGGAACATGGTTTTCGCCCTGGAGTTGCATGCGGACCTTGATTAGGTCAAGGGGATGCGTTGAACATCCAGCAACAATAGAGGCAATGCCACCTTCGACAAAGCCTTTCACGCCCATTTTAATTTCTTCTCTTTTTTTTTTAACTTTTAAGAACAAATGATCAATTCAATGAAAAAGAATTTTAGGAAAAAAATAATTTGTGGGTTAGTTAAAATTGCAAGTTGTGTTGTTGTTACCAGTTGGAATTGGAGCTCATCTCACTGGAGACCAGGAGATGAGAATGAAGGCCAAAAGCTATGGAGGAAGAATGAGGGACGATGGGTCTGTGAGACATATGCTGGCTCCAATGTAATAATAAGAGATAAGAAGAAGGAGCCTTTTCTTTCTTTCCTTTTTCAGAGAGAGGGAGAGAGGATGACTTGGCAAAGACTCGGAGCAGTGAATTTATAGGCAGAGATGGGAGGGTGGTATTCAATTCGTTAATTAAGTCGCCCCAGCGATAAAGCAGCTGGAAATTAGGTTCTTTCTTAATTTTCTGTACGCTGCGATGGAAATTTTGTGTATGAATTGGGATACTGTCTGCGGCTTGTTTATGATTACGCGTTTGTGGGGTCTGTTATTCTCTACCTCTCGTCTGCATTGATATTTTATTTATTTATTTTTGTCGGCTCCAGTTCGTGCTGCTTTCCAGTCGCCTCGGTTGGCTGGCTCATTACCTGTGGCTTGAGCCCTGTGTCGTGCGGCCCCAGCCCCCACCCCAATCTGGTCAAACCCTTGAATTTGATTTAATCGGGCGCGTCAAATGCACGGATTGATCTCGAGTCTTGCGTGTAGATTTTACGCTGGTAACCACCTTTTTACATTTTGCCATTTTGGTGTTTAATTACCAAAAATTACCGTGTGTTAATGTAATTCGTTTTTAGGGAAAATGACTAAATTGTAAGGGTATTTGCACTCGAAAATTATCAATATTAATATTTTAATTAAAAATTTTAGTACAAAATATCTACCATGATGTAATTTTCAATCAAGGGCGACATATATGAATAGAAAAAAACTATTATTCTTAACACCCATCAAACATACCATTACAACTTACAATGATTCTATTATTCTATTTGAAATCTTTAAAAATTATGAAAATTTAGGGAAAAAAATAAATACTATTTACAAAGGAACAAATGAATGGTTAGAAAGATCAAGACTTCAAAACAATAATAGATGTGGTGTTATGTAAATGTTGATTTCAAAACATTCTCTCAAAAATCTAGAAATAATTTTATCGGCTTCACTTACTTTCAGTCTTTTAATTCTTGCACTACAATTTTCTCATTTGATATTTGTTTCATATATATATAACTCTTCAACTTCAATCATTTTATTTTTAAAAATTGTTATTTTTACGTATATTATTAAATTTTAGTGTTCTAAACTGTTGATCTTTTATTCCTTCTCAACAATAATTAAATTTATAAAAATGATGATTATAGAGTTGAATAACTACATGGACTGTGTGTATAGTAAAAAATAAATATCCTCAATGAGAGGTTTTATTGGAGATTGTTTTAATATTTCAAAAGCATGTGTAGAATAAAATAAATTATTATAATTCATTAAAAGAATGTTAAGAATAGAATGAGTTTAAAATAATTTTTAGAATATAAATAATTTCATCATAAAATAAATTAAAATTCAATTGATAACTTAATATGGTTCATTGAGATGTTTAGGATGAATCATCCTCTCCCATTTGCACACAAGGAGAGTGAATCTTCACCCTCACATTAATATACTAACGTTTAATGTTCATCGCCACTATGCAAATTATTATCAATAAGCTGTTATGGTATACAATAATTTTTTTTTTCTCAGGAAAAAGTAAGTAAATAAATAAATAACCGAAAGTAACAAATCAGATGATCCCATGGGAATAAAACCATGTGATCACATCACAAAATTTTAAATTTCCCCAATACGTCGTTGTTGCAGCCTACAACTTGCTACGAAATTTAAAGCCGTGTCCCGTGTTCGTTGCCAGTTGAGTCACTAAAATTTCAGGGGAAATTACTAGTTTAACAAAAGGTCAAAAGGGCACATTTAGAAATAAGAAATTAGCAATCAGATTTTAATAGCTATAACTTTTTGAAGTTTGAAAAGAGACCCGTCCGTTTGTAAGGGCTAAATTACATTCTTGATCTTGACTGACGTTTCTTTTTCTTTCCCACTTGAAAGTTCAAGTTGGCCTTTTGCGTTGCGGCCTTTTTCTTTCCCACTGGAAATTACATCCACGTGTCGTGGTTCGAGTGACTGACTGAGTCGCCGGTGACCGAGTTAGAAAGCCAGTGGAGTTTCGATCTGAGGCAGGCGAAATGAGCGGCTTCGTATGGGTTCCAGTGGCATTAGAAAAATCTTCCTTTTGGTGCAATCGTGACCGCTGATTCCAACTTTCACGGAACTGCAACTAGAATAAGAAGAAGAAAAAAAAAAAGCCTTAAATAAGAGAATTCAATGTTGTCAATTCATCATCCATCAACACATGCCATATTGTGTCTACTTTTATTCTCTCTCGCTATACGACAATGATTGGCTTCTTTCAAAACTCATTTATACAATGCCCATGTCTTAGCGCATGTGTCACGGATACAGCGTTGTGACGCGTATCTACCTGAAATTTTATCAAAAATATTCGAAAATTTTACTATTAGTGTCCAATATTTTGATGCTTTATGTGGAACCAAATAATCGATGAAATGTTCACTAAACCCATGTTTGAATCAATGTAAATTTAGTCTATGTATATATATATATGATATTAAAAAAAATTATTTAATTTTGGAATTAATGCGTTTGATTGATTGCCCTCAAATGGTCTTTAGTTATCATAATTGATGTGATTGAGTTCCCGTTGGCTATAATATTACAAAGTATCATAGTATATATAATTGAGCAAGACAAGTAACGTAAGAAAAAATTGTTCCCCAAAAAAAAAATGAAAAGAAAAGAATAACAATTTGAACAAGGTACATAATTAGTAAGGAGTGTTGGTATGAATTTATAGAGTCATCCCTTCGTGTGAATAATTTTAAGATATTCCCATTGGTAACCACCATCAGTCCTATATACTCAAAAGAATTATTCCCTTATTCGTGTGCAGATAGCGTCGGTTGATCTTCACGCTCCATTATGATTATGATTAATTAGTTGAACGTTACTGAAATAAAACGCCGAGCTATGATGCTGTGTTGCGGAGAAAATTATGTGTACAGTAGAGAAGTGTAAGAAAAATTGGTATTATGTTAATTTATTGCACATAAAGAAAATTGTATATGTATTAACTCCAAAAATAATTAGCAAAATATTGAAATTAAAAAAAAAATAAAAAGAAGGTTTTTCTAAGTAAAATTTTGTTATCACAATCAGCTTGACGACCCACGCCATGTAGCTGAAGATAACTGTGATGTTAAACACTCTCCCAAGTTTTGTAATGTAGAAGCTTGTATGCAAAATTAGTGGAGTCATTAAGATTGTTGGCTGGAGCCAGCATTGAATCCCAGTTCTCGGTCCGCCGGGAAGAGGGGGAAAAAGACGGTGGTTTTTGGATTTGTATTGAGAGGAATATATCTTTTTTATTTCATCACTTCAGTCTTCACCGTTGAAAGGTAACTAGACATACACAAATGAATTATTGTGATGTTGAAACATGTACGTAAATTTTTACAGACCATTGATAGCAGTAATTTACTAGAATTTTAGTGGCAATTGCGTGGTAATCTTAAGAAAAACCTACTTTGATGTTGCTTTCGATTTTTAATCCAAAATATGTTTCAACTTTTACGCCGCATATTCTTAAAAATCTGTATAGTATATAATCTAATTTTGGATTTTGTTAAGGTTACTTGTGATGTAATTTAACAAGATCCAATATAATATAATATGATTGTTTTCAAAGTACTTCTTCAATTCTTATTGTTTACATGCATAACTTAATGATAAATTTTTGTTAGGACTCTTAAAAGGTTCAATCATAAGATTTACATCTCATATTTGAATCTTAAAATTAGATAAATATCTATAATATCATTTTGTTGTATGGAAGTGTGTGTATATATATATATTACAAATTTTCTAATTTTATTTTCTCTTAATTTTAAAAATTCTAATTCGTTATGTACGATAAAATCATGTATTATATCATATTATCATATATTACATGATAATATTTTATATTACACTATAGTG
Organism: Murraya koenigii; assembly: GCA_025617385.1. Taxonomy (NCBI): domain Eukaryota; kingdom Viridiplantae; phylum Streptophyta; class Magnoliopsida; order Sapindales; family Rutaceae; genus Murraya; species Murraya koenigii. The sequence goes on from CM046813.1 coordinate 30,153,710, forward strand.
TCATATATTGCATGAAATTATTTTATTTTACGCTATACTATAAAATAAATATATATGTTTTAATTTTTTAAACACGATCAAGAGTTCAATAAAAGTAAAAATTAATTAACAGGTCAATACTCATAATTTAAGTTAGGGTCTTTGACTTCATAATTTTACTTAATTGGTTCATATGAAAATGAATAATTTTTTTAACAAAACTCTTAGAGGGGTCCAATTATGCATTTGGGCCCTATAATAAAATTTAGGCCCAAAAAATAGTTAAATGTTCGTAATATAAATTTTTTTGTCTCATTCACTTTAAATTTTAAAAACTCTAACATCTCATATATGAAAAAGTTATGTGTTGCATCATACTGTTATGTATTTATATATAATTATTATATATTTTATGATCATATATTGTATTACATTATAGAGTAATGTATTGTACGAAATTGTTATGTATTGTGTTACACAAATATGAGTATTTTTAAATTTTAACAGGTATTTTAGTCTTTGTAGTGTAAGCAAGAATCCAGTAAAAATAAAAATTAGTCAAAAAGTGAAAACTTATAACTAATATTAAATAAAGTCCATGACTTCATAAATTCATATGAAAATGCCTAATATACCACTGTACTTACTTTTATAACTATTTGATCTATTTTTTCAAGGATAAAATAATAATTATGTATGATATACCATAAATCAAATAAACATAACATACTATAAGTAAAATATAAATAATAATTAAGTAGATTTTAATTTAAATATATAAATGAAGACCTTTTCATTATTCTTGAAGGTATGAAGACTAACAAGACAATTAACTCAAATTATAAGAAAAAGGGGCCATTTTCTTTAAATAAATAATTTAAATTTAAAAAAAAATCAACAATATACAGTGGACATTAAAAAAAAAACCGTTATATTCATGGGATCAAATATATTTGAAATTACTTAACAAATTTATTAATAAAATTAAACATACTTTATTTCTTATGCTTATTTAGTCATGGTTTAATTTAACTACCTAATTAATCCGTGTATTTTTTTAATTATACAAACAAGTTATATTCTATATACATGTCTTAGTGAAAATCTGTTAATTACCTAATTAATCCTTGTATTTTTTAAAACTATACAAAAAATTATATTGTATATATGTTTTAGTGAAAATCCATCCCATTCTTCTTTATTTTTTTAACTGTTGCATGTTTGACTCTTTAGAATTTTAGGTTATATAATAAAAATACTATTCTGCTCAATGATAATTTTTTTAAAACACAGGGATTGATTGAGTAATTATTTCAAATAACCGAGACTAAATGGATATTTACTTTTTAATATTTTAAAGTTTAAAAATAATAATTTTGAAGATCATGCCCTTTATGTGTATGACACATGATTCCATAACATAATTGTGTGTCAGTTTTTCCAGTGAGTAACAGTAATCGGACCCAAAAAAAAAAAGCTTGTACTTACTTAGTTCTTACCACACAACAGGACAAAGATTAGAAAACGGAAAAGAAAAAAAAGCAGATTCTTGCTCATCAATCTTCATCTCATCTTCATTTTGCTTTTCTCAAACTCAGATGCGTCATAAATTATCTAATCAATTCAATGGCCTATGTTATTGCCCCACTAACCACCGCTCCAATCTGCCGCCGCCGCCGTCACCACCGCCACCCTTACCATTGTTGAATCTATGTATATTTGTAGTAAGGCCATTGCAATCCTAGGGCTCCTCTTTTGTTCGGCTCTCATTCTTGGCGCCGGTTAAAATTATTTTTATTTATAAAATTAAAAAATTTAAATGCTGGTACCGGGGTTTCTAGGGTTTCACGGGTTGCTGGTAGTGGCTCTATTGGTGTTTTACTCTCTAATTCGGCAGAAATGGAAGAATGCGGTGGCGAGAAAAGAGGAGGTCGCGAAACTCATCGCTGTGGCGGCTGAGGAGTCGCTAATGGTAGAGTTACAAGCTCCCAATCAGTACAGCTTCCTGCCGAGCTCTCTGCCGAGGTTATATCAATGTGCTGTTTGCTTTCGTTCCACCACCACGCGTTGCTCTCGCTGCAAAGCTGTTCGTTACTGGTTAGTTAGCCGTTTCGCTTTGTTGCTTTTTGAATCAAAATCATTTTTTTTTTATTTTAAATAATTAATGTCAGTGCTTTGAAGTTTGAAGTTTGGGATTTTTAAAAATGGGGAGAATTATCTTTCTTCTTTACTTCAATACTTGCTTATGGTCTCAGCAGTAAGACCTGGTTGGTCAGCAGCTCTAACATTTTTAATCATCTGATAAATATTTAATCATTTGACACTTTCCATGCCAGTCATGGTGTCTTGCTCTATGTATATCCGTATATGAAAATGTCTCTGCAAAAAATACTAATTATTTATATTGTGTTTTTCATGTTGTTTGAGAGGGGAGCTGGAGTAGGTTTTCATAGGTTTAGGAAGTAAAGGCTATCTACATAGTACTTGCTACTTGTCATGTCTTTTAATTTGTTGTTGAGTATGGATTTCCAAGTAATTTCTGACTGTGTCTTTTGCCTGTTCCGTCATAATGTTTCAGCAGTTGCATGACTTATCTAATTACATTACAGCTAGTCAAGCTGGACCTCAAATCATTATGAAAATTATTAGCTTCACTTGGCATACATGTCATGAAAGTTTGATAAGAGGGGTAAACTACAACACCTACAGAGATGAGTGTGTCTTATTGTGACAAAATTTTGGCTACATATTAAGGTGTTTGTTGATCTTTTTTCTGAATATCTGCAGCAGTTTCTTTTGAATGTGCCCAGTTGCTCTCCTTCAGTGTCTCTTTATGGTATTTACTTTTTAATTTTTCTACTCGTAGTTCTGGCAAGTGTCAAATTTTTCATTGGAGGCAAAGTCATAAGGATGAATGTCGTCCCCAAAGGACCATTATGCCATTGAGGGAGGATGGTGTCTCTGCAACAGTAGCAGTACCAGAAAAGCAATTTGGAATTTGTGGTAATGAGGTTCTTGGATCTAGCACAATTGACAGAGCGGGGAGTTCTATTTGTGATTCTGATGCTCCTGATATGCCTGGAACAAGGACTAGAATTAAGAAGTCTAAACAGACCATGTCACCATCTATGGACTCCGCTAATATGGTCATTGATGTAGATGGCACATCTCGTGCTAGTAAATTAGATAAAATAAAATTGAGTCATAATGATGAAGAGGCTAGCATTAGACTGCAGATCTCCAAAGCCAAGACAACCCTGCCTGATGATGTCCAACCTGCAAAATTGGGTGATAAGAAGTCCAATGGGGGAGCTGCTTCACCTGAAGTCTTAGTTAAAGATTCTTCCAAGTTTAAGAGCTGGACATCTGTGAGCTGTTCGAGGTTTGATCCATTAACTAAAGATAGTGAAGGTGATTCTCAGTGTTCTACAGGGAAACATGTGTCATCAAGTTCTCATCGTACATCCCCAACTATTGGAAGGAATTCTCTAAGCAATTCTAAGTCTGTATTGCCTGCAAAAATTAGTAGTATCCCAAGCTTGCCTCATAATGCTTGTCATGGGCTGAAAACATCTATGCAGAAGGTTGTAGAGCAGTTTAGAGTCTCCAAGCCATTGAAGTCTTATTCGTTAGGTTCTGAGGACGAGGTTGCTGGAAAATCCAATGAAAAGGTCATCTTGCTGTTAGGATTTGCTTTCTTGAGAGCCTGTTGGTTTCTTTGGTATTTCTGTATTCACTGATTATCTATTTCTTGGCAGCCTTTATTTCCATATGATTTGTTCATGAAACTCTACTCTTATGATAAGGTGGAACTATGCCCGTTTGGCCTTATAAATTGTGGGAACAGGTAAAACTCTTTTGCCTTCTTTTTAGCTAACATGTAGATGTAATGTTATTGAGTTTTTTAATGTCTACACTAGTATTGTGTTATGATGGATTATTCTATGAGATTTATGATTTAAACAATGTTGTGGTTTTGGACATGCTTCACACATTATAAATAATGGACTACTGGACTCTGAAATATGGGTTACATAAAAAATTCAGTTTCTTATCTTTAATACAACATAATTTTTCTTGAAACTTTTGCAGTTGTTATGCTAATGCCGTGCTCCAATGCTTGGCCTTCACTCGACCTCTGACTTCCTATCTTGTGCAAGGGCTCCATTCTAAAGCATGTAAGTTGTCTTATTGAGTTGTAGCTTCATATGATTTCATTATTGGGACCTTTTTGTTGATTGCCTTTTTCAAATTTGATTTTTTTTTTCACCTTTTCCAGGTCAAAAGAAGGGGTGGTGTTTTATTTGTGAGTTTGAGTGTTTAATTCTGAAGGCAAAAGAGGGGAGCTCCCCTGTGTCTCCAATTGGCATACTGTCCAAGATTCAAAAAATCGGAAGTCATCTTGGTCATGGGAGGGAAGAAGATGCTCATGAATTTTTGAGGTGAAACCACAATTACTTTTATATATACTTCTTTTTATTACACTTTGAATCTTTGCAAGTGTGACTTACAGCATTACTTTGCAAGATGGCAGGTGTGCTGTTGATACAATGCAATCTGTTTGTCTTAAGGAGTTTGGGGCTAAAGGAAAAATTGCAGAAGAAACAACTTTAATAGGCTTGACTTTCGGTGGTTATCTTCGATCTAAGGTAGTTCATTATTTTGATGGTACAATGATCATCACATTCCTATGAAATTTAGTTTTGCTTTACTGAAGTACTTTTCATTCATTTTGTATCAAAATTCAATTACTGGGATTTTCAGATTAAGTGCTTGAAGTGCCTCGGTAAATCTGAGCTGTATGAGCGGATGATGGATCTAACCGTTGAGATAGATGGGGATATTGGAACTCTTGAAGAAGCTCTTGCACAATTTACAGCTAGTGAAATCTTGGCTGGGGAGAACAAGTATTATTGCAGCAGGTTAATTAATTTGCTTGTTTCTCTCAATTCATGCCTGAAGTTCTAGATATCAAGTTATCTTTATGTGCCAGTTCTAGATATCAAGTTATCTTTATGTGCCTTTTTAATTTTTCTCCCATATTTGCATTTCTAAATGTAAACAAGCAGGCTTATCTTAGCTAATTTTTGGACATTCTGCTTCTTTGTTGTTGTTGAACTGCTTACTCTGCAAATAAAATAGTTTTATTTCACAATTCCTACTTTGCTTAGAATGTAATTATCAAATAAAACTTGAGGCGATTGTTAAAATTAATTGTTTGAAATTTTAGTGATGCCAATTGAATTTACATCTTACTGCATTATTCAGGTGCAAATCATACGAGAAAGCTAAAAAGAAATTAACGGTATTGGAGGAACCAAATATACTTACTATTGTCTTAAAAAGATTTGAGGTAGTTTTAATTTTATTTTTCAATTGTAACTTTAATTTCGTGCTCTTAATGTGTTTTTGAACCTTGACATTTGCTCTACAACCTGTGCTTGCAGTCTGGGAACTTTGGGAAGTTGAACAAGTCAGTTTGGTTCCCTGAGGTCCTCAACATGGCCCCATATATGAGTCGAACTGGTGATGGATCTTCTATGTACAGCCTATATGCAGTGGTTGTCCACTTGGATGTTACAAATGCTGCATTTTCAGGTCATTATGTGTGCTATGTGAAGAATTCCCATGGGGAGTGGTTCAGAATTGATGACAGCACTGTATGTTCCTTGTTTATCTCTGATATGTTTATTTTTATCATTATTCAGGGCTTCTAGCTCTTTTTCCCCCACTCTCTCATATTTGGACCCTAAGATACCCCCTCTAATTGATCACAAACTCCTCTATAAAAGGAATAAACTATAAATAAAAGAAAATAGCTCTTTATGTGTACACCCTTTCTTTGGCAGATACCAAATGCTTAAGCTGGTGAACCGTCAATTTAATTTTGCATCTTTGATTGTTTGATACTCACCTATTATGACATCCTGCATCTTATAGACTGGAATTTTATCATACAGATACTTCTAATTTTTTCCTTTTCTCATGTTTTCAAATTTATGAAAGAGACTTGATAGAATGCATTAGAAAACAAAATAAATGGTGTACATTAGTGTGTGTGCATGTTTGAGGGACTATAGCTGCCGATTGGGGCTGTGTTCTTGATCCATAGACTTGCGCTAGGAAATAAATTGAATGTTCATTTTTGCTTGTTCGCAATTTTCGGATAATTTCCACAGTAATTAGCTTGAGACGTGTTTTCAAAATTATAAATCTGATGGTTGGATGCTGGTGTTGTGTAGATAATACCGGTCGAATTGGAGAGGGTCTTATCAGAGGAGGCATACATGCTTCTTTATGCGAGGTAATTTTGGTGCAACATGATTGATATAAATTTGGATTTTCTGGTTTGCTGGGGGCGTAAATAGGTTTGGATTTTTCATTCAGGGATTCTCCAAGACCACCAGCTTTGATAAGAAACAATGTATGTCATGGTGTTCGGTCCAAGAAAAAGAGCTTGAAAGCTGTTCCCTCTGGGCTTAATAATACATCCAAAGTAAGATCGAACTCATATATTCCTAGTTTGGATTCCAAGGCACGGCAGAAGCCCTGTACATACAGCAATCAATTATTTGATAGAGATGAATGGAGACAAAGATCTCCTGCTGTGGATTCATTAAGTGAGAGCTCCTCCATTTTCAGCTGGTCTGATGTGAGTTCTTGCAGCACTGCAAGTACCAAGGAGTCTTCTGGGAGTGAAGACTTGTCTGATTTAATATTCGGTGATACACCTAATTGGTACAGAGATTATGGGATTACATCAGACTCAATTGCGTCTTCCCCTAATCAAAACTCAAACACAGGATCTGAAGGGGAAAATGATGCTTGGCAGCGTGGCTGGAGGGAAGGTTTGGGACAGGATGGAAACCCAGCAATTTTGTTTACCGAGTCAATTAAGCAATATAGAAACCTAGGCCACCAGTATGTTAGTAATAGTAGTAGCAGGGGCATTGATTCTGATCGTGTAGGGTGGGCTAACCCTTATGATGTAAGATTAAGGAGAGCAAATGGGGACTACAGATCAGCTCAACCGTTTTATTGAGGTTTGAGTTGTGATTAAATTAAGTTCGAAAATTGATCATCTGTCTGAAAGTGCTCTCTATATTTCTGCACTGTGATTCACCGTAGTTTGCTAGAAAACCACAAACATTTTAGCGTAGATCGAAATTTGTTTGATCTTAAATATTGTTGGACGTTGAGTACTAAATAAATTTGAAAATCTCACTAAAACCTGGCTCGTTGTGTTTGTTGGCCAAACCGGTGATGATAAGCTAGTATTTAAGAAAGCTAAACGGTGTCGTATGAGTGGCAAGAAAAAATAAATAAAAATTGAAGATTCAAAGCAAGCCATCGAAAGGCGAGAACCCAGCGGCAGCATCTGATAAAGTTCTCCTTAAAAACGAAACCATCGAAACGACAGACAAATGCCTGTGGCAATAACAATACCAAACTACCACCATTGCTGCCAGAAGCTAAACCATCGCATTTCTCCCTCACTATTTCTTTTCAGCCGCTGCAGTAGAGCAATGGTGACCTCCGGCAGCAGCAGTAACAATAATGCAGGCACTTTCACGACAATCACAGAGACGGTCACATTCGAGAAAGAAATTAAAAAGAGCAAATTCATCGCCATAGCCGGCACCATCTCCAACGAACAATCCGCACAATCCTTCCTTTCTCAGGTAGCCCATATTTATAATTGATCTTCTTCCACAGCTCTCCAACCTGATTATCATATTTCAAATTAATATCTAGTGAATGTTTCTTTCTTTCTTTTTTTCCTTTATATTTATTATAGGTCAGTGATCCTCGTGCTACTCACAATTGTTGGGCGTATAAGGTATTAGGCACTTGCACGAATCGTTAATCTTGAGATTTCAATCTAATATTTTGAGGAATTAGTTTGATTGTTTATTATTTTATGTTAATTTTATAGGTTGGAAATCAATATCGGTCTAATGATGATGGTGAACCATCGGGAACAGCTGGGAAACCTATTTATTCTGCAATTGTTTCTTCAGGTTTAGATAGAATCATGGTAGTAGTCACAAGGTATTATTATTATTATTATTATTTTATCTCACGCGTTCGCCCATTCAAGTTCTTTTATACACGTGCATTATTACATGTGGAATGAATTGGCAAACTGCAGGTATTTTGGAGGTATAAAACTGGGTACTGGGGGACTAGTTAGGGCTTATGGTGGAGTGGCATCTGAATGCTTAAGAAATGCTCCTACTATTCTTGTGAAATCTAGAGTAATTAATTTCTTTCTCCGGCTTTGTTTTGATTTGTAGAACTAATTTATACGAATTCCATACGTTATGGTTAATTTTCTACTAATTTGATTTCATGATTCTTATTCTTGGAATTTTGTTTCTAATTTGTAGGTCCCAATGGGTGTGGAGGTTCCATTTGAACTTCTTGGAACTTTATACCATCAGGTAAATGTTGCGCTTGTAGTGATGCTTTGGTGTAATTTGGATTTTGCATTCTACATGATTGGAATGTAAGAAAGAACTTCTAATTTTTATTCTCTTTGTTAAGTGGTCGTGTTTCATAGTTACTGTTGATGTCCACCAGTGGTAAACATGTTAAGCTCAAGTCTTACAGCATAATTTGATTGTATTTCACATTTTCTATGTCCCATTTACTTCACCTAATTGCTAAAGATTGTTTTTCCCATTTTTTTCTCTTCTTTTTCTCCCTTCTCTGAAAGACCATAACCTTTGCAGAACTTAATATGTTAAAGTGTTAAATGACCTTCATGGAACAGAATTCTAACTACCTATGCTCCAATCATTGTGGGTTACTTTTTTGACAAAAGCTAATTGTTGCCTTATGTGATCGTTTCTGGCTCTAGAAATAGGAACTTGTATTTCATACGGTAATTTCAGTATTTTAACTTATTTCTCATCTTTGATGCTCACAGCTGCAATCGTTTCAAGTTGAGGACATCAAGCAGGATTATGATACTGGTAAAGATGGAATCACCATGGTAACTTTCAAAGTTGATTTTGATCGGGCTGAGAATTTGGTGGATGCTATTAAAAAAAATTGTAGGCGAGATCTTGTGTTCTATAAGCACTAAGATGAATTGGCTAGTTATCATATTTGAGTTAGAGATTGCTAACACTTCAGATTCCACCAAGAACCAATTTGGGATTGGTATGTATATCTATTTCCCTGCTTTAAAGCAATTTCTTGTGCTTCATATGGGATTGACTATACCATTAACCGGATATTTGCATAAAACTAGTTTTGAGAGATATTATCTGTACAGTTAAATATTGGTGGATAATATTCATTTATTTCTGAAAAGTTGGTTTTCTTGGCTCGCCTGATATGTTAATATTGTATATACAGTTTCAGTTTAATACTAGTTCTCCACTTCTACTAGTTGTTATTCATATTTGCTTTGGTTCACTAATGCATAGCTTTTACTTTTGTGTATTTATTTTTCCTTCCTGGATCAAATTAAGATAAGCAAACTCCAAAGGTATTTTTAAACCTAATGACCTCAAAATTGCATTAAACGAAAGATGAAGAAAATTAAGATCGTCAACCCTTGCCTTAAGCTGAGGTGTGCTTTATGATTACTCTCGAAAGATGAAAACTAGTTAAACATGTAGAACAAGTATATATGAACTAAAGAAGATCCCAAAAATTGGGCACGCAGAAACACAAACATAAGCACCATGGCACATTCTGCAGGTATCTGACTTGAAGCTCTTCCAGCAGCAGTAATAATCCACAACTAAGGCATGTCAAGGGCTAGTACTCATTTTGATGGTGGTGGGGAGAGGAATGGAATGGTTGGTATTGCTGTTGGGGTGTTGGGAAGGGATTGTTGTTGGGATAGTGGGCAGAGGAGTAGCTGGCAATGGGGGTAGTGTAACCACCTTTTGGGCTGTAGGCAAGATCGGCAGTGTTGGATTTGGCAAAGATGGGACTTGGGTGCTTGGAAAAGGGGGTCGTGTAGGCTTTACCAGAGTTGGTTGTGTTGGTAATGTTGGCAAGGGGGAAGAGAGAAGTGGCGGCAATGTGGTTTTTGGCAGAGTTTGGAATGAGGGTAATAGAGGCAATGTGGCCTTGGGCAAAGATGGTATTGTAGGCAGTGTTAATGCTGGGGATGCCGTTTCAATATAGATACCGGTGAGCCCAAGCCTGATTGAGCATTCTCATTCACTGATCATCTGGCCTTGTGCTATACACTTCGTAGTTCGAACTCTTTCAAATTAGTGGGGTTTTGCTTCTATGCATGTATAAGTTCTGTTTTTTCTCACCAGTGTTGCTTGGCTAGCATTAAATTATGTTGACTTAGGAAACAGGTCAACAGAAAATCATTAACAATTGAGGAACATTCCGTGGTTTTAATTTCTTTGTTTTTTAGTTTATCTTATCTTCCCTTGAAAATATGGGTCTGGTTATAGTGAAAGGCCAACAGCGAATACTCATCATGAGAGTTGCAATACTCGGTAAGCTATAATATTCATGAGTTATTACAGCCGATCTTAAGTTAGAGCTATCAGGTACCATACATCCTCTTTACGTGAATATTAGAGCTAATTATATTCCGGATTTCGTTGTGCCTTTTTTTTTTAAGTTTAAATTTTTTATGAATACATTTGAATTGTTACTTGTGGGTTTCCCGCTGTTGTTAATCGGGACTTGATCATATTAAGCTTCAAGAAAACACCATAGTCAAGCCTTTTTCGACATCAATGCTTTTGATGGTTAATATATAAACATTCAAAAATATTTGAATCTCCCAAATAGTGACAGGTGCAAGTTGGTGCTTTGTTACATTTTGGCTTTAATGTAAGGTCTTGAATAATAAAAAAAAAAGTTTCATATTCATTAAGAAATAAGATCAAAAGATTAGCAGCAGCAACACCACAAATCCACAACAATGACACAGGAACCTCCCACTCCCAACAACAAGAATGTTTTATCTCATTTGTAGTGAGTTAAAACATTAGGAAAAATTGATCTTCTGACAAAAGCTTTTTCTTAGGGCATATATGACGGGTAGGCGTTTTGATGATCTGTAGAAAGAGAATACCATTAGAAGTGAATGTGGTGATGGTTGGTGACGGCACTTCGACACTGAAATTAGGTTGGTTTGAGAGTGAAGAGTGATTAGAGAGCAATGATGCAAGGAAGATAACCATATGAGTTATGGCGAAGAAGATACTTTTCAATTATGAAGTTAATCTTTTTATAGGGGTTGCCTCTGAGGGCATCTTTTAGTCGATATGGACACATAGGAGACCTCAAGTAGGGGCATGATGGTATATTTGTCTTATATTCAAATACTAGAGCTTTTAGGATATTTCTCATGATTACACACGTGTATTCCTTAATTGTTTGCTTCTTAGTCACTAAGGGTTGAGGATACTTTATAGGCGGTAGGCTTTAGAGTTGAGTATTCTCTGATTCTTGGGGATTGGTCACGCTTATTAGTCTCTCTGTACCTCTAACTGAGTTGATGTCCATTTCATCAGTAATGTTTAGCTTGCTTGGAGGTCTTGTCATATCAAGACTATAAGACAATTTAAAGAAAGAGACGAATCTTAAATCGTAGTATTGTTTAGGTCTAGTGTGGTTTCCATTCTCCTTCCTTTCCTATTTGATATTTCCTTGGCTATTCTCTATTTCATCAGTAAAGAACCGTTTGGTTTGCTTGGAGAGGAAAGTAATTAGTTGGAGCTAGCCTGTTGGTCTATTGGATAGGTTGTATTGGAGGTCTTGACACATCAAGACTATAAGGCAATTTAAGGAGAGAGACAAATCCTTAATCTTAGTGTTATTTAGGTAATGATTTCTATTTTCCTTCATTTCCTATTTAGTATTTCTTTAAGTATTCCATAAATCCTCATGGCTCCAAGACCCCAAAGAAGAAATATAATGGATTCACTTTAATAGGTCTCAAAATTAGCTATCAATAATGAGAAAGAAAAGAAAAAAATTCAAAGAAAATGACTCTACAATACATGAAAAAGTAAATCTTAAATCCTCGAATCAAATAAAAATATGGTCAACTCAAGTTTGTAAAGAAGAAAGACAAAATATTAGGTTTCATGATATCCCTAATTGAAAAACATTAAAGAAAAGCACCTCGTTGTGGTACACCAAGAAGCCTTTGATGTGTATGGCGGCATCCTAAAGACTAAGTGCATGGTTTAGTTTGATGGTGGTGGAGAAAGGAAAGGAATTGTTGTCATGTTTGGAATCGAAGGGATTCTCCTGGGAATTGACGGCAATGGAGACAGTGTCACCTTCGGCGCTGCAGGCAGCGTTAGATTAGGCAGAGATGGGATTTGGGTGCTTGGCTGAGATGGTAAGGTGGGTTTTGGCAGAGTTGGCAACGGGGTAGAAGGCAATGGTGGCATAGTTGGTATTGGCGGCATTGGGGGCAATGTGGCCTTAGGCAGACGTAGTGCTGGAAATGCTACTCTGTCTGCAGAAGGTGTCGCGCTGCCATGCTTATTTAAATGCTTGACCAAGACAATGTCCTACTCATAATTAACAACATCATGAAACATGGCTTAGGAGAAGCCATGGTTTATAGGAGGAGCTAGCTTGATTAGATTTGCCTGTATTGCCTTGAGGAAAATTCTAACAAGTGCGTGTTGATGAGCAGAGCAGTCCTTATTTAGTGAGTTTTTTTTTATAGAGAACAAATGTTGAAGGTCTGTGCATATTTAGACGAATCAACCATAAGTTTGATGAACTGTGGTTGGAAAAAAGTGTGAAGGAACATCGGTTAGTTGACCTCCCTAGCCAAACTTGTTTCAAATACAAATACAAAATCTAACCAAAAGAAACCATGTGTCTTTTCTTTTTAGTGGAAGGAAACTAGAAGAAACTATTTTAGTTTATCACTCCCTAGTCATACAATCAATCAACTGGTTATGACTCATTACTCGCCATTGGGCAACTGAACTATGTTTAAACCAGGAATTTATCTCTGACTGCCAAAATCATTTTTTTTTCTTCTCAAACAAAGAAAAAAACCACCAAACCAATCTTGACAAAAATGCCAAATATTATATTACTGGGAGTTAGCGTAGTTGAGTTAAAAACTCAGTTACCGGAATGTAGGAATTGTCTGCCTAATCAGAAAATTATCGTAATACAAAGCCAAATAGCCTTTGTGATTTCAAATAGAAGAATCACTAAAGCCAAATAGCCTTTGTGATTTCAAATAGAAGAATCACTACACTTAATCAAGTCTGCACTTGAACTACTCAGAAAGGGCCGGTTGGCTCAATTCAAATAGAAAGAAAAATAATGGTCAATTTCAAAGTATTCAAAATGGGTTAATTTTCATTGCCCACTCAGATGGTATCCATGATAGCGGAAAAATCATTTCTTCGTAAGTTTAGAGCGTATTTGGTGCCCAAACGTAATCTGTATAATTAAATAGAAGTACATGCAGAAGCGCATATATAAACTTTTGAAAATCTTGGGTTGAATTCTTTCGTCTTCCTTGTGATCATTGGTGAACTCAAATTAATTAAATAGGACCATTTCGTTGGTAATGCACGACATTCGTTGATTTGATTAGATGGAAACTTTCGTAAACAATTTTCCAAGTCTCGTTGTTTATAGTTTCTTGGATATATAAAATACGGACACTACTTTTGCATTTTGTTGTTATTAATTCCTGACATATTTGGTCTATTGTGCTGTTTTATGTTGGAGAACATTGTCACGTTAGACTGAGTTGCATAATCAGTTGGCACTGTTATTTTGTCGATTTAAATCGTTATACTCTTCATGCTGTGGGAGAATCTTTTGGAAGTTCATAGATTTTTTTTTTTTTCACTTGAGTTCAGCTGATTTTCTGCAGCCAAAAATTTTGTTCCTGATGCAAATAATTTTCCCATTTTCAGCTCAAAGGAGCTTATGTATACCCGAAAAGCGAAAGAAATGATGTACTGTATTCATCATTGTAAAAATACAAGTGACAGCTTTATAGTTAGAACAGGACGATGCAATGAAACAGAAACAAGTATAGAATGACGGTACAACACATAAAAGAGAATTGGAATATCAGTAGCTCAATACAAACTAATGCATACAATATTCGCTGAATCCAGTATATAACTAAACATTGAAGCAGAACCAATAAACAGCACCTGAGAAACCCATGGAACTGCGGCATCCGTAGAATAGATTAATTATTTAGATGGGGGTGGAGAGAGGAAAGGAATAGTTGGGATTGTGGAGGGAATGTTTGGAATTGATGGGATTGTAGTGGGAATTGTGGGAATTGGATTTGAGGGCAATGGAGGCAATGTCACCTTTGGTGCTGCCGGCATAAGTGGCAGAGTTGGCAGCTTTGGAAGAGTTCGTTGATTTGACAGGGTTGGCAATGGTGGAAGTGTGGCTTGCGGCAAAGTTGGGATTGATGGCATTGGAGGCAACGCCACATTTGGCATCGGTGGAAGTATTGGCAGCGGCCCCGCTGGTGCTTGCAAAAGATTGCGAGCCGCCATGCTCATTTCAAAACTTGACAATGATAATGCTATAATCATGGAGAGCAGGAAGCAATGCTTAAAAGCAGCCATGTTTTACAAGGAAATATTGGAGAAATCAGCAAGTTTTTTATTTCAAGGAGAAGGTCTGTCTGTGTTATGAGTTGGAGAGAGCAGCTTGTGATGACTAACTACTTAATAGAGTAAGGAATGCTGAAGGATTCATGGAGTTTGATGAGATGTAGGTGGCCAAGTGTTGAGAAATAGTACTTGTTAGTTGACTTTCTCATCTAGACTCGTTGCTTCTTGAACTCTTTCTTTGAAATTTGAATGGATGACACAGCCATTGAAATCAATTAAGAGAGTGCGTCAGACTCATTAATCTGTATGGAAATATGAGGGGAGATTTGAAATGGACAGAGATTCTCTCGTTAGTTTTTATTTTCTCCTAATCATTTTTATTTTTTTAATAATTGATCAAATGTATAATAATTAAGTTAATTTTTTTAATGAATATATATACTTGATTAATCGTTGAAAAATAATAAAAATTAAAAAAAAAAACTAGAAGAAAATCATAATCCATTTGAAATAACAAACAGCAATCAATTAACTACGACACTATCCTAAAGACAAATCCCGCACCTTAAGAATTGAAATCTCAGAGATAAATTTTAGAATACATGCATGTGGCCTCCAGTTAATGGGTTTGTATTGTCACACTATATTTAGTTTCTATATAAAAACCAGTTTGAAGTGGGATATTGGTATTTTGAATTATTAATTCAGATCTTTAACATTGAATTGAATGACACTAGTTAAATATTTTAACAATAATATTATATATTTTAAATTTTTTATTTTAAATAACTATATCAAATGATGAGATATTATCAATTAGTTATTAAGATAATATAATTAATTCATTTTGATTCATTCAACCAATTAATTAATGTCACATAATTTGAAATAATTATTTAGAATAAAACATTTATAATATATAACATTACTCATATTTTAAATTATAATGTTCTTCAAAAGGTCTTAAATACTTTTCCTTTTTACCAATAAACAAAGGAAATTTAGACTGCTCTCAACACAAAATGGTATGAAGAATTCTATTTGAAGATCAATAAAAGCTTGACATATCTAAATATTTTAATTCATTGAATTTGCTTGAGAAAAGAATAATATTTGGTAATATATATATATGTATTTATATTTTTTTACTTTCTCTAAGGATGATACTCTATGAACAGTCTCTCATTTTTACCACCTGTCCACCTTTTGGGGAAAAAAACTTACATTTCCCCTTTTATTTTACTTGAAATAATATTTTTTATTCTATCTCATTAATTATTGGTTTTAATTTACTGTTATAATTAAAATAAACCAAGAGGTAAAAAGTTCACTACTGGCTACAATTTATCATGCATTCAATAATCTTTGATTTCTTACTGTCAGGAATAGTTGGCAAATCGATACGTTGTGCAATTATTTCTTCAGGTTATGATAGAATAATGGTCATAGTCACATGGTATTTATTTATTTTTCTTGCTTTCGCTATCCAAATGTTTTTATTTGAATATAATTTATGTTTTACCGCAAATTCAAGATTGTAGGTTTTTTTTTTTTAAATTTAATTATGAATTGCGTTACAATATGTTTGAGTGAATTTTTAAACCTTGTTCAATTTATCTTTATGGATATAAGGTAGAAGCATTATTCATTAGTTAGACTCAAAATAAGCAAGAACTTGCGTAAGCATGGTTCAAATTTATTTTTGAGTTGAGTTTATGGTGTGCTTTATTTTTTATAAGATTGTGATAGCGTTGATTTACTAAATTTGATGTTTTAAGCATAATTTTTATAAAAAATTATCTTACTCTTGTTATTTATGTTTAGAATATATATTTCTTTTGACTGAGAAATTAATTTAAGCCCAAAGAACTCTATTTTTAATCTCCATTTTTGTGTTAGGTTGTCTTTTGATCAGCAAATTCTAATTATTTATGTCAACTACAAATTGATATGAACATTATAATTTGATGGAAACTTATGGAAATTCATGAATATTTACTTACAGTTAAGCTAGTTTACTGTGACATATGATATATTATTTTTCTAATGCACATAGCGTGTCTCATTTTATATGGGGAGGAGAACTAAGGAACACACACCAGTGTGGCAAAATAAATAACATATAGTATAAATCATTATAAAAATACAAGTGACAAATACATCCGCGCTCAAACAGAAACGAGTGAAGAATGATGCTATAATACATAAAAGAGAAATGAAAGATCGGCAACTCAGGCTCAAACTGATCTACGCAAGACTAGCTCAACCCTGTAAGATATAACTATAAATTGAAGCATAATCAATAGCAAGACTAGGAGAAACATGTGGAACCGCAGCATCTGAAGAATAAATAAGTGGGTTTAATTAGTTAGATGGGGGTGGAGAGAGGAAAGGAATAGTTGGGATTGTGGAGGGAATGTTTGGAATTGAAGGGATTGTAGTGGGAATTGTTGGAAGTGGATTTGAGGGCAATGGAGGCAATGTCACCTTTGGTGCTGCTGGCATAGGTGGCAGAGTTGGCAGCTTTGGAAGAGTTGGTTGATTTGGCAGAGTTGGCAATGGTGGAAGTGTGGCTTGCGGCAAATTTGGGATTGATGGCATTGGAGGCAATGCCACCTTAGGCATTGGTGGAAGCGTTGGCAGCGGCCCCGCTGGTGCTTGCAAAAGATTGCGAGCTGCCATGCCCATTTCTAAACTTGACAATGATAATGCTATAATTATGGAGAGCAGGAAGCAATGCTTAAGAGCTGCCATTTTATGTTTCACCAATATTGGAAAAAGCAGGAAGCAAGCTTTTGATCTATATGGAATATGGACGCAAGTTCTGATCGTGTTTGGAGTTAGAGAAAGCGGCTTCCTATGTCTATTTATAGAGAAAATGTTACAGGATTCAGAGAGTTTGATGAGATTTAGGTGGGGGAAGTGTTGAGAAGTGCATACATTG
The DNA here is from genome assembly GCA_025617385.1 of Murraya koenigii. Taxonomy (NCBI): domain Eukaryota; kingdom Viridiplantae; phylum Streptophyta; class Magnoliopsida; order Sapindales; family Rutaceae; genus Murraya; species Murraya koenigii. The sequence continues at coordinate 30,171,200 of CM046813.1, forward strand.
GTTAGTTTACCTTCTCGTATCTAGATTTTGTTGCTTGTTGAACTCATTCTTTGAATTTAAATTATAAATGGGGCCCACTTATCGCGGAAAACATATTCTAATAGTAGATATGTCTCGTTAAAATGCCAGTTGAGGAATTTTGTACGTTCTTCTGCAAGAATTTATCTCCAAGAATAGAGATGAATTTGAGCCACGGAGAGAGAGACATTGAGATGAGATATCAAGCTAAGCTCACGAGGGAATCATGTTTTTTGTAACTACATGTCTCTTAAGGTGGAAGTTGAATCCTTAGGCAAAACCTATTCCAAACCAAAGGACCCAAATATGGGTAAATTTACTTCGGCGTAACCCATTTAACAGTTTTGATTATCAATATTAAATTTATTTATTTTCTAAATTGCTCTTAAATTAAAATAATTATCGTTTCATGAGGGAGATAATATGGTTAATATTAATTATACCATTATCTAATTACATGTACGTTAGATAAGGATTCTTTTCTAATCTTTTTTCCTCCTAATTCTTTTTATTTTTTAATGATTGGTCAAGTATGAAATAATTATGTCAACTCTTTTAATGATTATACATATTTGACTAATCATTACAAAATAAGAAGGGCTAGAAGGAAAATAAAACTGAGTTAATCCGAACACTAAATAAATTTTAATACATCATAAGATAAAATATAATGCATTTGAATTTATATTTTTTTATTTTAATTTATTCATAACTTTAATATAGTTAAGAATTCTTATTAGAACATTTCTAAAGAAAGTTATACCTAGAAAAATGAGATACAATATTATTCCACTCAAGCAATACGATTGAGATTTTTTTTCTCCAGCTAAAACAAAATAGAAATTAAAGTAATGTGTATTTGAAAGGCTAATGTTGTTTCCAATGTTTGAAGTGATGTGAAATGGCAATTTTTTTTTTTGAGAAGATAAGATAAATCTTTTTCAAGTAACGTCAACTGGGAAAGAGCCCACCCAGACATTAGATATTGCACTCCTAAGAGCATATTTAGCTAGTTTATGAGCTACTTCATTAATAGATTTAGGAACATGCTGTAAAATAACATTCTGGAAATCGACTTTAATACTTTTGTTTTGCTTTCTTTTATTGTTAATAAAGTCATCTACCTCCTAAGAATCTGTCTCAATAATAACCAATGCCAATTTTGCCTCCTTGGCCACTTGAAGCCTCCATTCTACAACCTGTGCTTCTGCAAATTATACACCACAGCTTAGTCTTAGGGGCTTAATTGCTGCAGCTGCCACAATTCTTTTTATCATTTCTTATGACAGTTCCTAAACTTGTTGTCTTAGTTTCAATATTTGTAGCAGTGTCCACATTGATTTTAAAGCTTCCACTAAGGGTGGAGTCCATTGATGTTTCCTCTTGTCTTTCGGCTTTTCAACTTGAGTTATGCCCACCTGCTTTACCTTCTGAAAAGCTTTCATTACTGTTTGGGCTTTTGCAGCTAAGATATCTGGGTTAAGCGTCTTCCTTTAAAAAAAGAGTCAATTCCTAGCATTCCAAGTAACCCTCCAGATTGTACCCAACAGCTCCAGGTCTGTTTTGCAAAGTTTCTTGGACATCTGATACCACACTCCAAGCAAATCATTGCCTTTATTTATCTCAATGCATTTGTCAGCTAAAATTGATTGTTTCAAAATCTTACAGGCTGCTTTGCATTCCATTAGAGTATGGGAGATGTTTTCCATACTCCTCCTGCAAATTTGATATGCAGGGGATGAAATCACCATACACTTGATAGGCACACCATAAATTTGCCCCCGAAGGATGTGTGTGTGAAAGGCCGTCAGTTTGTGTTTCCTATTCCCACTGGTTCTTCAAGCACAATCAGAGCATTGTCAAAGTGTCATGGCCCCTCAATTAACACTCTTTTTATCCTGTTCCACAGCAAACTTAAACATGAAAACATTGTCCCCCCAGACTCAGCTTTAATCTCTTTGGTGGTTCTCCATGCTTGCTTCATTGCATGCCTCAGTCCTTCTCTGTTCACATCTCTATTAAGAAGAATCTTGCCCACAAGTCAGTGAGCTGCTATATTTTCTCCTTTCATTTTCATTCCGCCAATGAAAAACACCGCATCCTCTTCCTCCTCCTTCAGAGTGATAAGACTTACACGTATAAATGAGCTTCTCTGTATCTATTTTCTTCTGTCGTATTTAAACCTTCCCTTAGTTAATTGCTCTCGCCAACCCCTGTTCTCTCCACCACTGCTTTAAAGCCTTCAAATTAAAGCCAACTACGACAGCTGAGGATTAAATTTCTTCAATTAAACTTTCCTTTGCAATGAATCACTAGCTTATAATAAAGAAAAACACCCAACATGTGAGTGACGTATTGGGTTATAACAATCCCCCACATCCTTCCATACTAAAAGTATTTTTTTTTTTTTTTCCAGAGAGAAAAGGAGCTCTTGTAAGAAGATACACATAGAAAAATGTTGCTCATCACTTTGCTATACACCATATGAAATGGCATGTAAAATACAACTGAAAAAAATATAATCTTTGTGCAGTGAGTAAATATAAGAAAATTATTGTTATGGACGTGTCATAATAACAATGAGACAGGAGGTTATTATTATTATTTTAAAAAAAGGAGTAAGTGAGTTAATCGCTCAAAAGAATAAAGGATAATGCTATATGCAAACAAAATAGCACATGACAAATATTTTAAAATACTCGTAGATAAAAATAAATTTAATAAAGTGAATGAATTTATTTTTTAGTGAAATGTTTATTATCCTTAATTATCATGTTCAATTAGTATACACTTTTGTGTTCAAGTAGCATTGCTCAAGAGCAAATGATTGTAGTATTCCTCACCTAATTATCCGTTCACACTTTCATTGACTTATTATGGGCCAATTTGATAATATTATAATTTTATTATTAATTGTACTGTATAAATAATTAATTGCGAAGAGAATTAATTTAATGTTTAGTAATTTTTTTTTAAAGTGTTGGAAGTTTTAAAAATGATATTATTAAACTATTGCATGAGTACAAATGATTAAAATAGATATAATATTAAATAAAATTTATTTACACATACACATATATATATATATATATATTATTGTGTTTATTAATCATTAATAACAAAAATAAAATATTATTTTGTTATCTTAATATAATTAACTTCTCTAAATTTTAATAATTTTATAATATATACGATGGTATATACAAAATTGTATTAATTATAAAATTAATTCTTAAAATTAAATTTTAAAAAATTATTTTTTAAAAATTTCCGTAGGATAAAGTGATTGTTTAAAAAATTTATTAAATATTAAAATTAGTTTTTATCTTTTTTCAATTACTGTTATTCTCTCAAAATTGATCGCAAACATACCATAAAGCGGGCTCAGTTGCTTGCGGCACAAGAAAAGCATACTTGCTGAGTTCCGAGTCTTTACTGGTCCCACTTCCCCCAATGAACAAAAAACCCTCTCTTAGCAAAACTAAACCCAGCCATCAGAAACACTGTCAGCCCGTCACTGGCCATCTGTCAACACAAAGCCACCACGTAGTCATTCACCTTCAATCCACGGCTCTGATTTTACCATATGCATTAAACACCCTGTCATTTTCCTCAAAACATCCCGTACTCTTTTCTCTCTGCGCTTTATTTTCTTATTTCATTTGCAAACAAAGCCATGTTTTTTGTTTCATTTTTTCTTTGACTACCGGTCTGGAAGAAAAAAAAAAAAAAAAAAGCAATTGAGCAATTGAAAATGAAGCAAGAAAGCAGCAGAGCCAAACCCGGAATGGAGTGTCGACCCGAACTCGGTAGTCATTGCAAGCAAGAAGATAAGGGAAACAATGTTTGTAATGAAATTGAACCAAAGAAACCCCATTTGATTGGGAACGACGATGGGTGCAAAAATAACAAAAAGGGGGCGCAAGAAAATGTTGAAAATGAGGGAACGAATGATAAAAATGAAACCTTTTGGACTGTGTGTCCGTACTGTTACTACATGTATGAGTATGAGAAGGCGTTTGAAGAGTGTTGCTTGAGATGCCAGAACTGTAAGAGGGCTTTTCATGGGGTGGCAGTGGTGGAGCCAAACAAGAATACGCTGGTTGAGGGCAAAGATGAGTACTACAGTGGGTTAGGGTATTTTGCTTTGAAGTATTCTTTGAATTGTAATGAGAAGAAAAAAGAGAGTGGTGATGAAGGGAAGAGTTATAATGTGGGTGAAGTTGTGGAGATTTCTGATGATAGTGATGAGGATGATGGTGGCGGTGTGAATGTGAATAGTGGTAAGGGGGCTAACGTAGATGTTTTGAAGGGAAATGTGAAGGGTGTGATGCAGGAAAGTGGAAATACAGAGGTGATAAATGAAGGGAAGAGGGTGGTGGCAAGCAAGAACGTGAAATCAGTGCCAAGGAATTCCAAGAAGGTGATGGGGAGAGGTATAAAGATTAGGAAAATTGATGGAGGAATTGTTAGTAGGAGTGGAACTGGTGAGACTGATTTGGAGTCCATTGAGAAAGATGGTCATGTTTATGTAGGTGTTAAGTCTATCTTTTGATGGGAAATTTGGAGAATATGCATAGGCTCTTGGGTTTGCTGATAGCAATTACTCTTTTTTGCTTCTGTTCGTTTATATGGTTGTAACAGTGGGGAGCCATGGTTTTGGGAATAGTATGTTGCTTGATAGACAAAGTTGATAATAATAGTGAAATCAGGTTGTAATCTGACAGATTAAAGTAATGGAAAATTATTGTTTTTGAGCTTTTATTTGGCTTTCTACTATTTGAATTCTTATGGGGTGGCAGGATTGATTGAACTGTTGGAATGATTTTGTGATAATCATGTTGCTTGAAAATTGTGGAACAACGGTGAAGTATAGACTGTTGAGAAGAAGTCTCAGAGTATAATACAACTATCCAATCCTTTCATTAAATATACAATTAATAAAAAAATAAATTGTTTTTGGGTTCTTATCAGAAAAGAGATCAACTCATATCAAGCATTTCAGACTACAGAATCTTAAAAGTTATGATGAAATCGGGCTCTTGTATTACTCATAAATTGCTATTTATTATGTTGATCTCTCTTAATTCACCTCACCTCGGTGCTATCTTATTGATTTGTTTAACTAGCAATAAACTTGCACATCCATATGTACTTAGCATTTGGCACTCCTTTCTTTTGCACAGAAGGACTTCTTGTCCCTTCATTGTTTTACATCATTGGAAAGGAACTGTTTTTGTAGAGGCAAATTGGTGCTGCCACCATGGTTTTACTGCAACAGGTAGCATTTGCTCTCTCTCTTTCTCTCTCTTTCTCTTTCTTTGCTTCTTATTTTATTATTTGTTCTACTATTTGTTTAAAAAGTGCGGTTACCTTTCCTGATTCTGTACATTCAGTTAGAACGAGGAGTAAAACCCATGCAAAGTTACTATAATTCAATGACTTACTTGAAGCAAGTTAGCTTAACACAAGGATCAATCTCCAGCAACATGATTTGCCATCCAAATTTAATCTCGAAACCAATATCCAGAGTTGAAGCCAAAGAACTGGCTGCCAAGAAACATAGTGAGGCTGAGAGGAGAAGAAGACTGCGGATCAATGACCAGTATGCTAATCTCCGGAAAATTCTACCAAACTTGGTTAAAGTAAGTGATTGATATACATTTATTTAAGAACTGTACGGCCAATGTTTATGCTACTTTTGATGCATATCCTGATTGTAAAAGGCTGATAAATGCATCAACAAAATTGATTGCATTGTTAAACAACAGATAGACAAGGCATCGGTGCTGGCGAAGACGATTAAAACTGTGAGGGAGCTACAGAGGACAGTAAGAAAACAGAAAGCAGTTTGCCAGGTTCATGAGGAATGTGTATTCCCCAGTGAGGCAAACGAACTAAGTTTGCACAATTGTAACAGAGATGGGGGAATGTTGAAAGCGACATTGAGTTGCGAGGATCAGCCGGAACTAATGTCAGATCTATCAAGAGCACTGAGATCAGTGAAAGGGAGGCTGGTGAGGGCAGAGATGGTGCCAGTGGGTGGAAGGATCAAGTGTGTACTGTGGGTTCAAGGTTTCAAAGGAAATGCAGGAATGGTGATGCTTAAGAGAGCCTTGAACTTAGTCATAGATAGGCCTGTTTCGCCGGGAAACAGTAGCAAACTTCGTTTTTATCACTGACTATTTGAACTGTTGTGGAAATTGATATGATATAATGGTAATACAGGTAATAATTTCAGGATGAAGGATATGTTTTTGGGGGCATGGGGATTTTCTAAGGGTTGCTGTCTCAATCATCCAGTGTTTTTATAAGGTAAATAAATAACAAAGAAAGCAAAGCAAGGAATCTGTTGATTTTGGTGACCAATAATCTCAACAACTTTACCAGTAGCGTAGAATACATATTATTGGCTTAAGCTTGAATTGTAATGTTAGTTAAATACACGTTATAAGTTGTAATAGTAGTCCAGTTCAAATCTAATGTAAGCATAAAAGTATTAAGGTTAATGTAAAATGAAAATATTACAAGTGTAACAGCTGATGTTGTAAGTTGACATTCTTTGCATTTGTATAATTTGTGATGATGCATGTTGGTTTCACCATGACAACATCACCATCGACCTTCACGTTAATGACTAGTCTACTCTTAACTTTTCAATGTTAAGTTGCCTGTATTATTTCTCTCAATAGAGGATGCGTTACATGACTAGCAACAAAGCTAGGTGAGAAGGTCAACTAACCAATGAACTTCTGAGCACTTCCCCCATCTACATCGCATCGACCTCTCTGAATCCTTCAGCATTTCTTCTCTATAAATAGCCACAAGAAGCTGCTTTCCCCAACTCAAACCCCAAACAAAACTTCTCTATATAGATAAAAGATTTTGCTACCCCAGCTGCCTTCTCAAATATTCCTTCCAAAAAATGGCTGCTCTTAAGCATTGCTTCCTGCTTTCCATAATTATAGCATTATCATTGTCAAGCTTTGAAATGAGCATGGCAGCTCGCCATCTTTTGCAAGCACCAGCAGCGCCACTGCCAACACTACCACCAATGCCAAAGGTGGCATTGCCGCCAATGCCATCAATCCCAAATTTGCCGCAAGCCACTCTTCCACCATTGCCAACTCTGCCAAATCAACCAACCCTTCCAAACCTGCCAACTTTGCCACCTATGCCAGCAGCACCAAAGGTGACACTGCCTCCATTGCCCTCAAATCCAATTCCAACAATTCCCACTACAATCCCTTCATTTCCAAACATTCCCTCTACAATCCCAACTATTCCTTTCCTCTCTCCACCCCCATCTAACTAATCAAACCACTTTTGTATTCTTTGGATGCTGCTGTTCAATGTGTTTCTCGTAGCCTTGTTATTGCTTATGCTTCAATTTATAGTTATATCTTACAGGGTTGAGCTAGTCTTGCGTAGATCAGTTTGAGCCTGAGTTGCCGATCTTTCATTTCTCTTTTATGTATTATAGCATCATTCTTCACTCGTTTCTGTTTGAGCGCAGATGTATTTGTCACTTGTATTTTTATAATGATTTATACTATATGTTATTTATTTTACCATACTGGGGTGTGTGTGTATTCCTTAATCATCCTCTCTGCATAAAATGAGACACGCTATTTGCATCAAAAAAATAACATGTTGTAGTAAACTAGCTTAACTGAAGGTAAATATTCATGAACTTCCATAAGTTTCCATCAAATTATGATGTTCATATCGATTTGAAGTTGACATAAATAATTGGAATTTGCTGATCAAAATACAGCCTGACAAAAAAATGGAGATTAAAAATAAAATTCCTTAGGCCCAAATTAATTTCTTAGTCAAAAGAAGTATACATTGCAAAAATAAATAACAGAGTCAGATAATCTTTTATAAAAGTTGTGCTTAAGACATAAGATTATTACTAAGATTACAACTTATATTTCATAAAATTATAAGTGACATCCACTCCACTCACATGTAATAAGAGAGAAGACTGATAATTAAAAAAAGAATTAAACCCAACATATTTTTGTAGGAGATTTAAACCACTACCCTCACAACTATGAAAATATGGGTTTAGCACTCAACCAAAGGATAGTCTATCTTAAAAATGAATAACAGACAGAATGTTGTCCAATGGAAATGGCAAAATCAATTCATCTGCCTTTACTCTAGATTCCACTGAAACTAGTTATTGACTGTTATAACCACAAAAATCCCATGTACTTGTTTACTTCAAAAGTTTCTGTAGTATAACAGTCCAATGATTTTTTTCTTAGCAAGTTTTTAATGAAACCTGAGCTACATATAAATTGCACACTATGTTCTTATATCTTATTTGTAGTTTCGTAAAAAATAAAGGAATCATATGTTATAATCCTATCACACACACAATTCACATGCCACGCGTTACATTAGTTTAAACCCGGGCTTCACCTAAAGACCCAGGGTCCGCTCCTCCAAACCCGGCCCGATCAGGTTCTCAATTCAAGCCCGTCCCCAGGACAAATACAACTGTGTTGACACTTATGACTTAACCCTACAATTTGTGTTGGCAGCCTCCACCTTTTAGTTAATTTAATTTATTTTTAAAATTACTTTTATTAAAAATTAAAAATTAATATTTTTATTTTTCAAATTTTTCTTTTGAATCTCATCTCCATTCGTTCTTTTTCAGACATCTCCACAAAATTCAGCAAAAAATTGAAAAATATTTATTTTTAAATTTTTTGAGGGTAAAACACGGTGAAGGAATTGGGTTCTCTTGGTTTTAAATAACGTTCACAACAAATAGTTCGGTTTATCGGCAATCTTTTTAAGCTATGGCCATAACATGTCTAAAACTTTTGCTACATCTTCGACTCATGACAAAATCTATCTTTTTAAAAGAAGATTGAGACGATATGATAGATTTTAATATTCAAAAGTTTTTATTAAAACTAATTTAATAATAATGGTCATTGTCGATGCAACAAGCACTTAGACGAGGTGTAAAATTTATATGTTAAATTTGCGATCGGTCAAGTTTGAATTATAACCCAATTTATTCACTGTGTTTTACAAAAAAAAAGTTAAAAAATTAAAAAATTAAAAATAAATATTGTTTAATATTTAGTGAGACTTGGTGGTAATGGAGATGGATGTACAGTGACTCTTGAAAGAGAGAGAGAGTGCAGATAAGAGATGAAAAGAAAAGGTTGAAAAATAAATATTAATTTAATTTTTAAAGAGGATAATTTTAAAAAGAGTGATATAGTCACTTTATTTGATATTAATTCATTGGTTAAATGAAAATAATAAAAATAAATAATGTGGATTAAAAAAATCTTTAATTTAACTAATATAATAATGTCACGTTAATTTATATAAAATAAATTTATATAAAAATTTATAGTTATATTATTATTCTTTTAAAAATAAATTAGATTAATTAAAATGAGGAAAGTTGATATTAATTTATAGGGCAAATGTCAACAATAACAAACTTATTTTTCGACCCAGCCCGAAAAATCAGGAAGGTCTGATAACTAGGGATGGCAAAAAAGCCCGACCCGAATTTTGGCCCGATTGACCTGACCGATTTTTCGAGCTTTAGCTCGAACTTAGAAGTTAAAACTCGGGCTCGGGCTTTAATTTTAGGCCCGATGAAATTTGAGTTCGGGCTCGGCCTTATGCGACCCGACCGACCCGGCCCGATCATTTACTAAATTTAAAAAAAAATTACACTGACACGCACGGATAACACATCACAGATTGAATGAGTATTTTTATTTGTATAAGACATGAGTGTTGATTTTTTTTTTTTGTTGAGTGTGTGAAATTGTGTATTTTTATTTGTACAAGATATAATTTTTTTTTTTAATGTTGGGTTGTAGAATTGTGTAGTTTTATTTGTATACGATGAATTTTATTTTTTTAAAATGACACAAGTGCAAATTAAATTTTGAATATAAGTTGTGGGTATGTTGTGTTTGGAAATAAATCAAACAATTAAAATAATTAAACACATATATAAGACACTAGGTGAATAAATCAAATAATTAAAATAAAATAAAGTTGAGAGTCTTGATCTTGACCCAGCTCGACCCGACCTCGGTCCGAATCGAGCCCGATCGAGCGGCCGAAATAAAAATTATCGGGCTTTTTCTCGGGTCGGGCTTTTTGTTTGAGTGGTCGGGTCGGGCTCGGGCCTAACAAGGCCCGAGCCCGACCCGACAAATTACCATCCTTACTGATGACGAGAAGAGTCCCATAAATTATCCAAACAAATATCACCTTAGAAGACGCAAGCATGGAGCGAATATGATCGCTTCTTTATATAACAAGGCCCGAGCCCGACCCGACAAATTACCATCCTTACTGATGACGAGAAGAGTCCCATAAATTATCCAAACAAATATCACCCTAGAAGACGCAAGCATGGAGCGAATATGATCGCTTCTTTATGTAACTTCTATCACTAATTACAATGGGAAGCAACAAGACGTGCCTTCTCCTTCATCTACACAATTTTTCTACGATCCAATTTCATCAGCTCAAGTCACTGAGGAATAGATAAAATTATAAACAAAAGGAATACACTATCCAATAAGGCCTAAGCCCACCAGCACACATTCGGCCCGGTGCAATTTTGGCATCCCATAACAATATGATTGGTTGTAGCAAGAGAAGCATGCCAGGTGTGGGATTCCTCATTCCTTACCTCGATTCGGTAACTAGCAGTTAAAAGTATTAAAGAATAAAAAAGTATGCGTGCTTTGCATTTAATTCAAGATTCTGACATTTATAAACATTCTACCATAAATCTTACATTTATCAGATCTCATTCGTTGAATTTTCGTTTAAATATGCAAAGATATCAGTAATTTCAATTCGCAGTTACCACGTAGGATCCAGTAGAAATAGCTGAGTGGTCTCATTCGTTTTATCCTTTCGCTACTTCAATTAAATCAAATAATAAATTATTATACTAATTATTAAACTATAATAATTTTTTATATTAATTATAAAAATAATATTTTATTATTTTTATTAATTAACTTGTAAAATACTAATTATTATTCATTTATTGCTGTGACATCTCTGTGATGACATCTTTTGACTTGTAGAAGTAACATAAAAGTATTACGAAAATGATATTTGCACCGGTCAAGCCCCGAATTAAACACACCATTTAACCCTAAAGCAAGAAACGCACTTTCCTTTACCATTTAACAACTCAAACGTTTATCAGCATCAGTTTCCTTCTTCGACCAAATCGCTTACACTTTCCTTCGTCATCGAGGTTTTGCTTGAAATTGTCCACAAATCACAGCCATCACGCAACAGCCAACAGCGACAACTCTCGGCTCTTCTGCACCTGGGGTAATACTTCGATCTTGGCTGATTAAGTTGTGTTTGTGTGTGTTTCTTTTTGTGTTTGTGATAGTCAATTACTATGTTTTTCTTTGGACCAAATCCCTTAGATTGGTGAGATAAATTTTCTAGAAGAATTTATGGTAACAGAACATTCATCTACACTATCTGTGCATTGATTTGTTTCTTATTGGGTACGTTCGTTTGTCTGTTTTTTTTTTTTTTTTTTCAGAGTATTTGAAATGGTCATTTTGTATTTGGTGAAGCCTACATTAGAGAAGCATTTTCTTAGGGAAGTCCAACGATGGAGCGGCGTAACGGAAGCAGAATTGATAAAATGAGGATAACTACATATCGTTCTAGTATAAGACTAAGCCAACGCGATTAGATTACGCTCTAATCGAAGCGTGATTAGAGTCGTTCTAATCTAAACAACCCAATTAGATTTTTAATAATGCATAAAGCGAGACTAAATGATGCTCTAATCCAAACGACTCTATAAGAGAGATTTTTTTATAAATAATTTCAGAGGAATTATAAAAAAAAAAATCAATTATTGAATTGAAATTATGAAATTAATTACGATATCTCTCTATTTATAATAGAGTAATCAAACTTTCCTAAGTTAATTTAAAAATGGAAACTAAATCACAATTAAAATAGAAATAAAAGACTAAGATATTATTCTTCAATTAACTTTAATTAAAATAGAAAATAAAATTTTAAAATCCTAAAATAATTAAATTAACGTTCTACATCATACTCTCTCTCTTAAATAAAACTTGTCATCGAATTTGAATATAGTCTGGAGGATGAAACTTGTAGTGCATGAGCAAATTATCTTGTAATTTGAACTTATTCTTTTTCTCATTAATCTTTCTCGAAACTTTGAATAATTCATATTTTAATAATTTCTTTCGCTTATATATTTTTCTAGGCAATTAAGACTTCCAAGATCGAACAATAATCAAATAATTTTTTCTTTTGCCTAATTGTCGCTCAATGCGCTCTCCAATAGATTTTAACTTTTTAAGTAAATCTTCTTCAAGTACAACTTTCTTGTGTTCAATATGAATAGGTAAAACCATTTCAATCATTTCTTCAACATTATTTTGCTTATCATCTTCAACATTTATCTTGTTCTCCAAGCAAACATCATGCACATTTTCGCATAAATTATCAGATTGAAACTTTAAATCAATAACAAATTGTACCTTTTTTTTTCTGACATCTCAAGCGAGTCTTTTCCGACTAATTTCTCACAATTAACTCGCAGCTTCGGTTATCTCTTGATGATATTATTCACATAAAGTGTAAGATCGGCGATTACTTGCTCTATCGCTGCCAATCTCGGGCTCCAAACTTTCTCAAACTCTTGCAAGACTGCTTCTCTGATTATCTGTCTAACAATCTCCACAGACATTGCTTTCATCCCTTGATCATCGTATTAGAAACAACTATATGTAGATAAGTTTGGTATATGAGAATTTGGTGGGTATGGATGGTAATTTGCCATTTGTTGTCAAATTTCCACGCAATGGCAAAACCGTAAATAATGCTCAACTCTCTGGTTTGGTGTGATCGAACACCGGTGGCCGTGATTTGGTGGGGGGTTGGTTGGATCTGAAAGATTTGATGGTGAGGAATACGATGGTAGCCGTGGTTTGTCCGGATTCACGGTGGTTTAGTCGAAAAATTGGCTTGAATATGCGGCAGCTTGTGGTGGCTGGAGGGGCGATTTTAGCCAGCGTTTGGAGGCAATTGGTGGTCGGGGTTTGGTTGGTGAAGGCTGGGGAATCTTGTGGCAGTGATGGCTGATGATGAAGATGGCTGACGTCAGTGGATCGAGAAGGAGGAGAGCTTGCGGGTTTGGGCTTAAGGGCGGCGATAGCTGAGGCTTGGTCGGCGGTGGCTGACGACTTTGGTGGTGTTGATGGCTGACTGAATGGTGGTGATGGGTGGCTGCGGTGGTGGAGTGGCGGCTAAGGTTTGAAGATTTTGGCTTTTTTTTTTTTTATGGAATTGATGGTGATGGGTTATGAGTATCCAGGAAAGGTGTGCGATTTGCATAGAACCGCTCTGATGTCAATTGATGGATCGGCATAGCGGAAGCGGAATTGATAAAATGAGAATAACTAAATATCGTTCTAGTACAGGACTAAGCTAGAATAACTAAATTATGCTCTAATCGAAGTGTGATTAGATCCCGTTCTAATCCAAACGACTCAATGAGATTTTTAATAATGCATAAAGCGAGACTAGATGGCGCTCAAATCTAAATGACTCTACAAGAGAGATTTTGATAAATAATTCCAAAGGAAGTATAAAATAAATTATTGAATTGAAATTATGAAATTAATTACAAGATTTCTCTATTTATAATAGAGTAATACTACTTTCCTAAGTTAACTTAAAAATGGAAACTAAATCACAATCAGAATAGAAATAAAAGACTAAGATATTATTCCTTAATTAACTCTAATTAAAATAGAAAATAAAATTCTAAAATAATTAAATTAACATCCTACATCATCTAAATAAAAAAAAGTGCAAAAAACAGACAAGCAAAGAATTATCATTCCATCAACTTTGCAGCAGAGTTCAGTGTCGTTCCAATGCTGATGCAAAAATGAGAAGCACAACAAATGATGTCGTTTTGATTCTGATTATATATATATATCACAAAACGACGTCATTTGCATTAGTTTGGGGATTTAACTCGAGGCAAATATTAGCACAAAGTATTATTATCTTAATTTTTCATAGTTAATATAATAAATTATTGTACTTCAATAATTCGTATAATGGTTTGGTATTTCGTCATAGTTAATGAGTAGTAAGAGGATAATAACCCTAAATTATTCTTAGTTGACTGATAAAAAGGTTTGGGTTGATTTTAGAGATTATTACTTCTATAAAAATAATATGACATATTTTCTACATTTTGATTATAATAAGATAATTCATGGCCCACGATTTTGAGCCTAATGTCACGGGATGGGTGTTTTGCGCAGCAAACCCGTGCGGCACTTAGACAACCTTGTCGGGATGTTGCTAAGTAAGCCTTTGCGCTTCTCAATAGCTAAGCCAAGAGATTCCCGAAGTGCTAAAGAGAAGGAGGAGCTAGCGAGCAATGTAGCCAAATGCGGAAATTGTATTACTCGAAAGAAGCTTTACAAGAGAGCTTACAAGTGTTTGATGCTTTGCTTGGATGATTACAATGCTTAGAGCTCACCTCTATTTATAGCAAAGCTTGGCTAGTTCTAGAGAATTCTATGTACATGTGTCTATATTTAGATCGTACATGTGTCACGAATCTAGGCTATGTACAAAAGTGCTAGAGTTTGCTAGAATGTTCTAGAATCGGGCCAAGCTAGCACATCTTGCCTCATTCTCTTGGGCCATTTTGGGCTGAAATCATGCGGCCCGTAACACTAAACTAGGTTGGGGAGCTTTGCGGTTGAATTACTAGTTTATTTTTTGTATGCACATAGGTATTAGTGAAACTAAAGCATAAGAAAAAATGAAACTCGATTTCGAGGTAGAAATAGTTTTTATGAATTTTTAAAATAATTAGAAGAACTTTTTGGATTGATGTGAAACTTTGGAGAGACATTCTTATGCCCTAAATAGAATTTTAATGAAAAAGCCCTAGAAAAATAAAAGTCAAAGCCTCATGGCCTAATTAGGCACACTAAAGGCCTATGGCACAAGGTTTTAGGTCTAAAAAGGCGTGGGAGCTTTACGGTTAAATTTCGAGCTGGTTAATTTCATGCACATAAGTATTTATGAAACTAAATTATATGGAAAAAAAAAAGGAGTCAATTCCGATGCACGAAATAATTTTTATTGATTTTCAAATTTTCTCAAAAATAAAAAAAATAAAAAAAATTAAAAGAACTTGTCGATTGATGTGAAATTCTAGGAGATACCCTATTATAACCCAAACATGATTTGGCAGAAAATACCCTTGGAAAATAAAGTCAAAGCTGTCAAGCAAGTTTAGGCCTAGAATCGAAAGTTTATAACACATGGTTGGGCTTGAACTTATGTAGGGTGTTGTGTATTACGAAAAATGTATCTTTTGGAAGATATAAGTTTAATTATATGTGTCTATTTTTAGCATGTAATATACCATTTTGAAATTTACGACTAAACGAACAAAATCTAAAACAACTATTCTAGTCCATACTTGACCTGCAAATTCTTTTTCTTTTCTAGTTATTTTTAAATTTTAAGATTTTTTTCTTATTTTTTCTGATTCTTCTAAGATTTTTATCTTTTTTTTAACAACTCAAATTTGGTTTCTTTTTGTTTGTCTTTCTTATTTCAGATAAAAGAATTTTATTATAGAATTATATTTTAAATTTGTCTATTTTGGTAAATTTGTGTTATTTAAATTTGTTATAAAAAGATCTCAAAACCTTAGTTTTATTCATTCAGTTTTCTTTTAATAAAATTGTTATTATTCAAAAACTTTTATTTCCGTTTCAATAAATATTAAGCTTCCATTTTGTCATGAACCAGGCTAGGGAGCTTTACGGTTGAATTTCAAGCTGGTTATTTGCACACAAGTAGGCATTAGTAAAACCAAAGTATAAGGAAAAATGGAAGTCAATGTGATGCTTGAAATAATTTTTATGTACTTTTGAAAATTAAAAAAATCAAAAACTTAGTAGATCTCGCCGGATTCATGTTAAACTATGGGGTAGGCCTTCCTATGACTCAAATAGGGTTTTGAAGAAAAGTACCTTAGGAGAAGCTCTTAGGCTCAGTTTAGGCTCAAAATGGAGGATTATAACACACAGTTGCAGGACAAAATCAAGCTCAAAAACTTTACGGTTGAATTTTGAGTTAATTTTCTACAGTCACACAGTATTAATGACATGAAAACATAGGGAAAAAAATTGATTTTGATGTCTAAGTTAATTTTTACGAATTTTGAAAAATTTTCAAAAATAAAAAAATCGTATAAAATTATAAGAACTTATTGAATTGAATTGATGTGAAACTCAGGGGTGCTTTTATGACGCCCCACGAAGGTTTTGGTGAAAAAACTAGTAAAATAAAACTGAAGCTCCTGGACCTAATTTAGGCCGAGAACCAAAGGCTATAACATATGGTTTTGGGCTTGAACCAGATCTAAGAGCTTTATGATTGCAATTTGCGCTGATATTTGCATGCGCATAGGCGTCGGTGAAACTAAAGCATAGGAAAAATAAAAGTTGATTCCGATGCGCAAAATAATTTTTACAAATTTTTAAAAACTTGTCTGAAATAAAAAAAAAAATCACAAAAAATTAGAGAACTTATCGAATTAATTTGAAAAACTCGAGGAAACCTTCTTATACCTCATATGGGGTTTTAGTGGGGAAAAAAACAAACCATAGGAAACAAAAGCCGAAGCTTCTAGACCCTGTCAGGCCCATTATCGAATGCCATGACACACGGTTTTGGGCCTAATCTAGGTATCAGAGCTCTGCGGTTGAATTTTGAGTTTTTTTTTTTTTTTGGCATGCACACAAGCATTGTTAAAACTAAGGTATGGGAAAAAAAGCGAAGTCGATCGAAGGTCCAAAATAATTTTTACAAATTTTCAAAAAAAATAAAAAAATCCCAATTTTTATAATATTATACTATATGTCATTTTTGTGGTGAATTTATAACTGCGCCTATGATTGGGCAATATCCAATTAGGTTTATTTGTAGCCCAAAATTGATTTGAGCTATAACCCAATGATTATTGAAAATTAGAACTAAATGTGAATCGAATTTTAGAATTGAATTGAATTAAATTATTTTCACATAATTTGATCTTTTTTTTTAGTCCAATTCAATTATAACTACTAACCATTCATGCTGTATACAAACAAAATAATAATATAAAATAATTTTATAATAATTCATTATTATTTTGAGTGTGTGTAGTCCTTCTCTCTTTTTTTTTTTTCCATAAAGAGCTATATAGTTTAATAGCATTAATTCAGACATGCTATTAAACCATTTGACTATGTCTGTATTAAAAAAAATAAATTAAAAAAGAGAGAGGGCGCCTGATATATATATATATATATATCCTGACTATATCAAAGTTAGATATAAGTTGAAAAAATAAACCATAACATCTTGTATTAGGAGATAATAAGCGTCCCAAAGTACTGTACTTTGGTTATTGATGATATATTTAAGAAATAAACCATAGCTGATGATGTTTTTTTTATAATTGCAGGACATGTATTTAGTTAAATATCATAAGACTTTAATAAAATTAAAAAATGCTCCCTTTTCAAAGGTAAAAAATAAAAAATGTCGAAATATATATATATATATATATATATATATATATCACTTTATTGCTGTTAAAAGAAAAGGCATCATTTTTTCCCCTTTTCCTCTTAGTTTATGTGTTTACTGGTGCGATATGATGAAAACATAAGTTTGAGGAAATAATCCGGGAAGGACCTTATGAGTCATGATCAAAATAGCCGAATGAAATGATAATATATTTATCATAACAATAATACAATAAAAAATTACACTACATATAACAGCTCACCCCAAAGAGTGAAGTATGAGACTTGAAAAATACATTATAAAAATATAAAACTCAGAATCTCGTAGACAAATCAATGTATATAAGACAATCCATCAATCAAGCAAACTCGTGTACGAAGAAATAATATAAGCATAATCAATAGCAAGACTAGGAGAAACATGTGGAACCGCAGCATCTGAAGAATAAATAAGTGGGTTTAATTAGTTAGATGGGGGTGGAGAGAGGAAAGGAATAGTTGGGATTGTGGAGGGAATGTTTGGAATTGAAGGGATTGTAGTGGGAATTGTTGGAAGTGGATTTGAGGGCAATGGAGGCAATGTCACCTTTGGTGCTGCTGGCATAGGTGGCAGAGTTGGCAGCTTTGGAAGAGTTGGTTGATTTGGCAGAGTTGGCAATGGTGGAAGTGTGGCTTGCGGCAAATTTGGGATTGATGGCATTGGAGGCAATGCCACCTTAGGCATTGGTGGAAGCGTTGGCAGCGGCCCCGCTGGTGCTTGCAAAAGTTTGCGAGCTGCCATGCTCATTTCAAATCTTGAC
This sequence comes from Murraya koenigii, assembly GCA_025617385.1. Lineage (NCBI taxonomy): Eukaryota > Viridiplantae > Streptophyta > Magnoliopsida > Sapindales > Rutaceae > Murraya > Murraya koenigii. Next base: position 30,189,663 of record CM046813.1, read on the forward strand.
AATGATAATGCCATGATTATGGAGAGCAGGAAGCAATGCTTAAGAGCTGCCATGTTTTTGAAGGAAATATTAGAGGAAGCAGCCGGGGCAGCAAGTTTTTGATTGTTATGAAGCTGTGTGTGTATACTGAGTTGGAGAAAGCAGCAGAAATATGGCTATTTATAGAGGCAAGGAAATGCTTCATGGAGTTTGATGAGATGTAGGTGGCCAAGTGTTGAGAAGTACCACTGGTTAGTTGACCTTCTCATCTAGACTTGTTGCTTGTTGAATTTAGTTTTTGATTATAGCTCTCTTGGTGCCGTGGAAACTTCTTAGCAGCACAACTAAACACCCCTTTTTAGTTTACCATCATTTTTTTCTAAAAATCGAACTCAGTCAAACACACCAAATTAAGAAATTATTATCCTCCACATTGTTTAGCTAAGGCTTATTCCCTCCAAATCTGAGCAGCTTCCTTAAACCACTCCACAGTTAATATAACAACATTTTTTATGCGCAATCTCTCTCAAATCAATGAACGACGCCGAGTCCACCGCCCGTGTGTTGCCGTTATCAGATTGTTACCACCCTGTAAAGCTCACTGCACTTAAAGACTCTTAAGTTAAATGAATATGACGACTTTGGTGCACACTTGCATTTAACGAAATAGAACGAAATAAAAGAATCCGTTATAATTCTCAAATTCCTATTGCAGATCATTCCCATGATGCATAACCAAAGAACAACTTTTTTCATTAGAATAAAATTATACAAAAGCCACTCAAAATTTTCAGCACTACATTCTCTGTGGTATTGGAATTCACAGAATCGCATAAAATCGAATGAAGCAAAGGGGAAACAAAACAATGATTAGTATGAATTGGTTTAAAAGTCTCAAAACTTGAGTTCACGGAGCTCCAAGCGACGAAAATCAGGTTCTATAGAACTAGTATTCCAAGTGCTATCTTCTGTCATCGACAATTGAAACTTGCATCAATTTTCGCTTGCCCAGCACAAAGTAAGTGTATGTCCCAGTTACAACCACAACAAAGATCCCAATGTAGATGCAAACAGAAGTAGCACATACATATAGGTACCTGAAGGAAGAATCCGCGACTGTTAGTTTCAAACTAAAAAATCTTTCCAGCCGCATATCAGGAATTAAATGGCTTTTCAAGTAGTTTTTCTATTATCATTTTGTTATCAGAGAGCAGAATTCCATGCCTTCCAGAAAAAGGTCAAATTTTGTTTCAGTGCTCTTTTGTGACACCAGTCCCTTTGGTCATGTGACAAGAAGTAAATGTAACATATGTTATACAATGCTTCAACAATTTATGAATAAGTCAACAACGATTGAGTTCAGTTAGACTTACTTCGGAGAAAATACACTCCAAACAAATAAATGGTTCCTCATTAACAGCAATACAATTGTGTATGCTGTCAATAGAATTGAATTTAAGCTCAGCGGAACCAGACAAGGAAGCCCCAGCATTGTCTTGAGAAGATGTCCTGACTCTAAATTCTGAGTAACAAGACAGCCCTTCACAGGCATGTAGACCGCTAATGTAAGAATAACCAGCAAGGGAGATGCATAGGTGATCATGAACATTAAAATGCCAGAAAGAAGAGTTGAGTGACTTGAGATGCCCTGAAAAGTGTTGAGCAATGTCCTGGAGATTAGATAACTATGTTGGCGCATTAAAAGGTTTTGGTGAAATGAAAATGGTATTTAAAACAAAAAAGACCATGATGAATAGCATGTACAATAAAAGCTCCAGCAACATCAATAGTGGCTAGAGTGTTGCTGTTCCCTAGAGCAAAGTGGCCAGCCATTCCCAGAAAAAACAGTGCAGAAATCTGAGAGAACGAAACAAAGTACTCAGTGTTATAATTGGATATGCTTAGTGTAAATAAAATTTGCTGTAAAAGTATACAGCATATTTGTTGAAAATTATAAGAACATATAATACAATTAATACCTCCTAACTTTCAATTATTTTCAAATACAGGTAATTTGAAAAAAAATAATAATAATTCACCATTAAGCAAGGCCCTTTTATTTACTAGAAGTCATAGTCAAGCATGTTAGCAACATAGAATGGATAGCCCGTCTCATAACATCAAAAATTGTTGCTTTCAGCAAATAAAGAAGATAAAACCAGTGGCTATACATAACAAGAAGATGTGACCTACCTCAACCCACTCCTTATGATGCAGTCCACTGTAAGAAAAATGTAGCAAGCTAGATAAGATTTGCACAAGAAGCAACAATATAGGCATTGCATTAATTGGTTGTTGGAGCAAAAGCTGCAGAAGACACCAGCAAAATATGTATGCCCAACCAATCACGTATAAAGAATCTTTTAGTGCCATCTGTAGAGATTTGTCTTTAACATAACTGGGAACCAAAATTGATGAATAGAAATCTTGACTTGAGCCTACTTCAGATATCTGAATAGGCATAAACCAAGGTAACACTACAACAGTGCCAACAGTAGTGCTGCCAAGAACTGCATAGATCATTTGTGCTGATATGGTGGCACCATAACTAGATGTTGCAAATGTGTTCTCTTGATATTTCACCATATGCACCAAAACCAACAACCCAGATACCAAGAAATTGAATGCAACCACTAGAATGAGTTTTTTCTTCAAGAAAGCAAAGATAGAACACAGAAGCCTAAGATCACCACCAACACACCTGAGACTAGCTGAACTGTTTTTACATGACCACCCCCAGAATTTTCAAGCCACTTAGATATGTCAGGAAGATGAGTCCAATTCACACCACCTTGATGCCAGCCTCTTAATATTCTTCCAGAGATAAGCAGCACAAAGACAGAACACATTTGAAACTTAAAAATTTTGGTTTGTCCCCTGGACAAGCTATTTTGTGCCGGGAGCAACTGCACTGTTTTACGAAGTAATATAAGAAACAAGGTGGATGTCAAAAAATGCCAAATATAATGCTCTTCCTCCACCATAGAGCTAGATGCCATACTTATAACAAGGATCAAGATAACACCCAAAACAAAAATCTCATCCAAAAAACACATTTGCATATCATTGTTTGAGTGACAATGGTACAGCTTCTCAACAAGGTTAATTTCTCTACCCATATGAAGTGTAAGGCTCAATAATACCAGACATGATAGCAGCATTGCTGTAACTCCAAAAGCAAGTAGGTCAACAGGTTTCTGCAGGATAATAGAAAGATTATAAATTGAAATGACATTAATCAGACAAAAGTACTTCTCTAGCTAACAAACCCCATAGAGAGAAAAAAAGAGAAAAAAAAAAAAAAAAAAACAGCTATAGCTCATCTCTTCAAGGAAAAATGGGGAAAAATGGTTCTTTGACAACTCAGAAACTATTAGGAAAAGAAAATGCATACATCAGTGGCTCTGCTTGATAACCACTCACTAGCAGTTTTCAGGAACTTGTAATATGCTATAACAGTGCTGTTGTAGTCCTCCCAACTGTTCGACCTACATGCATATATTAAAATGAAATTAACATAAGAGTATCAGAAATGATTGGAAAAGTGACTTAAATAAGTACTACCAATTACTAATACTATATAAGAAAGACTCACTGTGTGACTTTCTTAGTCTTCCAGGTACTGTGAAGAACTGCAGCATGCATATATAAGCAACAGAGCATCTTCTCTATACTACCGTTACACTCAGTGGTTCCAGATGGTTGACCATCACTGAAATCATTCAGTGAAATATTTCCACATGATAAACATGAAATCTGTGCGTCCAGCAATCTGAATAACTGCCAGGAATTCAACTCCAGTGCCCTCAGCTGATGATCATCTGACTTCATCAAGAACAAGAACAATGAATGAAAGATCAAATCATCAACACTGTAAAGGAAACATAAAGGGCATAAAATATTATCAGCAAACCAATACTTTTTCTTTGTATTATTTCTGAAGCAAGAAAGAAAATTGATCTTAATAATAACCATGGATGGGGAAATGCTAATGAAAGTGACAAAACAATGCCAACAATTACCTATACTTTATGTATACCTGGAACTCCCAAGCACGGGTACTCAGAAAACCTATGTTACGTATATTATTTTGCAAAAGCAGCAAATAACAAACAGCAGAGCTTTGTATTATTTTGGTTGCTCTCTTGGATTATGATCTTCACACAAACACTTGAAATAACATTCAAATCTGAAAAAAAGTTCCATTCATCTCTCTCTAAAGTAATATGGTTTTAGAATAGATCCTGCTTCAAATTCAATGAAAAAGGTTGAAGGTAAATATCTATCACTCCTTTAAAAATTAAAATGAAGAAGAAATCTCAAATCATGCTTTCATCCTCATCTTTTTTATTTTTCCTCCTCCATTTTATTTTTTTCCCCTTTCTTTTTTATGATGCTTTCACAGCAGACCAAGAGAGAAAAAGGGGGGTTAACCTTTCAAATGATCAAAAGTTTCAGCAATCAGGACACCAACATTGTTTTTTGGAATTGGCACACCAAACAGAAGAGCTAAAGTCGGTGCAATGTCGACCTGAATCACAAGAATCAGAGGTGAGTTATTGAAAGATTACTACCTCAAGTGTCAATTCGAGTCATCTGCTAAAAAAAAGTCTGCCAAATAAGAATAGACCAAAAAGAAAGAAAAAAAAATATGGTTTTGTTTAGAATGTTCCTAGCTCTTAAGATGACTCCATTTATGCATGCGCCACTTTTGATGGTCTGAATGTTGAAGTTTGGACTGCAAATCAGCAACAAATGGGAGAAACTTATGCTAGGATGTCAAAAGCAATTAAAGAGGTTTGGATCTCCTGCCTCTTTTGGGCTAGACAATCTTTAAATATCAATTGGTGAGCCCAGGCATCCTGTGCCAGGCTTATGACGACTGGAACTATGCTGGGAGTGGCAGGTGTCTTTAATAAATATAGAAATTGCAAGATGAAGGTACCATTAATGTTGACTCCACTATTACACCATGGAGTTAGCTAACCAAAATACTAAAATTGGGATTGCAAAAGAACTTCAGATAGCCATCTGTTTAGGATCATAAATTGGGTGAGATGACAAAAATTCCTTATATGATTTAGGAATCACATAAGCTTGAAACCAATGATACCTCTTACATTGATTATCAAGTTTAGTACAGTTAAGTTAATCCTTAAACTCTAATCTTAACACTGATTCATGTTTAAAGCCCCAATGCCACAGCCCCAGCATGAAGGACACATACAAGAGAAGCACAGGGGAAAAAAATTGAAAAATTAAAGACAGTATAAAATGATAGCCAACTTAAGTGCTCCTTATAGTGAAAAATATTTATTTAAAAACTAAAGGAAATAATCTCAACTGGATGTATATGTAAATACTTTAGGGCAAAAAATGATTATACAAATGTTCAAAGTTGATAAATGTGAGAAAGGGAATAAAGCAGAACGAATACCTTAAAAACTACTGAAAAATACAAAGGCCATCAAACACCCATTATACACTTTCATAGGAAATGAAGAATCATGTTCTTTTCTCTTAGTCATATCTATCCCAAATATGGTTCAAATTTTGATTTATAAAGTGAGGGAAAATATCATGTGACCATATATACTCACTGCTAATGCATTTCAGGCCAGCAAGTTCAAAGGAATTTCTGGTACAATGGAGAAAAAGGAAAAAGCTTCACCTTTCAATTAATTATGGCTATATATAATAATCAACTGCTATATTCTGATTACCTGCTGAGCTGTGTTCTGTGTGGCTGATGTGTAATCAGATACATGACCTCTCAGGCCAACAAAAAGGGCTAGAGAGTCGGCTTCTTCAAATGAAGACCCCCCGTGATTACCATTCTCAGTCATGCCGTGATCGCTTACTACCACCTTCATATGGAATTCAAAACAGAAATAAATAAATCATAAGATTCCAATTCTTGAAAAAGGACCTTATCCTGATAAATACTATTCCTTGAGGGTTTAATTGACCTTCAATACTTAGCCTGTTCCCAAAATGAAAGGCTTTCAATATTCTAAGTATAACTCACATAGACTTCATTTGCAAAGAAGAGTACGGAAGGGGTGGAAGCACTAACCAAAAGTGTCCATCCCTGGTCATCTTCTTGAGTCAAAATTCTCGTGTGAATCATCTTCACTACTTCATCCATCTCCGCAAGTTTTGGTGCCATCAAGAGACTACGGTAGTTGAACAAACACAAAATATGAAGCTCAAAGGAAAGAAAAAAGTTTGATAATTGTCAGTGCAACTGGTTTGAGGCAATACCTGCTGCGCCCACCAATATGTCCAACATGATCGAGGCCTAAATAATGAAGAATCTGAAATTATGGTTCAGAAGAATTTAAACCACAGAAGATATGAACTATGGAGCTGATGAGAACCAAATTCATTTTTCGTCAAAATAACTACAAAGTAACTGTACGTTTGGATAGAATTATTAGCAAGAATGTACTAACCAAGAGATTCCAGTCATCTCTGCTAAGCTCATCTCCTAAATGTCGAGAAACATTTTGATCAACTTGTACGGTATCTTTAACCTGTGAAAAGACAAAACTTTCAGGGCATTGCAAAATAGTACATAACCAGCAAAAATTCAAGAGAAACTCAACTCTTGCATCTAAATTCAAAAAAAATTGACAATGAATCAGAAGGAAACCAAATGTAGTTCAGCTATTGGCCCAGAAACACTATGCCACGAGATATTAATGGCATGAAGAAACCTTGATAAGACAACTGAGACCACATAGTTGGGCATTGTAGGCATCTCAGTACTATCAGCAGGTAAAACATATTTCCTAGAATAGGTTTCATAATTATCATAAGCAAGCTTTCACCAGGTGGCCAAGGAGAAAAAAAGATAGAAAGTATAGAAGATTGCGACCTAATAGCATTCAGAATTGCATATATATATATATATAGAGAGAGAGAGAGAAACAAAGAGAAATGCTCCAATGAGGATCTCTTACTAAAACACAAGAAAAATGCGTACCCCTATATATATATATATAATTTTTCTCTACACACACACACATATATAACTTTTCTCCAATGAGGACATCCTCATTTTAACAAAGTGAGGATGCCACTAACAGATAAGAAAAAAACAGTCTCCAACACACACACAGACAAACACACACATGCAATAACTGTTGTGTAGCCATTCAAAGGAAAAAGGAAAAAGAAAATGAAATGAGAAACTCATAGTAGTTGACAGAAAAAGGGAAAATATTCACCTCCTGAAAGAAAGTTATACTTACAAAGAAACTGCTGACACCATCATGCCTTGTGAATAACCCAGGAAACAGCTTCAGCCATGTGTCATCACCATGCATCACCATTTTCCAACCAATACTTGAAAACTGGCCTGAAATTAAAATTTAAAAAAAGAAAAAGAAAAATTGACACATTTTGCCAGCTTCTAATTAGCAAACTTAAAACGATTGCATCAACTAACCAAGAAGATTATCATCTGTGATAGCTTGTGTGTTAAAATTGAAAGCCACATCCAAGAATCCTCCAATAGCCCCAGAAACCATAGCCTAGAATGATATGCTCATAGACTATTAGGAAAAGCATATAAGTATAATTCCACAACAAATATGGCCCTCACCTTCAAACGAGGCATGGTAACAGTTGGAGGGGCAGCCTTTGCATGATACCCAGTTGCCATTCCATTTGCTAAAAGTGACCGAGTATACGGCATTGCCTCCATAAAAGCCTTTCTTGGAGGATCACCATCCTTGCCCAGCACAAACTCTGCTGGAAGACCATCAATAACCTAAACTGACATTAGTTCTAAAATATAAAAATAAAAATCCATCACAGGTGTACCCAACACCAACAAATCTAAAATTAACAAATTGGCATCGTTTTGTACCAAAAAATTGAGATTGTCATCATACCATTAAAATTAGACGATCAAATGATGGAGGAATCCCTGATAGATCCTACGGTAAGAACACACATTTCTAATAACCAAAATATTGCAAACTTAAAAGAGAAAAAAAAATAAACAGGAGACTAGAAACTGAACCTGATAGAGTGATCTAAGTTGATGAGGAGGTAGAGAACTGTTACCGTGATTCTCATTGGAATCAGACGCTGGTGCACGATAACTCTCCGGACCGCTAGCAAATAATAACAAAAATACTAATACTAATAAAGCACAGAGGAATTCATAAACTAATGTATTAAATTGATGAAAAGTTATACCTGACGCCGGAGAGAGCTGGTTTGACCGGGAAAAAGCCCAAGACGAAGAGTGAGATACCAATCATTTGAATGATGACTCCAGCTAGGGTTATTATTGTCAAACTCTTGCATGTCATTTCAGACATTTTTGTGGTATTGAACTCAATGGGGAGAGAAGATCTGGGTCAAGTATCGAACAATGAAGACGAAATTAAATTTGGATGTCCTCCAGTTCCATTCTAACTTCCAGGGAACAGCATTTCTTTTCTTTCCTTTTCTTTTTTCTGGCGGATTTTTAATAACTTGATTTCTAGTATTCAACACTGCATCATCTTCTTTTTATTATTATCCGTAATGAATGCAAAATTAGAATTAAAAACACTAACATTATTTTTTTTTTATTTAATGGCGGGGTTTGTTTATAACGATTGACTAGTGGATCAGTGCTTCATTTACTGTTGCTCAAGTTAATAATGCAAGAAAAATCTAGTTTTGCATCAGAAAGTGCACGCGCTTCTTCCAATTACAATTTTAGTAAGGTCAAAAACGTTTTTTATCCTGATATTGGACACAACAAACTTATTTTATTTTTATTTTTTAAATAATAACCTAAGATAAATAATAACTTAAAAATTAAATTGTAATTTTTAATTAAATAAATATAAATTATTCTAAAGTAAAAATCTCAAGAAAAATTAAATAACAATTGACTTTCAGTATAAATTTAAAACTTAACAACTTAATGATAACTTAATAAAATAAAAATAACTTTAAAGAATATATATATTTTTTTATGAAATCAACTAAATTTAATTGTAATAATAATAATTTTTCAATCAATAATTATTGTTCATATTAAAGTTGATAATAAACTAAAAAATTAAAAAAATATACACTCTAATATAGTATATTTTATTCTATAATATTTTTAAATATATATTTTTATATCTTTAATGCGTATTTTTTAAGTAAATAAAGGAATCTGTGTTTATTATTAGTAGAATAACATAACTAATTGATTATTTATTGATTTATCTTGAATTTATTAAAGTAAGAATAAGGAAAATGATAAAAATAATAAATCTAGTGCCTGTAAAATATATATATATATATATACATATTATTTAGTTTTATTATTGTTTAGTCATTAAATTATCTTTAAATTTTAAATTTATACATAAAAATGGATTTTTAATAATTGTATTTAAAAAATTTATTTTAAAATAATTTATATGTACTTATTTAAAAATTATATTTTACTCTCAATGAGTCATATAATTAAAATAATTTGTATGTATTTATTTAAAAATTATATTTTACCCTCAATAAATCCTATAATATTTTTTTTTTTATGTTTTAGACAAACTTGTTAGCATACAATGAATCCTATAATATACTATCAATAAATTAACGAAAGAATATTTTGAACTATTGTTTAAAAAATAATGATAAAATAAATTATTATTTAAATAATAAAAATAAAATAAGTTATTACATTAAACTTTAAAAGTAAAAAAGATATTCTCCCTTTTAATAACTAGAAAAAAAAAATCCATATCCTTAACTTTAACCATTATAATTTACATTTTATTAAAAGGTAAAACAATCCTTATCCTTGCAGGTGATATCCAATGATCTTCCTAAAATAAACCATTATTATTTAGTTAGTTCTCTGCCGTTAACTTTTCATACAATTTTATTGGAAAAAAAAATGATAAATCAATTTCAATAAACTATCACGAGCTCCAGCAAAAAACTAAATAATACATTAATGATGGATGTGTTGCACAAAATTGGTATTAGTATCAGCAATGACCATCGCGTGTAAATACAATGCATAATAGATTACATTACAAGTTTGGTGTGCAGAGCTTACTTTTCCAGAAGCAAAGCAAAATCCATTACATTGCCGGAGCAATTCCAATGGAATCGTTCGCACAAATATGAACACAGATGAGCAGACAATAGCCATCGCAAGGCAAACAACATTCTATCCACGCCATCCATATTCACGACTTTACATCTTTAAGTACACCACCCTTTTCAAGCTCACCAACTAGATCTCTCAATGATGGAACCTTCATGGCCAAAGTCCTGTACAGTCTAGAATATCGTGCGCGAGTTCCGTCTGCAGTTCTTGCAAGTGCCAGCAAACTAAGTGCCTCAGGAAGCTGGGAGAATACTTGTTTCATCTCCTCCAAGGTCATATTTTCCAAAACAGATGGTCTTGGTACAACCCGGACAATTTCACCACCTTTTGGTTCCTGAACCTGGGCATCTGCTTTAATGACCAGTTCAGAATTTGAGTTTGCACCGCATTTGATAATAAATGGGGTTGTTGAGCCTGTGTTAAACTGCAAAACATTCCACTGGGCCACATCAGTTTCAGTACCAGACCCCAAATCTGCAGATTGTGTTCGAACATGTGATGTTTCCAGAACATGGTCATCTTCTTCAGGAATTGACTGCAGCAAATATATGATGATGCCAATTAGTTGAAGGAAAGAAACTAATTACAATCAAGTACAAATTCAGAAAGAACTAGGACGCATTAAAAATATAAAGAGCATTTCAGTCTCTAACCCCACAAACTCCTTTTGCCATTGTCGTAATGTCACAGATAAACGTATACACGGTGAATAATTTTTATCTGTTTCCTCTGAAAGTGTATACTTAGGCCATTCCAATATTTTATTTTATTTTATTTTTCTTGAAAATATTCCTATTCAGAACACAAAACTTTTTATTTTCTTATTGTTCTCCAACTGCTATGGTCACTTTCAACCTAAGTCTTGATTTTTTATTTACTTTTTTTTCCTGAAAATAAACCCTAGTCTTGATAATTATGAAGAGGAACAAAGGTGTAACATGGGATCAGTGATGTCCTAGCCTACTGACAGGTTAGCACCACCCGCATAGAGAGGATCTGTTTATCATATAAAGCCAACCCCATAAACTGCAAGAACCTCCTCTGATACACACCAAAATACAAAAAATACACAGAAAAATGTTCAAACATCAAATTTAAAATAAAATAAAAATCTGTGTACCTCAACCACACGATGAGCATCAGCAATTTGCCTTTGGGCACAAGGATGATCAATATCAAGAAGGGAAGGCATCCGTTCTGCAAGTTCATCTAGAGAAGTAAGCATCGCCTTCTTTTTACTTCTACTCAAGGTGTTTACAGAAGACTGTCTCACAATATCCTGTAAAAAATATGCAATGTTGCTTCTTTATTTCTCTATGGGATGAACATTGGAAAGAGCATATTTCTCACAAAGTAAAAACCTTGACTTGATTCAATATGCCATCCAGAGAAATAAGAGATGCTAATCGTGCATCTTCAACTGCAGTAGAAGGATTCCGAATAGGTGAACCACCCTCTTCCAATGTTAGCAATGCTACATCAGTCCTCATCTGTTGCAAAACCTGGTTACAAGAAACAAGTAGTTGTAAGATCAGCACACATAAAGATATCGTATCAGAAAACATTCTGTCACTATAAGAAAACGTATTTTATATGTGTGATACTGCAATATATCTAAAAATTGCAATCCTATCCAAGAAAGGAATAGGAAAAAAGCTGAAAAGACAAATACAGTCGCTAAATGAAAGTGACCAACCTTTCTTCTTCTGTGATCCACAGACTCAAGAGCTGAACGCAGCTTGGAGACTTGCGATGCATCTTCTGCATCTTCTGTTGCTAAGGTGCCAGCAATATCCTGGTACAGAAAATGTGATATTAGCAAAATGTCCAATGATCCATTGAACTGGAGAAAGAAAAGAAAATAATATAAGCTAAAGAGTGAACAACTAGACATGTTCAATGTATTCCAAAGGAAAAAAAAAAATGCCCATACCTCTTACTGAGTATTTTAGGAAAATTTAAAGATGCAACCAGATAAAGAACAGATAAGTATGGTATAGGTCACACTTGAAGCAGTAGACTGATGTCATGCTTCCAATCTACTACTATAACAATTTAGGTGAAGTCCACCTAAATAAATTATCTCATCTCTTCTTATCGATAGGAGTCAGAGTTATCGGATCAAATAAAATCATCCTTAAAGTTGCCAGGTCAAAAAGGAAGCACTTTGCAAACCCAAGAGAATTCAAAGCTGAAGAACAATGAACAGACAAATAATACTGTAGCTCCTTGGAAGCCAAACATTAAGAACATAGAGTCTTGTGATTTATAGAAATGTGTCGTAATCATGTTCCCAGGAGAACCAATAACACAGTAAGATTCGGATCTGTAAGGAGAAAATGCCTTCCTTCTTAAGAGGAAAAAAAATTCTGAAAGGAATAATCCCTAAAGAAAGTAATGCATCCATTAAGGACCGAGCAGTGACCTAACAAATAGAATCAAGACACTGAAAAGTTGTCAATAGAAATTCGTGCCAGCAACTATTCAGCAGGAATAAAGAGAACTCAAAATGATTGAACCAGTCGTGGCCTATTTATCCAAGAACTTTTAGCAGCCAAAAATTTGTAGAAGGGCAGATACAAAGAGAATTTACTCTACAAAAGAATTAAAATCTTCAACCGGGAGAAGGCAGATCCAGCTGCTATGGAACCGAATTGCACATTTGACTCCAATATGACAAAATGATGACTAATTGTACTGAGGGTCAAACCAAGAAAGCTCCAGCAGGTGCTTAAGACATACCTTTAAGTGCTGCAACTGAGATTTATAGACCCGTTTTGAATATTCTGACAGAAGCTGACCAAGTGCATCAGTACTTGGAGGCACAGCAGCACCAAGTCCAGCCATCCAACCATCCATAATTGCAGTTGAAAGAAGTTCTAACTGACCAGTGGTCCCACCTGATGCATCATCTCCTGTGACAGAAAGAAACTCAAAGTTTTCTGCAAGCCAGGACCTAATTTGCCGCTGCAGCTCACCAGCTGGGGTATGAACAAAAAGAGCAGCAAGAGCCTTGTTTCCTGTCGCAAAACTCTTGGCTTCCTCTTGAATTTCCCTTAGCTTTCCACCAGTGACCTGATGCCTCCACGTATCCTGTAGATTTGAGTTCATAGTCTCATGTAAGAAATTTTTCAGGTCATTACAAGTGAAATATCTAAAGAAGATAAGATCCCATTCATGTGTGAAAAGGCAGGTTATGCTAGGCAGTCAAGATAATAAACACCAATAAACAAAATGATAAAAATGGGAATGAGAATAAAAACTGCTCTAATTTTACATCAAATCCACATTTATATGTATATACCAAACGAAGAAAAGCAATGGGAATGGAAGGGAGGAGCAAAATGCCATGATAAAAAGTAACCTGATCAATTCCTCGCATTCTCAAAACAACTGATGATAACTTGGACTTCTTTTCTGGCTTTAAGTTTATTTTAAAGCCTTGGATCTGCTCATCAACATAATGCACGGGAGATCTTGCAGGGCTGCTACCTCGGCTGGAGCTTCTACTACGTCCAGTATTAGACTTTTCTAGAAAGCACTCTACAGGAGAGACCTACAAATTTGAAATAAATACATATTGATCTTAATATGACAAAGTAAATAGCAGATGCTCAATGAAAGAAACTGACAGATATGCTAGCATCTCAAGTCAAATTACCATGATGGACTGCAGTTCAGGTGATCTTGCAAGCAAGGATCTTATATACAAAATTCTGACACGGGAAACAAGCATAGTGTCCATCACCCTAGTGGGTTCCATTTTACGGATAAAAGCGAATACAGCATCTCTAATTTCAGCAAGTATTTCATGCTCTCTAGAAGCACCTGCTTTAATAACTGCTGCCAAAACCTGCAATAATTGGACAACTATTTTGAAATGTTCATGCTCCTTTATTTATTTAATCTCTTTCTTTTTGCTGGTGGTTATGGTGGCCAAAGAGGGTGCAGAGAAGAGAATTAACGACTCATCGTTATTCATGGCATAAAAGCTACCAAAAATTTTACTAAGTTAAAATTTTGAACCAACAAATGCAATTAAATCATACAGCACAAAATCACCAACACTCAGCAATCAGTCATGCATCAGCATAATAGCCATAAATACAAATTGTCCAGCCATGGAACAAAAAGGCACTAAAATAAAACCTAAATAATCATTGTCTGGATCCCAGAACTTAAATATGATAACAAAATTTCAAAACCTGTTCTTAAAACATCGTTGAGGATCAAGAAAAATAGTTTTGGTAGAATCTACCTTCATATTAAATCCTCAAAGATTTAAAGCATGCGCCTGTTGATAATTTCCTATGACTATAATTCTCATCCACAATGGTAGACTGGAAGGACTGTGTACAGTGATCCTAAAGTAGAGCACACACAATGATACCATTGCAGATCTTCACTAGAACAACACAGAAGACAACATAACAAGATGGTAGGATTGCAATCTGAAAAACGTAGCTGGTATTGAAACACACCAGCATCAGAAGCTTGTTTGCTCCATCTGAAATGACAGCAAGGTTGTCATATTGCTCTGGATTAAAGTCATTAAGAGCAGCAGTAAGATACTCCCCTGCAGGTGTAGTTTTAATTTTCTCAGAACCTGATTTAACCAAAGCGACTGTGCCCTCGGTCTTATCTGCAGACAATGGCAAGGGAGCAACATCCACAGGAAGTCTTCTGTTGTTACTATCATTCCTGTGCAAAAACAATCACAGAGTTCAAAAAACAAGTATTAAGGAACCAAGAAAAGAAAGCCACAAAAAAATACTATCAAACTCTACTGAAACACACACCTTGCCATGTCCCGTGGCTGAACATTCGCTGATCCTTTAGATAATGGACTTGACAGCTGAAAAGAAAAGAGAAAAAAGTTAAAATCTGGAATACCTTTTTAGATAAACAGTATAAGTACCTGTTACACCAATGTAAGGAAGAAAAAACTACCTTGGGTGAACTAACCAAAGATGCTTTCTCTGTTAATCTATCAAACAATTTTTCATTTTCTTCGTGCAACCTCTGCAAGAGCAACAAATCAAATAGTCCATTAAGATGGAACCATATCAAAGGAACGAGTGTGTTAACTTTGCAAGGGATTCAATCATTCGAAAGATGGACTAAGGATCTAATCAGTCAAATTTGGAGTGGAATTGGGGGTCTTGAAGTTTGTGAAATATTCTTGGTGCATACTTTTGTATTCTTTTCCACCTAGAATCTATAATCAGAATTATTCAAAACAAAATTTGTGTCCAGTACACAGGGATCCAATCCAAAAAAACAGCATTTACTAATTCAACTACTATTAGTAATAACTTCCGACAAGGAGGATAAGGAACTATAAAACTTTGCATTGCAAGAAGCAAAAGTTTAAAAGTAAGACAGATTCAAGTTGAGTGCAACTCAGACA